>VYZM01011691.1:25288-41158 GCA_013398915.1 Dromas ardeola | reverse complement strand
AAACTGAAGGATTCCAGAACAAAGATGCATACATACGCTTCCTGTACTGGGCCCTTTCTAAGGGAGACTAACATTAACAGCAGTTGAAACGGAACATAATCAGTAAAGACAATGTTGGGTTCAATGACTGTATAGTGTAGCATGTATTGATTTTTAAAATATTTTATGATCTGGTGTCAGGATTACCATGTGCTGAATCTATAGAACCTGCTTGAATGCCATCAGAAAGTTCTTGAGCAAACCGTATAGTATGAATATCTGTAATTCAGTCTTCTGGTGTTGATTGCCATCACACTGACTTGGTCGATGTTTTTGTGCTATGGTAGCGCATTACTTCTGGGAATGTCCATCTTCATCCCTAGATCGGCGTTTTCACCTCTGACTGTAGCTTTTAAGTAATTTCTGTGGTCAAACATCAAGATCCAGTTTTGAATGGCTTTATTGAACCACTATAAGGAGATACAAACCTTCCTCAGACTTGTATGTCTTTCGGTNGGGATTTTTCTTGGTCTTCTGAAAACAAATCGTATTCTAGACAACTGGCTTCTACATTCTGTTTTTCTAAGCACAATAAGCTAAGACAAAGGCATTCTTCCAGTCATTTCACTTCCATCACTTCCAGTCATCTTCCAGCGGCACCTTCTTTAATTGTGCCACAGATTTGTGAATACTAGGGATATAGCTGCTTGTTGTTGAGCGACTTTGCATATGTCTTTGGGTCATTTAGATCAGCTAGAGAAGCATGGATAGAGGCCTTGGTCAGGTTAAGTCTTGGCCTCTTTTGGACTGCTCTTTGCAATACTTGTGGACTCCCTGAAGCGTCTTTAATACGTCTAGATAAGAGCTTTCTATGTACTGGCATCTAAGCTTTGGCAGGACGAGACAACTTCTCTGAGAAATAGCTTAGATTTGTGTAGAAAATTAGTAGTCTGTGTGAATCTAGGCTTAGTATATTGCATATCCAAATTGTTCACGTGATCGGGAGGTATTTTTTTTTGAACCCGTATCTCGGCTTTACTATTTTATCCTTTCCTTTTTCNCATGCCTTTTTCAGTTGTCTCCCCCTTCTTGTTCTACGGGTATGGCAGAAGGGATTTCTGTTGTTTTCAACCGCAGCAACTCCTTTTTCATCCGTTCCCAGTTAGTGTTGTATCAGCAGCTGACCTCTTTCCTGTCTGGGCAGATTCAACATCCTTAATCCTCTCCTCTCTTGGGAGACTTTAAACCCTAAGTAAGAGAAATTAAGGGTGTTGCAGAGATCATATAATTACATGCTAACATTCTTCCCTTCATAATGAGAGCTATTCAGTCCCCAAATCCTAATCATTCTCCTCAAGCTTTATATCCATATGTGGGTATGGATAGGGTTAGTAAACTCAGCTGAAATTACTTGCTCCGTGGAGTCATTCAGAGTTTCCGTGGCATATCTCCATCAGGAATCCGGACTTAGATCACCAGTATTCTTTAGGGCCTAATTTACCTCCAAATTGTTTGTTCTTAAAAAAAACGCAAACAAACAAAAAAATACATGTGGGAGGCATATTTCTTTTTCAAGGTAATTTTCATCTTGAGGCAGTTGTTCTTCTAGTCTCATCAACTATTTATGACTTCAAAGATACAAAATCATAGCAGCTCTTGAAATTGCGTATGAGATCTTACTGGAAAACACAGGATTTTTCTTCATTTTTTACAAGTGGTTGATGAAAGCAGAGTGGTTATGATCAACACAGTGTTCTGGAATCCATTAATGCTTTGTGAGCTCTGCATCATCTGATGTAGCTCTGTCAAAACATGCTGACGAAAAATACTATGATCCTTTGAGACAGCATCATTGTTTGTGACGTTTGCGTGCTGCAGCCTTTAGCAATTGCTGCAAAAAGTTAAAAGTAACTGCAGAACTTGCCCCATAGGATGAAGAACCAAAAAGACGGATTTTTTCAGTAGGTATGATTGTTGTGTATGGTTGTGTTTTTTTTTAATTCAGGATAACAAAATGCTAAACTTTGGCAGTTTATCAAAATAACCTAATGAGGCATTGGAAATGTAGCTTACATCAAAGTATACTTTACAGCTACTAGAATCTCAACAAGGAAGGTATCTCAGTTGTCACCACTCGGTTTGTATATAGACGTAAAGATAATAGAGACTTTAGATTTTGATGGAAAGGATCTTCTGGATTCAAAGACAACGAAATACGATGTTTTAGAGCCATTACTAGCATGTTGCTCCTTTTTTTAAGGAGAAAATTACTTAAATTTCAGTCTTCATTAGGTCCAGCTAAAGAAGATTTGACTAACTTTAGTCTTGCATAGTAGTCTTCCATAAGCTCTCTTGTTAAGTATGTGAGAGAGAATTCTATTGGCTATGATTTCAAAAAGACAAACCAGGGTAACTGCATTAGATTTCCATTCTGAATTAGTCCTCAGAAGAGCTTATTCTTTGCTGGAAGAAGAACATAGATTTTATAAGCTCAGTTTGATATTTTTAGTTTTTTTAAATATGGACCAAATCTTCTGCCTTGAAGATCACTCAATTAGATCTAGATTCTGCCTGTGGTCTGCTTTCATTTTTTAGTATGACCAATTTTAAAAATATTGCATTTGCAAAAGAGGTTTTAAGAATGATACAGAAAAGAAGTTTACCTTTTTATACCCTTACTTGATTTTTCAAAGAGGCTTGTTTCAGAATTAGGGTGGAACAGTGGGTCTTTCATCTTATGCAGGAAGAACAATTGCAGATCAAAGCTTCTTTCTTCTGTCCCCTAAGCCAGTTTGGAGCAACTTCCAAAGGAATATCCTGTAAGCAGTGTAAGTGCATGTGAATGTGCATGCATGTGTGTGAAGATTACGACATTTGATTGGGATTTGAAAGGCTGTTTTTTCTATTAATAAGGAAGATACTTGTATATTAGTATAAGATATGCAACCTTCATATCTAATGGAAGCACTGTCAGAATTTTTATTATCTTGTTTTCTTCTTTTCAAAGAAAATGTAGGTTGTTCCTTTGCCATTTCAAGGTACAATAATTGAAAGACTCATTATCTTAGAAATTCAAAAAAGTCCTCATTATCGTTGCCATTAAGTATGGAATTGCCAACTGTATTTTTCATAGATTTATTGAACTGAAGTATGGTTGATGGAGTTGAAAATTTCTGATGCTACTCTTACAAAGAAGTCAGCTGTCCAAGGTTTTCACTCTTGAATCTTTAACTTCTAACACAAGTCAAGTACGACTATTGTTAACTCTTAAGGAAGTTTTTTTTCTTTTAAACTCCTCTGAAGCATCTGTGAGTTGGTATAGAGTATGATGCAGTTAACACTAGTTACATTAGAGGATCTAAAAAAATCTGATGCTTTTTGCAGTTTTTGACCTTTTTGGCTTAAAACTTTGAGAGCAGGAATTAGATAACCTCTCATGGTGGTTACCTATTAAAACAGTTTTAATCACATGAATTTTTTTAATCAGTGTTCTTACGCAGTTTAGAACCGTTTTGATTACCTTCCTTTTGTACGTTAGTTCTTCAAGGAAAAAAAAAATCCTGCAGGAATTTAGGTATTTTATGAGAATACTGCAATCATTTAGGGAATTTCAAAGCTTTTTATTTTATTTTGTATATGATTACACACCATTAAATTAAAATTCTCTTTATTTTGGATGTGTGCATTAAATTTTCATGAGATAATTGCCAGTCTTTTAAAAACTTCAATGTTTAATACAGCCAAGCTACCATAATTTAAGAAAATCAACATTTTCACTGAGTTGGTAGGCCACAACTCTAGTCTCTGTCTCTGAACATAACTTTTGCATGAGAATGTGGGCTTTTACAACAATACTGACTGTACTGTACAATGAACTGTCCCGAATTTCTTTTGTCTACTTTTCCAGTTCAATGAAAAAATCACTGAGCCAGTTTCCACCTTTATAGAGATTTTCAGGAGTGTCCAAATGGCAGCTAAATGATTTAGTATTAAAAGTCAAAAATTAAAATAACTACTTGTCATTTTACATAGACATTCTTTTGGAAGAGACAATGTCCTGTGAAAACCCTCTATTTATGTATTAACCACGTTTGTTTTGATAAATTCTTATGTGTGTCTTCCTCTCTCAAACTTGATTAAAAGCTTTTCAAAGATCCTGGTAGGCATGTAGATAAATACTTTCAAATGGTGGAAATCAATTTAGTGCTTGAGTTTCAAAAAATTGCTTAGCAGTTGAGCTGTCAATTCTCCCATTAACTCAAGCACTGAACTGAAATACTCGACTGCTAGGTCAAGCACGTGGATGCCTTCCAACAAAAAGGGAAGAAATGTACAATGTTCTGACTTGGTTTTAAGTTTTCTGAATTACGTGGTATTTTAGTCTTTTTAACGTAGTTCCTGTTTGTTGTCATAGTATGATATATTTAAGTACTCACAATACTAATAGTCATACAGTAAACATCTAGTTAGTTACAAATTTTAAGTTTAATTTCTGCTTCTTGCTATCTAGAGCTACAGCTATAGGCACCTTTTCTCATTTTACGCAAATATTTCTAATATTGTTTGTGGACCAAATTCCAGTAAGCATGTTAGTGAAGATTAGTGGGATTGTTTATTCTCACAAAATGAATAAACTGTTGCTCTTCTATAAAATAAATTGCTTTTTGCTAGCCCCATGTGGTTTATTACCCATGATTAAAAATAGCTATATTATGTTTAATTAGCAGTTTCTTCTCTTCATAAAAATGCATAAGAATATAAATTACATATGTAATTTTTTTGTTTTGCTTTAGTAGTCCTTTGCAATGCAAAATTAATTTTGTTACTGTTTGAAATGGCTACTCTAACTGTAAATCCGTGCTTAGCTGTTGTAGTGAAACTTCTTTTCCCCTTGCCCCACCCATCAACATAGTATTAACAAAACTCAACCTTTTAAAACCTTTTTCTGGACTCATTCAATGTAAATTAATTTCTGTAAATGTTTTAAATAACTAATCAAGAAAAAAATAAATCATGTTTTAATGTCAGCATGTTAGCTTAAAATGGTTGGAAGAAGAGTTAATTGTCTTTATGATACCCTTTTCTTCATTATTTTTCTGGCATAACAAGCATCAGACTCTGTGGGTGGAGGTTCTGTCATCTTCCCTCTCCTGAGGGAAAGGGCTTGCACTGCAGTCTCCTGTGTTAGTTTTCCTGTCAGCAAGGCTGGTTCAAGAATTTTCTAGCTTTCTCCATTGCCACCTTCACCACGGATTGTTGTGCCTTACTTCTGCTGCTACAACTGTTTGTACAGCTATCCACTTAAATGGTGTAGTGGAATTATTCTGTCTAAAACCAGCAAAAATACCTATGAACACGTGGAGTTATGCACAGGAATGGGTGACTACAGGCTGAAGCTTCAGTGCTATTAAATTGAGCTGCTGCCAAGGAAATGGTGACATACAGTCTTAAAACAGGAAGTCCCATGGGTAGCAGCACTCGTTACTCTCTAAATAACACTTCCTTGCCTGGATTAGTGTGAAAAGAATGTTATATCACTGTTCTTTAAACAGTATTTGCTTGTAAAAAATGTTCATTGTTGCTATCTGAAATTCTTAATACGGCTCATCTCAATATGGGCTCCCTCCATGTAGTATGTGTAAAGGCTTCCTGGTATCCTTTGTTTCCATCTGTAAGGTGGTAGTGCGCTCAGTTGCCATAGCCTCAAACTTGCAGAACTGAGGAATCAGGAACAGTCTTTTCCTAATGATAAGTCATTGAGAGGTCTCCCTAACGTCCTGGCTAACATCCTGTTAAGGTGGGAGGTACAATTTCCTACATGGTGACCAGACGTCAGCACCTGACTTATCTATGTGGTACCTGCAGACTCAAAAGTTCCATGGCAAAAACTGAATAAGAACATTATGGTCCTCATACAATACAGAATTTCCCAAAGGAAATGCTGCTATTGCTTAACTTCAAGTGAATATTTTTTGTCTTGTGATGGTATAGGTGGTTTGATGTTATGTTTTTTTGCAATAGCCCTTAAGACTTCATTTACTTTTGTTAGCATCATTTTGGGATGATGTGGGGTTTTTGTTGTGTATGGGTGGTTGTGTTTTTTTTTTTCAATTGTTTTTTTTTTTTTTCTTTCCTGTCTACATACACAGACAAATATGGTAAGATATTGTAGTTTAATTATAGTTAATTTTCATTTCATATTGAAACCGTGTAACAAATTCTGAAGTAATCCTTGGATGGTATAAAGATAATATAGGATTCTCTTTCCGTTTACACTGAGTATATTCTCAGTTAAGCTATTAAAATTTAATTTAAGTTAGGAATAGTGTTAGGAATGCAAAAGCGCAATGCATGCTTTGAATTGTTCCCCCATAAAAACATGAATAAACATGCAGGACTTCAAATAGCTTTAGTTTCTCACATATTGTCATTTTGTTAGGTAATGTAGTTCCACATTTTGTATGTTGCCTCTAATGTTTTAATGGGTTTTTACTTTTTGCAGTTTTGGCAGAATTAATTGAAAAGTTCGTGTTACATCTTTCTGAAAGCCTATCGGATTGTTATTTCAGCATGGGAAACTACAAAGGTCAGTTTCCTAATAATTTATTGCCATGCAGCTTCTTTATATTTAAATTAGTTTCCTTTTAAATGTATCTGTAGCATTTTGGGGGTTGTTTGATATGTTCTTTAACATCTCAGAAATCTGTTACTTAACTGGTGGGAGATAGCTCGTTTTGGAGCAAAAGATGATGTGCTTCAATAAACAGTACAGATAATTATTAGTGATAGGCATTCACATTTCTGTATGAGTAACGGAAAGATGGAGACGCAGAACAGGTGAGGGTATGATTCAAAGTATTTATTCACACCTATTATAGAATGATTTGCAAAGCTGATGGCATAAACATTTACGATGGTGTAAGCAATCTGGCTCACCTTTTGAAAGCCCCATAATACATAATCAACCCAAAGCGATGCAATTTATATTGCATTAAAGGATATGTATTAAAGAACTGCTATTGTTGACAGAGTAATCTGAGTGTCAGTTTTGTACGGATGTGCTTACAGCCAAGAATAAAGGATGAATGATAAAGTGAATTTATTCTGAGTGCAAAGTAATACATTTTAATATTTTGAAGAATTTGCAAAATTAGATTTAGAAGCATTGTTAATATCTGCTAGAAAATGCACTTTCATTCTTTACTATCTGTCGAGGACTTTTCTCTTAGGTTGTAGTTCAGTCATTTAGAGTACTTATTCTGCCACTAATTCTGGAGAACCAAGCCTGCTTTGTGGAGAGTCTGTTATTTATACTGATATTTTATTCTCACATCCATAGGATGCAAATACAGTGTCCTTGGAGACTTCAGGCTTGCCTTTGAAGTTTCAAAGCATAAAACCTCTTTGGTAATTTAGAGGATCTCTTTCCTTTATGTAGTGGCCTTTACCTTCTGAAAGCTCGCTAATGGAAAACTCTTAATTTTGTTTGAGAATCTCTCTCTTTGCTTAATAAAGAGAGTTGCTGAAGTGGCAGTTCTTTCTGTCACTATTTTATTTTTCCTTAAAAGATCCTTAAGCGTTTTGGGTTTTTTTGTCCTGCATTAGTTTGTCGTTTACTTTTCAACTTCTCCAGAGGCATAATGAGCAACAAAAATCTCTTCGTGGACTCATAAGTCTTGCTATTTACATATTTCTGACACTTCCCAATTCAAATGATGATTTTGATGGTTAAAAGCCCACACAGTGTCTTCATGACATAAAAGATTTATTTGAAACCTAGAATGCCCCTCCTGCTCCTCTCTGTACATCTCTCTTTTTAGGTCACGGTTCGAAGTATCATGCATTCTCTGGTGGTATGGAAGGCCCAGGTGTAGTTTTCTTTTCTGTCATGGGGAATGTCTATCTTGCATTTCTTTGGAGAACAGTATAGCCCGCAGACATAAATTTTCAAGGTTATCTTAGTGTTTCCTGTTAGAAAACCAGGAAAACCCGCTTGGTTTGAAGGTGGCAAAAACTAACTAGAGGAGGAACAAACATCTAACTGTGCACTCTCCAAGTGGATGTCTTGCCCAGCAAAGACATCATCCTGCTGTTTCTTAATCGTAACAGCTAAGTGCTTCCATCCATTGTGGAAAAACCCTAATGAGAGGAAGCAGTAGTCCATGCTGTGTTTACTTATGTGTCAAGTACCTTAGTTTCAATCCACTCTTCCCAACCTTTTGTTCAAAGCTAGGATTTAAAGCACGTTCAGGAAGGTTGAACCTGGATCTTCTACTTCATTGATGTGGAATTTCACCATGAACCACTGATTACCTGGAAGTGGCAGCAACACTGTTTATCTAAAATTTAATGCCAACTTTGAAGAAACACCAGGTTTGGAAAACCTGTCACAATTGCATACATGAAATTAATTTTTTAGAATGGAAAGTTCCAAAGAATAGATACAGAAACACAACAAAGATAGTATAGTAAAAGTTTGATTTTCTTGAGCTTGACTGATTTTTCTTTCCGTGATAAACCAACCCAGTCTGTATTATACTCCTTTTTGTATTTCTGAATATTTTTTTTTCATTCACTCATATACAGGCACTAATGGACATTAATTCTGGATAAGTTTGCCGGTTCAGTTCTCAAGTAAAAGTTCCAAAATTTTAAAGGGTTGGCTGACGAACAATTTTCTAAAAATACTTTTGATAGTCCATGTGTTTTACTGAAGACAAGCTTGGAAATGGGAGACTGAGAAGAAGCCTTCTCAAAGGTAGTCAGTAGTCTGGTGGTAAAAAACTGACATGAAATGTAGGCAAAGGCCTGGTGGTGTCTTACTACTTTTTTCCTATTCAGCAACACCATTATCACAGAGATTTTTTGTGAAGAGTTCTCCAGTCCAGGAAAGAGTGTTGCTCAGGCAAACAGCATGTGTTTCATCAAGGATTTCTTTTAAGTTTTATAGGAAAATAGTTACTAAAATTTCATAGCACCTTTTTCAGACGGGTGTAGCAATGAGTGTTGCCCAGGGAAACTAGTTCAGACCAATAATTTCGTGCTGCTTGACATGAAATTGAAACAAAAATCTGGCTCTAAAATTGAATCTATGATCATACTCTACTCTGGAACTGTAAAAGGGCTTGATTGTATAGCTACATTTATGCTCATTTCAGGGTTTTTTACATCATAAAACATACAGTGTGGCATTCCAATGAAGACAGGGAATGTGCTTTAAGAACCCAAGTCTATATTACGCTTCCTATGTTTCTACAGAAGGGACAAAAAAACCACACTCAAACCTTTATAGAATCATAGAATTGTTTTGATTGGAAGAGACCTTTCAGATCATCAAGTCCAAGCATTAACCTAACTGCCAAATTACTACTAAACCATGTCCCTCAGCACTGTATCTACGCGTCTTTTAAATATCTCCAGGGATGGTGACCCAACCGCTTCCCTGGGCAGCCTGTTCCAATGTTTGACAAACCTTTCGGTGAAGAAACTTTTCCTAATATCCAGTATCAGCCTCCCCGGGTGCAACTTGAAGCCATTTCCACTTGTCCTATCACCTATTACTTGGGAGAAGAGACCGACCCCCACCTCTCTACAGCCTCCTTTCAGGTAGTTGTAGAGAGCGATAAGGTCTCCCCTCAGCTTCGTTTTCTCCAGGCTAAACAACCTCAGTTCCCTCAGCTGCTCCTCAGAAGACCTGTGCTCTAGACCCTTCACCAGCTTCGTTGCCTTTCTCTGAACGTGCTCCAACACCTTGATGTCTTTCTTGTAGTGAGAGGCCCAAACCTGGTCACAGCATTCGAGGTGGGGCCACACCAGTGCTGAGTACAGAGGTACAATCACTTCCCTAGTCCTGCTGGGGACTTTATTTACTTAAAATTAGGTTTCTCATTCTCTCACTGATTTAATAGCAATTGATCAGATTTGTGTACCTTTCCCAGGATTTTTTGCTAACGTGTATGAAGGGTTGGAATTTCTCCAAGGAGAACAATTAATTATTGAATGCCATGTTATTTCACAGTATCTTTTCCATATACGTATGTGTAAGTGCTATCTAAACTAAATCATAAAACTGCAGTTACAGTAGAGATATTTTTCTGAATTAGGTAAAGCTAATGAGTTTTTAGAAGGTAAACTGTATTCCAGATGCATCTTTCTAGCTGCACATCTAAGTAAGCCAAACATGCGCTTGGCAATTGCGTTCATTCCTTTGAATAAATTTGGGTCTGAGAAACTGAAAACCAGTTTCTAACAGTTGTTTAATTGTAATGAAGAGAAGCTACAATTTTCATGAAGGTGGATTCAGTACAATGCATAGATATTCAGTGTTTATCATTTTTCTTGAAATGAGAAATTGATTATCTTAAAAAATGACAGCTTTCTAAACCCGTAGGTAGTTGTAATTAGAATAACACAGTCATCCATCTGCTGTGGAATCCCTCGGGATTTCAGTCTATTACAAAATTTGCAAATATGGAAAAATCAAATTAGTTTGGGTTGTTATCATTTTCAAGATAAGAGAGAAGGAAAAACATCTGATAAACCAGTATGCAGTTGCAGTGTTTAATTATAAACAGTAACACAAATCTTACTTGAAGTTTACTTTCTGCTAGCAGCAATGATACTGCTGTGATGTGGATTCAGATGAGTAAAATAACATACAATAGGTATGTTAAATGTTAATGGACTCTGTCTGTCCTCTTTCCCAGAATGAATACTTTCGAGTTCGCTTTTATTTTTATTTCTTCTTAAAAAAACCCAACCATTGAAAACCAAATGATTGATGTCTAGCTGTAACAGGGGAAAGGATGGTAAAAAACTGAAATTTGCTATAGTAGTGAAATACGCATTACTCATTAGGGATATGAAGTTCCTAAAACAGCCACTTGCTCTTCCTGTTGTTAGTAAGTTCCAGTTCATTGCAACATAAATGCTTTGTGGAAGTGTATTAGTTTTCTCAAGGTTCCAATAAACCTATTTCTCAGATAATTCCATTTAGAGAGTCATCTAATATAGTAGTGTCTCGACTTCTAAATTGATCTCCACCATGTGTTGCAGACTGCCCAAACTTGGGAATGCTATGACCTTTCAGGTTCAACTGATTGGTTTTGGTAGCTCTAGTTGTGCAGATGACCTTGCAGTTGATTTCTCTGTTTCCACCTAACTTTGTCTCTGAAACAGCTCTGCCATGTACAGCCAAAGGGACAGAACCTAAGGGATTTCAGGTCTTGGCCATAAAACTCAAATGTCATGGTGTATTCCTTCTCTAGATGAGGCTTAGTTTTCTGGCTGAACAAAATCTCATAGGAACTTTCTGCCATTTAATGAGCTCTTAATCTTCTAAGGTTCAGGTGGATCGGGTAATGAACTGAGAAATTTTAAAAACACCAATCAGTATAGAGCTGATCAAAAGGAGTAGCAAGTGGGAAATACAGGAGTACACCGCCAAATGGAGCTGAAAGGCAAGGAGAAGGAAGGGCCTTCTTCCCTTCTTCCGGCATCGTTTGATGGAAGCACTTCTTTAAAGATGATGTGTCCCCACTTTAAAGATGCTGTTAGCAAAAAGGATTTTACCCTTTGCTAGTTGATATGCAACTGGAAGAAAACATGATTCGTTCTTAATAATGTTGCTGCCAAAAATAGCTTGAGTATTTGTGATGAGCAATACATAGGGAAGTTCTAGATATGAAAATTCTGATTTTATATTGTTATGACAAGTGTACTGATGACGTAACAGATACTTTCAATAGTCAAGGTGGAATTGCACATGAGATTACCTAGCTATGATGAGAAGCCAACAACATTGTCCAGCAATTATTGTCTCCATTCACAGCTCAAATCCAACAATACTAATACTTTTCTTTGAAATGGGATTTTTTTATAGACCATTCTAACAATGTGTATGACATTCAGACTTTCAGAAGTGCTCTAGATGAGTAGCCTGGTGGAGGAGATGACACCATCAAAAAATGGTAGCAAAATGGCAGAAGAGAATATAGTGAGATATGTATGACTTCTTCTCTGCCCCAACTCCATCATCAAGTTAAGATCACCAAGTCCAACTGTTAACCAAATGCTGCTATGTCCACCACTAAACCATGTCCCTCAGCACCACATCTACATGTCTTTCTTTTAAATACTTCCAGGGATGGTGACTTAACCACTTCTCTGGGCAGCCTGTTCCGATAACTTGACAGCCCTTTCAGTGAGGAAATTTTTTCTTAATATCCAATCTAAACCTCTCTGGAGTAACTTGAGGCTGTTTCCTCTTGTTCTGTTGTTACCTGGGAGAAGATACTGACCCCCACCTGGCTACACCCTACTTTCAGTAGCTGTAGAGAGCGATAAGGTCTCCCCTCAGCCTCCTTTTCTCTAGGCTAAACCACCCCAGTTCCCTCAGCCGCTCCTCATAAGACTTGTGCTGGAGACCCTTCACCAGCTTTGTTGCCCTTTTTTGGACGCACTCCAGCACCTCATTGTCTTTCTTGTAATGAGGGGCCCAAAACTGGACACAGCACTCAAGGTGAGGCCTCACCACTGCAAAGTACAGGGGGACAATTGCTCCCCTAGTCCTGCTGGCCACACTATTTCTAATACAGTCCAGGATGCTGTTGGCCTTCTTGGCCACCTGGGCACACTGCTGGCTCATACTCATATCAGCTGTCGACCAACACCCCCAGGTCCTTTTCTGCTGGGCAGCTTTCCAGCCACTCTTCCCCAGGTTTTGTAGGGTCGCATGGGGTTATGACACGAGTGCAGGACCCGGCAGTTGTGTCTAAGTGGAGTAGCAGGTCGCTAACCATTTCTGTTTGTATTCTGGGGGATTCATTCTGCGCCTCGTCCTTGTCTTCCAGCTCAGGGGGCTGGGTACCCCAAGAACAACTGATCTTACTACTAGAGACTGAGGCAAAGAAGGCATTAAATACCTCAGCCTTTTCCTCATACTTTGCCACTGTGTTTCCCCCTGTATGCAAGAAAGGATGGAGATTCTCCCTAGCCCACCTTTTGTTGCTAATGTATTTATGGAAACTTTTTCTATAAAATAAAAGATATAATATATTTATAGAAACATTTTTTATAAGATAAACAATAGCAGTGAAGCACGCTTTATCTAGGAATCCCAGATTAAGGCTAACTGAACCAGGTGGCACGAGTTGCTCTGCCTTTTTTTGCCCTGCTCCCTACCCTCACTGCAGCCCCCTAATCAAGCAACAAGGGGCCCAATTATCTCTCTTTTTGGTTCCTTATGGATCACTGAGTTTGATTTAGAGGTAGAAAGGTTGGAAACAAGAGGAAGATTAACGAATGATAAAAAGTAGTACTTCTTTATTGTAGAAAAAGATAATCTATCTGTTTTTTGTGGTTGTTTAAGGTTATCACTGGTAATTAATAGTTTGCAATCCTTGATGTTTCAAATGAAGCATTTTCTCTTTTGAATGAACGAGATTGTATTAAATAATGAATTTAAAAAAAAAAAGATTTGAGAGCAGGCATACCAATATTTCTTATGATTAGCTTATCTGAAGTATGTATGCTAGGTTGCTAATATAAAGAGCAGTTGAATGCCTAAAAAAAAAAAAGAAAATATCATTTACACTTAAAAATGGTCTGTATTTACAGTTGAGGGGTTTTTTATGCATTTTAGAATGCAAGATAAAGTCAACTTTCCATAATAATATTTTTTTAATTGTAAATTGGCTCCTAGAGAATTCTGATATACTTCAAGTCACTAATTTCATTTTGGCTTAATTTCTATTTTACAGTGGTTTATATTTTTAAAGAAAGAAGTGTAAAATACCTGTTCAACATAGAATTTTTGATTTGTTAGATAAATAAAAAGGAAGTTTCCAAAGCACGTTGTTCACTCCATTTAATAATAGCCACAGTGCTGTATCATGCCGTTATCTAATTCACAGTTCAGAGAGGTGTTCTGTCCTTTGTTTGAGAATAAACGGCATTCTTATTTAGAAAATTGATCTGTCAATGCCTTCTGTTATGAAGCCCATTGTGTTTCAAGACAGTTAGTTGTATCAGGTGTATTGATAAATATCCGTCAAATGAGTTTTGTGGAAATTTTAATTCAGTGTATTAAATCAGAGATATCATGAGCATCATTACAATAGTACAGTCACAACATACTCCTGCAGACTTACTAGTCAATTTTTTATGCATGGATTGCAATATGCCGTATTTCAATATTCCATTTATTGTTAATAACAATTCTTGAAGCTTAATGGCGCATTTAAGGTTTCTAGGTCCAGTTTTTAATCAGTGGGAAGTGGCCCTGTGTGCATTCGAAATGACTTTATAGTTTTCTAAAGCCTGGTCTCCCAAATCTATTCATTGGTAAACAAACTGGAAAATCAAAACTTGAGATGGAGGACAAAGAACCACAGTTTGTGTGTTCCCATTGTGAGTTGTGGATTGGCAGCGACTTGACTGCTTAGTGTATGGAGCTATCATTATATCAGATACATTGGTGTACGAAAGCCTTGATAAGGTACTGTGTAATATAGAATTATTATTCAATCCAAACTCTATGTTAATTTTATCTTCTTTCACAATACAGGGTAAAATATCAAAAGGAAAACTGATAAGGAGAAAGCCCTTTTCAGCAACTAAGAAATTATTACAACAGAGAAGAAAAGGCAATGAGAATCAATGAAATCAGTTGTGTTCTTTTAATGTTAATGGGAAACAAGTATTCAGTACTTGCTGTAAACTGTTAGAGAATGGACACTGGGCTCAGATTGTGGGTTGCGATACAGCTGTTCCTCACTACACCCTTGCTGGACTGGGGTACCAGCTCCTGTGTTACCATCCACAGGAGGATGCACCGCAAATTGGAGGCAGGGCTTCCTTGTGTCTTGGAGATTGTTTATACTTCTTGCCTCTTCCCTGCCATTAAATACGGTCGTGACAGGACTGAAGTAGCCATTAGTCATAGAAACTCATCCAAATTCCCCCTGTTTTGTCTTCCATCATGATTTCTAGGATATAAGTATGCCTCTTGCCTTCACAATTGCAAACAGGAACCTGAAAATGAATTGACTGTTGTATGGTAATTGCAGCTTGAGTAAACAGGTACCTTGGAACTGGAGCTGAAAAAGATATGAATTGTTTCAATCATCTCCGTGTTTTTTTAACTGAAATGCCCTGTGGTTTTACTTGTATTCTTCCAAATACTGTGTTGCTGGTGTACTATGCAAAATATGTTTGAACTTCTGTTCTTCAAGTAAAAAAAACCTCTCTGATGTGGGATTCCTATTTCAGTCCCATCAGATTTTTGAATAACTTCGTTTTACACAAAGACCAGTTGATTTTTCTTATGTATAAATGTATTTGTCAAAAGTACAAGGTTAATTTCTCATGACCCTAACACTTAGATCATTATCCTCTGTTAAAGTTATAATACAGAGTGGGGTTGGTTTTTTTATTACCATACTTCCTCTGCTGAATTTTATTGCTTCATTGTCAAGTGTAATTTTGCTGTATTGTTTTCTTCAAGAAAATGTCAACCTACTTCATCTCATCTGAGCAGAGTGCTGCTTAGTTTCTTTTTCTTTACATTTTCTTCCTAACCAGAGACATTTCTTCCCTTAACCTGTAAATATTTAATCTTTAATACCTTAGTCCTTGTTTGCATACCAGCAACATCGAGTGTTTACCTGAATGGGTAGCTAGGGAGTCCTTTGATTTTGATTTCTCTATCTGTCTGAGAAGGATATAGAAAAAATACATACCAAGTTACCATGTGATTTGCTTTATCAGATTTTTACATTTATCACTTATGTGAATATATTTTAACTTCTGCTGCCATACCTATTATTTACACTTTTAACAAACTATGTTGATTGTTAGGGTTTTGGTTTTTCTTTTTTTTTTTTTTTTTTT
>VYZM01011691.1:0-25222 GCA_013398915.1 Dromas ardeola | reverse complement strand
GTTGTTTTTGTTTTGTTTTTTTTTTAATTAGCACTTTGTCTGAAAGAAGTATGTTAAAGGTTTAAGCCCCCGGCTTTGTAACTCATGGTATTATTGGACTGTAGTTTTTCTGAGGTAGAGTTATCTCAGATGATATAGGTACAGAAGAGAAACAATGCCCCATTTCTCATACCTTTCAGATTTTAAAATATTGAGGACATATTACAACAGAGATTACTTTAATTCATGATTTATTAATATGTCTAACTTGGATTTTTAATTTAAACAAATGCAGAAGATGGGGTATATATTACTTTGTGAAAGAACAATATATAGAAATGCAGGATTTTTAAAATCCATCAGATATAATGTTTTCTCACGTTCATATCAAAATAGATTTTTATGTTAATAAGGTTGGTTTCACAGCTAGGAGACTTTTAAGGCCACTGGAATGGACAAAAGTAGATCAGAAAATGCTGCTTTGTCTCATTTCTTGGCCAGAAGGGATAAAGCTCTACTGAGAAATGATTCTGAAAAAGGTGTAGTTTGTTTACATCGTGCTGTAAAGCTAATGATAACCATACTAAAAGTGAAGATTTTCTTATAAAGAATGTGATTTTAATTAAAAAAGTGTTAAGTGTTTGAGGAATGCAGGTTCTTCATGCATCCTTTGCAAACACTACTAAACTCATTTCAAATAAGAAACATTTCTCCAAAAATGGTATTCCTACAAAAAAGATTTACATTAGTACTCAGTTAAAATCCTATTTATCATAAAACTTTACTATATTTTTCCTTTTGTTTTAGCCACGGATGCAGATGTGAAGAATGAAAGCCTTTCATCTGTGCAGCAGCTTGGCGTTGAAATGACAGTCAGGTACGTAGTATTAAAATATTTCCCAAGTGTATTTCTACAATTTGCTTGATTTTCATGAAATGACTTTAATGATACTTAATCCATAAACTCAGTGCTTTATACCATTTAAATCTAAAGATCATCTTTAAGAAAATGAATTCTAACTTTGAAAATGCAAAAGGTATTAGTACATAATTAAATGTTCTTTACAGATTATATAGGTTATTATCCTTTATTGTTGTAAAGGCTAATTGTAACTTGTTAGTAAGATTTACCATAAAATTACATTATCCTGAGTTATGTCTCTTTTTTTCCTCACATTACTTCTCTGAATAACTCTGTTTAGCTAAGCTTAGTTATATGACATTTAAACATTTTATTTGGCTGGTAATTTGCACAGCCGCGATGAACGAAAAGCTAATGTGTCCGTACTTCCACAGATTGTTATCTTTAGCATTAATATTTGAATTCTGATGCTAATAATTACACATACAATATACTTAGATGGAATTGTAAATAAAGTATGTGAAGAAAATGAGTCATGTGTGTTAGTTAGAGTATGTGCTCTTCCCCCGCCACAGTCTCTAAAACTTAACTAAAAGGAATTTAGCTGAGGAACTGTAACACTGCGTAGCAAATGTTTGGTGTGTATCCTTCCTAGATAAAACATAGTAGATTTTATTAAACCATTTCATAGTATTTGTGATGACAGTTTAACTTTCACAGGCCTATTAAATACGAGTTCTTGCTTTTTGGGAATTAAAAAAAAAAAATTAACCTTTAAACAATTTTGGTTTTTAACTTTTTGTGCTAGATATGGAAAATATCTAAATTTGCTGAAGGAAAATGCAGAAAATGGGCTGTGCTTTGTGTTAATGAATTGTGAGAAATTTCTGAAACAACAGCAAAGAACCGTGGAATCCCCACTTTGTATCCTTTCTTGATGGTATAAATTATATTGCCGAAAAAATACCAGTGGAACTTGAATTCTCAGTTTGGGCTTTTGATGGTGGTGTAGATGTGTAATATGTACTGGGGAAAAAAAAAAAAAAAAGCAGCACTTTTACTTCCAAATTTTTTTAAGTTAAAATGCACACCCAATGCACTCAAGAAAACCTTCACCCTTTTGTTCCCATGCTTTACTAAAATGGTTAAGTCTCATTCATTTTTGTCTTAAACTGTTTTGGAGCAGGATCGCATCTTTCTATATGTGATAAGGAGTCTGGAGCAATGCACCTTTGAGCATTAATGAGTACTTGTGGTAATCCCACAATACCAACATTGTTAATGGGATTGCCCACGTAACGATATGTGGCTGTAATCTGATCAACGGGAATGGTTTGACTTCTGACTCTTTGAGATGTACTGTGGAACATTTTTTTAAAAATAAAACAGGTACTGCTTTCCAACAAGCTTTGCAGTATTCTTCAGGTGTTAGGCTTACATCACTATTAAAAACACTTCAGGTATATGAATCAGGATATGCTTAAATCGCTTTATTTAAGCTTTTCTTTTACTTTGTTTTTTATTTTCCCCATAATCCTTACAACTCCTGTTTTCTTCCATTCTTCCTGTTTTCACCATTCTTCTTTCTTGTACTGTAGGCATACTTGTTTTGGTGCAGGGTTTTTTTGCATTTACTTGGTTTTTGTTTGCTTTGGTTAATTTGGCTTGACTACTTATGGGCTAGAAAAAAAGTAGCGTGCAGGGGGAATAGCTTAAATCATTTCTCTTAAACCAGTTTGAGAGGCAGCTTGCCTCAAGAAGCCACCCTCTGCGCAGCTGTATTCCCTTGTCCCGTCTCCAACAAACCAGCTCTTGCCTCTGTGTGCATGGGCCTGAGGAGGAGGAGGGCTGCAGGTCTTGCCAGGCAGGGAGGAGGACGTTTCTGCCCAAGTTCCTTAACCTACTCACGCAGGCTGCTTGCAGGAGCGCTGTGCTGGCTACGACTGGTTTGCATCTTCTGTCTTCCTCATAATGTCAGGGGATGGGGAGAAGACATTCGCGTTTCTTCAGCGATTTTCACGTCTTCTGGTTTCAGCATTTCTCTGGCTGCCAAGACTGCATATATCTGTAAGAATTTAAAAGCTATTTCTTTCTGAAAGGCAACTTCGAAAGTTTCTAAAGGAAACTTTATCAATTTCCTTAGTTTTGGGTGGGTTTTTTAAATGCATCGAGTTTTCATTAAAGCCCTCCAACTGAATACGTGACCCTGAAAAACTATCTCAGAAAAATATAGATTTGACAGTTGCTCAAATGGGTGTTTAAAAGTAGTGAAATAACAGGTGGACTGATAGTAAAGGCAATGTTACTGATTTTTAAAGCTGGCAGTGAAATAACTTTTTTTGTGCATTAATTCTGTATGAAGGCTGTGATAGTGTTGAATGACTTTTTTTTTTTTCATTTGCAGTGTGCAAGTCCATATTGATTTTTTTTATTTTTTTTTGTTTTAGTAAAACTATCAGTTTTTAAATCTAAATATGAAAATACTGAATGCTTGGCAGTTTTAAGTGATTAGTATTTTGGATCAAGTTTGCAGCATAAGAAACTTCATTTCCACCTTTATTAGATGGGATTCCATTTATTTAAAAATAAAACCCTTTGAGTTTGACTTTGTACATTGTCACGTTGTCTTGAATGTTTTGAACATAAGCAACTGTAGTCTTTGCTAGAGAACTCCGGGGTATAAGAAGCACGGATTAGATTCCATATCCCTTCTGCACGTAAACCTCTGTATTAATATGAATAGGTCTGTCTTGTCACCAGAAGTGACTGTATTGGTCCACTCACAGCACTGAGTCCAGCCCTGAGGTTGTTCCAGCACAATGAAATGTTGCTCCATTGTGTGAGTATAATTGTGCTGAACACCGTCCGTGCTGAGAACTTACGAGCCATCTTCCATACAAGAACTTATCAGCATTGCAGGCAGGTTGCTGCAGTGCTAATGTGCATTCTCAGTACCTAAATGATTTCTCTTTCATAATATATCTTGAAAACACAAAGACAAAATTCAATAATTAACCTATTTGCATAACTTCCACAAGGTAAACTAAAATAAAATGTCAAAACATGAATGAGGAATTATCCAGCCATTGGATTGTAATGCTGCCTACGTCCATGACGCTGCCATCCAAAGGACGTACCTTGACCTTCTAACATGAAACCAAGGATTCATTACCTAGAACACAAGCACTGGCATCCAGGGCTTTCCATACTGATGAAACCTCTGTTTCTTTTGCTCCACAAAGTACGAATTTCCCTCATACCAGCCACGCATGCTGCAAAGAAACGTGCACACAAAAAACAACTTTAAATACCAGAGAAGTTCCATTCTATCCACCTGTAAAAGGGGAAAAAAATTCCAAGAGAAATTAGTCTCTTTTTTTTCCTTCTGTTCTTGTGTTTAAAATATAACATTGATGACCACATCCCTACTTTGACAATTAAAGCTTACATGCAATAAGGAACTAGACTGCTAATGCAAAGGAATAGTCAGGATACATTTAATAACAGTTTCTAATTTTTAATTTTCTTTAGTTTAACTACACATTTTTCCTGATGGTAGCACCAGCTTTTTTACTGATTCTATTTCCTGTCTCTAAAATAACCGGGATGACTTATCTTACAAGCAAAGTTGTATATTTTTATATATTGTTCTCAGCAAGGTATTTTAAAATAGCACATTTTTGTAGTCTGTAATCCTTTTCCTCAATTTTGTTGTTGTTGATGATTCTGTTGTTGTTATTCAGGTGCACCTGCCTATTACCACAGTGGAATCTGGCATCCATCCAGTCTATTTCTGCAGTGCTCACCACATTGAAATGTTGCTAAAAGCTGAGTTGCCACTTGTCTCTTCGGCCTTCCACATGTCTGGTTTCACTCCATCCCAGGTAACTGATGAAAGCGTCTCAAAGTATCACCAAGATTTTGACTTAAATCCACAAAATCAAAGATGTTCAGGAACTACTGTGTTTTTTCCGTATAGCACTTGTGTGGTGGTTATGAAACTGGGGGTAGGAGATAGATAGCATTGAATGCAAAGTGACTTAGAGCAGCTGAAGATGGAAAGCAACTGACTTTGGTAGAGTAATGGGAGTGTACTGCAGCTGATGACCTTCCATTACAAGTTCATGCAGAAAACGAAATAAAAATAATGTATACTAAAACCTAATATTTATCATTAAAAATAAATAAATATCTTATTCGCTAGAATAATTTTCTAAATTTCCCATAGGAGGGAAATGAGCTACCATAAATATTACACTCCAGTAACACACTATTCTTCTATATTAAAGAAAGACACGTTACTGAAGAAGAATATTTATTCATAATGTTAGCTTTCATTGTACCTACTTACTACAATTCTTTGGTAACATGGAACGCTATATATGGATCATGATGAAGCATAAAAAGCTTCGTGAAATGATGAGTTAGATTGCCAGCACAAAGTACCTCTTACCACAGTAAGAAAGCTTATTGCCATTCCAAAGCAAGAAAAATATTTTTATCTTATGCCTTCAAAATTCCTTTTTGCCGCGAAATTTGCAGCTTAAGAGACTTCTTAATGGGGGTAGGTGCCGGTGTGGTACAGACATTGCTTAAAATAACTTGGGATTTGGTCTTTGAGGAGAGAAGATTGACAGATGAGGGACTTTATCTCAGCACAAGAGTGAGCTCCTTACAATAAAGTTCCTGTTTTGGGGTGGGAAAACACAGGTGGGCACTCACTCCTTCCTCAGCTGTTCTTGTGTAAGTTATACTGTATGTTTGGTTTTTTTATTGTTTGCACTCAATTCATAATTGACTAGTTATTGTTCTAAACTACTGACAAGGTTTTTTGTTTGGGGAATAGTTTTTTATTTTTTTTTATTTAACATGTTACTGAAATGCCACTGGTGGGTGCCACTGTATCTTCCGTGTGATTTTGCAGTTTTACTGCATGATTAAAAACACACAAACCCTGAACTGTGAAAACAACTCTGAGGTATTTAAGTGCTTGTGTGCCTCAATAAATACCTGCAAACAGATTTAATGCTAGAGTATGGCTGCTGTCATCTAATTAGAATCTTGGTACTTCTGCTGCTGTGTATTTTTAAACACTTTAACGACTGATTAGCAGATTTTGTGGTCTAGAACTGAATGAAACATGCTGTACACTTCTTAATACATTGTGATTTAGAACTGGAAAAAGGAGTCGCTAAGTGCGTTCCATACCCTCTTCATTAAATGAAAATGTGTCTTAGGGAAGGGCCTAACATTTATTCATAAGGCAAAAAAATACCTTAATTTAAAGGAAAATCTACATTAAACACACCTTAATCACCCTCATTACCCTCTAGGCCATGTTTTAAAAAAATCTTGAAAAAAATCACCTTCACTTTCATTGGACTTTGAGCTTTATGTCTCGACCTCAAGAGTTGCCAGAACATACTCAGACAAGTGAGATGCAGGGGTGCAGGGTATTATGTGTAGCAGAGCTCACTGGAAGTCTGTTCAGAAGGGGTGATTTAAAAAATGGAGATTCTTGTCTTTTGTACTTTTATTCCTTTTATTTTCATAAGTAGGGTCTGTAGTGTAGAAAAGTTAAGAGATAAAGCTGATAAATTATGATGAAGTCTATAGCAATTTAATTACATATTCTTTCATTCTCATCTAGATTTGTCTGCAGTGGATAAGTCAGTGTTTCTGGAATTACATGGACTGGAATGAGATCTGTCACTACATTGCTATATGTATTTTTCTGGGTCCCGATTATCAAATATATATGTGTATTTCTGTGTTCAGACACCTACAGCAAGACATCCTGAAGCACACCGAAGCCCAAGATCTCCAGGTTTTTCTTAAAGTAAGGGTTTCTTTTTTAACTTTTCAGTTGCTGAAGGGAAGCAAAGCTCTCAGTACTGAAAAGCTGTATGTTACTTAATCTGAAGCTCTTACTGAATTACACTTAATGATTTTAAGTGAGTGAAATAATACTTTAATTTTATTTACTTCCTGGCAGGAAATTGTGGTATAGTATTTTCCAGAGAACAGTTTTCCTGCATTTTGTTCTGATTGGTTCCCTTTGTATGCAAAGTAAATAGCCACATTAAATTATGAGATCATCTGATGCAGTTCTTTATGTGGCCCCAGTCTCATTAACCTAGATGGTCTCCAGAAAGGTGGGTTTACACAGTGGTCTCCTACTGAAGCTTGAAGAGATGTGGCACAAAGCTCAGTGAGCTGTTATTTTGAACAGATGTCAATTACTATACAACCAGCCTCACAATTTCCTAATCTTTGCCATACTTTAAATCACGTTTTGGTTATTGGATTCTTCTTGTAGGGTACTGCTTAGCTATAGATGCAGTCATGAATAGATATAAATATTTGACTCTTCTTCCCTGAGACATTTTTGCTTTTTTCTCTGGTCTTTTTTTTTTTCCTCCGGTCAAAATTCTTTTGAGAGCTATATATCTGCATCTCATTCTGTCCTAACATCAATAGCACATGTAGGCCAGTATGTCAGTCTCTTCTGGGAGTAATTTAGCTAGTCTTCACTTTATTTTCTGTGAGTAGGGGCCATATTACTGACAACTAAGTGGCTGACCAATGCTTTAATATGGGCGCACATTTAATCAGTATAAGATTTGACTGCTTAAAAAAGAAAAAACAAAACACAGAAGAAGAGTAAAATACCTCCTACAGTTCTCTGTTGGAGTCATTTTTCTTTTCCACTGTAGTCAACCTTCTCACAGTGCATCAAGAGCAACTTGGAAGGTAAAATTGTGCCTTTGTTTTCACCTTTGAGTAGGGGAGTAGAAATACAAGGACGATCTCAAATTTCTGTTCAGATGCCAAAGTGCAGCCTTCCAAGCCTGAGCAGGTGTTCTCAGGGGAATTCTACTTAGAGCTACACAGTCAATACACCAGCAGATACAACACGTGTCCACAAGGACTATCTGACTCTAAAGAGCTTTTTGCAGCATGTGCTGCCAACAGTGGTAGTACTGTTTAGTAGATGGTGGGTGCATGAGTTGTTCCAGTTCAAAGCAGCAACAAATTCACCCATTTTACCTAGACTGTTCTTCAGGATCCTGCTTTCCACAGTGCATCCTCCCTCTCCCTCTAGTGTAGTAGACACGAGAAGGAACCTGGCCTGTTCGTTTCTTTATCCTGAAGGCACCTTCTTCTACTCTATGTTTTAGAATTAGTAAAAATTAATTGTTTGTGGTGATGCAGAAGTGTTTATTCTGTTTTTATTTAAGCACTTCATAAAGATATTTCTTTATCGTTGATTTTAAAAATAAGTATCTACTGTTACTGTCCTGTTTTTATTGAGAATCTAGTTGGATGTAAAAGCATGCAATGTGCTGGTATAAAAATCTTTAAAAAGAATATTTTAGTACCTGGCTTTGCCTTTTTAAAGCTTACTTTTTTCCCTTAAAAAATCTTTGTATGTTCTCCAAAGATGAGGTGAACAACGTTCACCTGAAAAAACTATTTGTTACCAAGACTGTAATTAGGAAGAACTGTCTGGAAGCAGATATTACCAATTCTTTATTTTGAAATGAAATGTAATAAAATGTGTATATTTTAAACACCCAGGCTGTGATGAGCAGAACAAAATGAGCTATATTTAGCCGCTTAGAAGTCATTAAGTTTGAGTCATGCCTTTTTTTTCCTAGCTAATAAACGTTTTCTGTGTGTATTTGTGCAGGAAGAAGCACTCCATGGATTTCGAGTGAGTGATTATTTAGAATACATGGAAAGCTTGGAGGCGATCTACAGACCTATGCTGTTGAAAGACATGAGGAACATAAGAGTGCAGAATACATAGATGAAGCCAACAAGCACTTCATTTGCCAGTTTTGGTTACATCCTTTAAAAGGATGCTGATTGATTGATGTATCAATCTATCTCACCTAAAATAAGTCAGGCTATGTAAATGTTCATACTATAAAATTAATATGGAGAGTTTTCAGAATATAGTCTTTGCAAAAGGAGTTAATCGAAGTTTGATGACCTAAAATACCACATTTTCCCAGGCAGGCTTTATGCACAGCTGTTGGCAGAGGGCAGCTTCAGAACCCACCTGTAGGATGCTGAAGTGTCGTCCTTAGAACATAAGTCTTCCTTATAAAGCCTTGAAACTCTTCCCAAATCATTGCATTATTGTCATCTCCTTGTAGCACAATCCTGAAACCTTCGTATTTGCTAGAGTCTGACAGTGATTTTTCATAGAAACAACTGTTAGTGTGTATTCATATGCATGAAAAGTCAACAAATGAAGAACAAATTCCCTATACACAGCTGTTCTGACATTGTGGATAAGGTTGAGAAAATGAGGTGTTCAAATACACGCAACAAAAAAAGACTGATATTCCTGTATTTTTTTAAAATAAAATAAATCCTTTTATGTCGTAAAACATCTGTTTGTAACATACACTCTCTGTATGCATAAGTCAATGAGAAGTCCTTGAGTGGCCTAATTTTCATAGCTCTGGAAAATAATCATTTTTAAAGATTCTGGTTTCATTCAGACAGGAAAACTAATAAGAAGCATCATCTGTGCTTGCCTTTAATCATCAACGAAAAGCAAGAAGTAAGGCTGCTGGATATTTTCTAACACCAGCAGTGGAGGGGAATTTTCAACATTGTTGAAGTTGACTGAAATTCCCAATTTCAAAAGAAACATGGTTTTCTTGAGGAGCGCTGCATCCCATTTGCTGTAAGGTTAGGTTTTAGGTAATGGTGGGCAGTTGAGGAAACATTCAAGTGTCTTTCTTTTTCATATGATATCACTGTTAAATATTATTTAAGAAATCAATATATATTTGTGCAACAATTAATAGTTGTTTTTTGAATCCAAATTTCAAAGCACTGGCCATGATGTTGAGTCAATAAATAATACTCAATTAGATGGCATACTCCTAAAGTAAATACTACAGTTGGCTTGTCAAGAATTAATAAATACTTTTGTATTTGATTGAAATGATGGCCAATAAAATGATAGTTATTGGCCAGCAGGAGGGCTTCCTTCAGTATTTGCAAGTAATCAAAAGATGTAGATGGAAAATGACAAATTATCATCCTGTGGCTATTTAATATTTTTCATACAGTCAATCAGATCTGCATCAAAATTTCAAAAAAAATATAATAATCAAGTAGAAATGTAACCTTTACAATGCCCACATGAGGTTAGATGTAAGGTAGGCATTTCAGATGATAGCCTACTAACTGCAGAAATTCATAGTCACATGGGAAGAAAATCTAAAATTAACAGTTATTAAAATTTATTTTCCAATTTGTTATACTAATGTCTTGACATGGCAGAGAAGAAACAGTGTGATCTGGTTGGTTTTCCTACCCATCACCTGCCAAGCTTCCTCTTGGAAACCAGAACACTTGTCTGCTTCACTCACTGCCCCCCATGGTATTTGTAGTTTGCATGTTCTTTTTGTTTTGCATGTTTTTTTGTTTTTTCTTTTTTCTGTATTTTGTTGGCCTGTTCTGTTCAGGGCTTTTTGTCTGTGCTTCCAGGTATTCTCTTAGTAGACACACAAATGCCCATTTCTCACCACCTCTATTCCACCCTATTTTTTTCATTCTCCATTACAAGAGGCATTATAGTGCTGTGGACTTTCCTCTGTTCCTTACATACTACCTCACCAGTAGAACTTTATGGTTTTAAGCTCTGTCTTGTGAGTTGCCCAAGTTTACTGTCTTGAGTATTGGGAAGGTTGAAAGAGGTCAGACAGTGGGATTACGTCAGCCTACAAGGCTTAGAGACAGGCTTGGAGCAAAACTTTTGGGAGCATTTTGGAGCAGTAGCATCCACCCATGAAGAAAGACACACTTACCTGCTTTTTCTCCTGTGCTACACTCAGCGCAGAATTGGCATTTGTTGCATGCTGGCCCACAGACTTCCCCTCAGAGTAACAGTACTGCTGTTTTATAATATTCATTCATCCATCCATCCAGGTAGTTTTGACTGATGATCTCTAACTTTGGTCTGAAGGCTGGGTTTGTCTTTTTGTAATTATTTCACAGATGTTGTCTTCTGACAATTCCTTCTGCTTTAGGCATTATGCTTTATAAATAACAAACATCCTTGTGTCATGCCAGGCTACATCAATTCCCTGAGTCTTTCATGCAGTGACACTTCCTACATTGCATTTTCTTCTTTCTGGGATTGTTGAAAGGTAGCATTTGATACAGGGCATCTGCATGCTGATGGCAGATGGGAAGAAGCAGTTAAAGACAGGTTGTTCTATTGAGGAAATTTCTAGTATAATGACTTCTGGAGTATCCGAATCTGGTGTCTGACATTGAGATGGCAACAAAAGGAAGAAAGAGGTGAAACCTGCCATAATAAAGCTACTTGTCATCAAACCAAATGTTCAAGAGCCACACCAGGTTTCAGAATATTCTGTAGTGGCTGTAGAAATGCTACACTCACTTCAGAGCGTTTAGAAATCCTTTTGCACACTTTTCTTGAAATACAACTGGATTACTTTTTCTAGATTACCTATTAAGAATTTTATGTTGCGTGATAAAGCTTTGCATAGAAAGGCCCAAGGGACCTCTGGATAAGTTCTAAAACTGGCGCGTAGCTCCTCTTGGGTCCTGTGAAGAAATTCACGGAGGAATCCTACTCCCATATTGTGAGGTGTTGGCTCACTAGCAGCTGCTTAGGCAGTGACTTGTCATTTTCCTGTCTTAGAGGTGGGAAGCAGTCTGTTTTCAGAAGTATTGCAGTCAGTAGGCAAATCTTAGTTGAAAGTCGACTTAACGGAACAAAGGAAGTAATGGCTTTAGTGGAGATTTTGCTCAGAAGGCTTCATCTCTAGGCACCTTCCCCCTTCTCTCCCCTACACATGCCCTTTATTAATGCATTTCTTCAAACTGTTCTTTGAAAAAAAAGATATTTCAAAAACTCAGACTTAACACAACCATGCTCTCACCTAGTGCAGCCTTGATGGGGACTTACCCAGCACCTGGATTTACAAAGTCTTTCCATGAAACTGCCTTAACTTTCATTTAAGGTCTTGGCGAACCTAGTGTCACTCACTGATGACATGTTCAGTGATGGCATCTAAATAGGTTTTGCAATTGGATGAAGTTAAAGTTCAACTCCAAAGAACACAGAAAATGCTAGGTTATTACTTACTTTGAGAGTATAAGATTCTCTAGTGACATCAGTATCAAGTTCCTAAACAGCTTTTTGAAAACACAAGATTATTTTTGGCTTAGTCTTGGACAGTAAAACTCTTCTCACCGTAAGATACTCATTTTCCCTGAGTAAATTTGCATCAATGATTCTGAAGATTTTTGAAATTTGTGCTGCCCCCTTCAGCTACCCAGAGGCAAATACTGACTGTATTATTTTATTGGATCTTTCCTTTCTTAGGATTTCAATTTCAGTTCAGCCAAAATAAGAGTTGCCCTACTTCAATTTAGAGTGACATGCCCTGTTCCTGCAGTTACCTTTAAAGAGATTTTCGGGTTTGGTAATTTTTTTGCCTAAAAAGTTGGTAAATTGCCCTCTACCTTGTAATATCAGACCCTTACTACCTTGTTGTCTCCAATGACGTTGCTTCTTTAGCAAATAAAACACGATTCAGCTTCTCTAGCAAAAAGTTACTTATCATCTGTATTCATACAGGGAGAAGTCTTTTTACTGTGAAGTGTAAGTAGCCAGCACAATGGGTCAAGTCCCTGCTGTAGCTGATTTAATAACTAAGTATAAATTCCCCGGATTGCATCTAGTAGGCCACATTACCAGATGATGTTACATAGCAAAAGTTAAGCATTGAGTAGTTCTTTATTTGGTTAAAGAAGTAGGGAAAATACTATGTTTCATCAACACCTGCAATAACATTTTCTTTCCAGAATGTCTGGAATCTCAAAATATTTTGATTAGAATTTGTGATATAATAAATGTTTTAGAAGTCCAACAGAACCCACAAATGTTGAATTTAGACTTATCCACTATCATTGCCACATTCCCATGAGACAAACTAAACATTACCGCAAAGTTCTTGAAAAACAACTTCACTAGATAAAATGAATGTGTGACCACATACACGAATTCAAATTATAAAATACATTAGAACCTGCAGTGAAATTTCTGTAATTATATGCAACCTAAGAGTGAGCAGCACTGACAAAGGTTTTGCCACTAATTTCTATTTTCCTGACTCTGCATTTCGTAAGTTCATGGGTTTAGCTTTTTTCCCGGTCTAGAAAAAAAAGTAATGTTTTAAGTATATGTGGTCTTTTGTGAACTGTGGTGGCTTATCTACTTTAATAAAAGACGCTGGCAAGTATGAGGGAAGAATTATGACAACAACTGATAGAACCAAGTGTTTGCCTGACACCAGGGTCAAAGAATGCCAAGACTCCCACAAAATCTGTTCTTTTAACCTTAATAGCAGTTTCTTTTTTTAAAATAACTTTTTTTTTGGCATGTATCTCAAAATAACCAAATGACAAATATCCAAATGGTAAATAACACTAGAACACTAATATATATGTGTTTCTAGAAATTATATACATATTTAAAGAGACCATGGTTGATTAAGCTACCAATTATGAAGTCATTAGTTCCTTTATCAGCAGCAGATATTTGTCAGGGAAATTAGCTCTTGTGCCAGGCATTTGAGTAACCCAGGGACTCCTGCCACCTAAATAGCTGCCACTTGGTATTCCTTATCCCCCACCAAAGAAAAGAGAGGCACTGCAGAGCTGACCCTTAATATCAACGGCTTTCATCAGTATAGCATCAAATCAATGCAAAGAGGTACAGTACACAATAATCGGGAAGATGAGTCGAATATAAATATAAAACAAACAGCCTGAGTATCAAATGCTGCTACTGGCAAAAGCACTTTCTGCATTCCCTCCAGCAATTCAATCAGCTGCAGTTTCCTCATCTGCAAAACAGCTGCAATTTCATACAGTCCGTGTTGGTGCTGAGATGATTAATTAGAGAACATTTGTAAAACATTTAGTGTGTGAAATTTCTATGTAAATGCTAAATCTTAATACCTGATAATAATACAAAATTCCATTATGACCTATGACAGAAACAGGACATTGATACATGTAGACTGAAACAGAGCTTGAAGTGGTGGTAGTCAGGGAAACCAATGGCATCTTCTTTGGATCGACGACAGTCTGAAAACAAATGACCATTTTAGCAACAGATATTGAAAGATATGCTCACATGCAATGTTACTCTGGTTTGAACACTCCCTCATCCAGCCTTGTTGCCTGATATATAAATTTCTCCCTTTACTCAGCTCCCCATTTTCTTTTAGGGAACTAAAGTCTACTGAGATGCAGACATTTTCTATCTCTAAATCTGTTTTTGTATTTTTCTGGTTGCCTCTTCCAGCTTGTTTTTCGCTGCTTTCCATCTAGATTGTATTTTCCCCCCTCAGGCTTTTTCTTTCTCTTATTTTCAGCTGTCTCATTGTTCCCACTGTCCAATGACAGTGTAAGCACTAAAGGATAAGAAGTGTTTCCTTCCTTGTACCCAAACATGATTTAAAATAAGCATAATGAGACAAAAAAAAAAAAAAGGAAGCACTAAATAAAACCTCAATTTGGAAAAACTGGGAAGCCAGTTGTCAGCAGTCCTGGCCCAATCTCCTATTGCAGGGAGGCAAACACTGCTGCCTCTGCCTGCCTGCCACACGCCCCTGAGCATGAGCTGGGATGCCACGCCACATAGAAACATCTGTGTGATCCCTAAAAGACATGTAGTTTCCAGGCCACCTCCTTCAGCAGCATCTCTCAGTCTTTTGGGATAAAATCAGTAATCTACAAAAAGTATTTTTCACCTGTTCATGTCTGCCATGTTGCCTTTTGCCAAGTTTGAGTGTCTATCTAAGAAAATTCGGGTAACGCTTACTTGCTTTTGTGAAAACGACAGTTCTGTAGGTGGTAACAGTAATAGTTTCCCCATTACCATATGTAGCTGTCGTGGTTTTGGCCAAATTGGCCAATGGCTGGTGACAGATGCTCTCCCCCCACTTCTGGCACAAGGGGAAGAGGAGGAGAGATAAAGAGATTTATGAGTTTAAAAGGAACTAAACTACTTCAATGAAATATTAATAATAAAATAAAAAGGAAATAATAAAATAGATACAGTATATACAAAACTGTATTAAGCTCCCAGGATGGCGTCACCGGCAGGCACTGGGAAAGACCCAGACTGGACTCAGTGGTGACAAGAGATCACAATACAGAACAATAGAAGAAGCACTGCTGAGTTGGTATTCAGAAGGAAGATGGAAAGTGCCACAGTACAGGCAAAGCTGTGGTGTCATATAGCACCTAGTAGTGACACAATGCCAACCTCTTTGCATTTCATCACCTCCAGCATGAGAATCATCCTTTATTGCTTGTCCAGGTAGTAGTGAAAGTGATTTGCATTTTTGATACAGGGATGATGTTTCAAGGGTGGGAAGAAATTTGGCAAGAAGAATGGAGTTAACACCAGTAAGAGTGTCAGGATAAGCGTGTTCTCTGTCCCTACTATGAGCAATGCTCAGATTACAGCAGGTGCCTCACTCACTCGTGAGTTACAGCAGCAGCTTCCCAGGGAAGGAAACTGGGAGTCTGTCAACGTTTGAGAAAAAAAGGTACATTATTGGACATTGTTACTAAAAATCAACCACTGAAAGCCACTGCTTCAGGTTGCATTTCCTAAGGAAAGGTCAAGTTCATCAGCCTTATCCGCACACCAGGGCAAGGACATGTAACGAGACTTGCACCATCAGGAACTGCAACAAAACCAGTGATGTAGGAGAAATTATAACACCCTCTCTCAGAACATTTCCAGATCACCACAAAACTGATGCACAGGTACATAAGGACTGAGATAAGCAAGTGATGGAGATTAATCTGGGTGAGTTGGTGAAGCAAGGTGATAGAACACATGCATTTTACTACAGACGACTACCAGATTATATATCTCAACAGGGGCCAAACAACATGTTTACAACGTGAAGGACTTTGTTATAAAATAACAGTGACAAGGACAAGTATGTTTGCTATCCAAAAGAATTCCACACAGTCACAATAGAGAAATGTGTAAGTTGTGGCTAAGAAAGAAATCCTCATTTGTAAATAAAGAGACTGTTTCCTCTATTTATAACATCATGGACTATTAAAGAAATAATGTCCTATCCATTCCCAAAAGTTCCAGGATGCACGTGTAAAAATTAGAAGGCTGAGAAAAGACCTACAGTAGGTGTCATACCAAATAACTGTCATGCAGTAAGGACCTATGAGGCATAGTCTAGTTAGTCCATTCAAGAGAAGATTGTTAGGTTAGATTGTTGGAAGATGGCCTGCTTGCTGTCTGGGATTGCCTATGTGGAAAAGAGATTTCTGGTAACGTTTTTTTAATCTAGCCAAACATCTTCCCTCCACCCCACAAACAAGAAAAGAACATCACCAACAAAAATGTGTGAGATCTGGGAATGAGGAGCTATGGAAACAGATCGAAAGGGCTTGTCATTTTACAATGAAGATAACTATCCAGTAGAATAAAGTTATTTTTATGATAATAAATCGTCAGATCAATATTTTCAGTCAAGATCTGATTTTTTTATGATACATGCTATTCTAGAACACATGCCATTCTAAAATATATAATTTATTCCAAGTTCCACAGACCAAGTTATACAGTGAGTTAACTCTGTAATATCTGACCTTCCTGTCCCTTAAATATATTTTAAAAAAATATCAGTAAGTATCAATGGGATATGATCTCTTCCAGTTCACTTTGCTGCATTTTAGGCAAATCATAACAACAAAAAAACCAAACTGAAAAACCCAAACAAAACCAACACAAGGAGTTAGAGATGGACAGATGTGAGGCAGAACAGCAAAAGCATTGTATAAAGAAATTAAGAATAGATGGTAATGACAGTACGCATTTTCCCTCTCAAATTATAATATATACCTATATACCACATTGGACTAGAACTGAAGATACAATTTTAACTAGTTTGAGCAGATAGAAAATCAAAACTTGTTTGAAACATAACATTATATTTGTGTCAGAAGACGTAACTAGTATTTATTTCCTGTAAGGAAACCGTTTGGAGAGCTGCAATGTTTGTACCATTTCTGCAAATCAGTGGAGTATATTCATGACGCCTCTTCTGGCATTTTGTTTATTAACTGATCACACAGAAGCAGACAGAGGTATGAGTCTTACTTCAAAGCTAGATTATTCAACCCGGTTTCCACTTATTTAAAATGCTATTTACAGATACACAGACCATGTCCTTTCAGATTTCACTTTTGTTCAAAATCTAAGCTAGAGCAGAACAAATCTTTTAATTTCAGATCATAAATGAGGTACCACTTTTATTACTTCACCTAGCAAGAACTGGATCAAAAAGTTTTGTATACTCAGCAGAATATCAGGAAAAAAACCATCTTCCCTGTTCCTCTGATACCAAACCACCAGCAAATTAAAAAAACTCCACCGCCCCAGAGCATAACGCTGTTTGATTCCGTTTCATCTCAAAAAAAAAAAAAAAAGGTCTTAAAGCTTAACATACAAATGCAGTGGTGCATGGGGAGATATCAACACGGTTTGAAAAATTAGTTCAGATGAGGTTAAATTGAGAACTGACACTTGACTAATATTTCATCAGGTCAGTTTCCTGCTCAGAAATAGAATGAGACAAGGAGAATACATGAAATTCACTTAGAATGATGAATGGGGAAAGCAGGCGTTTTTGTGGTAGATTTTTAAGGAAACAAACACAACAAACCCCAAAACTCCAAGGGAAATGAACCATTTGAAAGAAATCAGTGTTTACTCTCTCAAAAGATTTAATCTGCTTTTGGTATTTCCTGTGCTCTAACTCAAAGCCTATGGTGGTATCAGATTCATTCATGATGTGGGAATTAGCTGCTTTTAAAACAGGCTTAACTTGTAAAACATTGCTTTAAATTAATACAGGCACTCATAAGCCAACAATACATTCACACTGCAGCATTCCTTTGCACCATGGCCGCAGGTAAGGTCACTGCTGAAAGAAAGCAATATTCCTAATACAATCAGGAGGCTGAGGGTCTCGCCATACTGATAAAATGAACATTAATTGAAAGGGGAAGGAGCCCAATAACAAAATCCATTTGTCAGCTGTACTCTAGAGTAGAAGATGAAATTTCAAGCAAAGCTGTAAAAGTGATGAAAAAAAGTCACTATGCCCATTTCGTCATATTTGCATTCATCTATTTGGACTTCCCTGTCCTCCAAATTCTTGATGGTTTAGACAAGGTGCATTTTCTGGAATTATCAAGACTACCTCTTGCAGCACAATTTTCTCTTAGAAGGCAAATTACATTTATTTTTTTCAGATCAATCTTTTCTTGGTTCGTAAAACCCACTGCTGTGAACAATGCTGTATACTGTCACAATTTGTGCCGTGCACCTTCTAGGTAAAGCTTTCAGGTCCAAAAGAACTTATTCCCCATTTTGATTCAGGATAGTGTTTAGTTATAATGTTCTTTTTCTCCAGCTCTAAATCAACAAGAAAAACCTCCTGCTAGAAAATAGGAAACCAAGGTTTGGAACAAATACAATTTTGGCAAGGAATTCCTTCTGAGGGAAATTATAAACCCATGAAGCCAGTTAAACCATCTGTCTAAGTCACTTTGGAGTCATTCAGATACTCGTAGGAAATTCATTTTCTATGGATCCTGAAGGTGAGGGGAACTAGATACCCCAACCCTTTCCGATTCACATGACAATTGAATTTAATGAATTTTCAACCAAATCACTTGGAGCCAAACAACTTTCTCTCTTAGAGAAACTAATTTTATATTCTGAATAATTGCCTTCACCTTCAACATATAGTAGACTTGAAGCTTCCAAAACATCCTGCACTGCAGGAGTGGGAGAATCTCAGTATAGCACTTAACAACCGCTGTTCTGAATTTATTCTGCAACGCTGCTGCAAACTACCACTATGGCTATTCTTAGTGCCAGCTGCTTTTCATCTGTGAGGCCAGAGTTTCAAGCAGCTATTGACAACGTCGTGCAATACTAACATGCTATGCTGAGGAAAACAGTATCATCTTCCACCTGCAAGCTGCTAGCTCATAGTCTATTGTGAATAATAATGGAATTGTTTGCCGCAATAAAATTTTGACATCAGATTTCATCAAATGTTTTCCAAAAGCACAGTCATTCTTTCCTGAGAGGGAAAACCTCTTAAATGTCCCCCATAAAAAGCGTCCCCCTCTCCAACAACACAGCCCCTTAAAATAGCAAGGAATTATTTAAAATATAATACTCCTCGGAGAAAAAGGATAATAAAGAACTCCCAGGTCATGCTCTTACACCCAGCTAAAGCAACCTAACAACCTGATACCTTCTATAATCACTGTTCTTATGTTAAATACTCCCACTACTTGCAACACACTGATTCTTACCAGATCCGTCCACTAGCTGGTTTATATAATTAAAACAGCAGAAGGCCATCTTTCTGTTTTGTGGGGGTTATTTTCTAGATACTTGGATGGGAAGTGGGAGCCCCATCAAGGTTGCAAGCTGAACCTGTAACATGAGTAACTGTGCGCACATGGAAAAATCTTTTCTCCTCCACTTGTGTCATGCACAGTTAAACTTTCATTTGTTACACTAGAGAAGATGAAATTGTCAAAACTCCAGTATAAGAATAGTTTGTTTCCCCCCACATGAACATATTCCTACTATAAATTTCAGCTATTGAAGAAGAAGTTAGAAAGCTTTAAAGAAATACATTAACATACTCTATGGTATAGCATGGTCTGGATTGTAAGCAGCCAGTTTGACTTGACTTTAAAGAGCAGAGAAGTTAAATGCCAGAACCTGGTCTTCCAAATGAGCCTTTCAGAAGATATAAATGGGTAATAAACTAGAAAAAGCCAAAAGTTCTCTCCTATTCTAACCAAAAAAACAATCTCGACACCTACAACACAGACATTGTTTCCCTTTGGGAAAATTCCATCTGAAACCCACAGTAAATATTCTTTGGCACACAGCTTTTACTTCAGCTTGATGACTGAACTGTCCTTTTCCTCCACTATCTACCACAGTTGCCAGTGTCTATCCCTGAGGACCTTGTATTCCCACCACTTACTTACGCTTTTGAAAAAAACAATAGCAAAGTTATACAATGGCTGCAATAGGATAAGATCCGGAATTCCTTTTAAAGGGTTTGTGATCTTCAAGCAGAAGGGTACATTCAAACCACTAACTGTAAAGAGGTACGTGAACCATTACTTGCAAATTCCACGTTGATGACAATACAGTCAACTCATGATGATTTTGGGTCTCACAATGTGTGTTGTGGATCAGCCAGGTTTAGTCTTTCTCCATCTTCCCTGACTGCAGCCACAGGCTCCTTGCACACGGCTTTGCTCAGACTGTTACTGTGTAAAAGTTGTCACAGCTCCTAACAGAAATCTGTCTGGAAGCTTGTCCCAAAGTGAATGTTCTATATATAGTCTCTAACTGAGTGATAGTTTCTTAAAAGTATAAGCAATATGGGAAACTTCACATATACGTCTTCAAAGGTCTTTTGTCAGCGGACACTCAAGACAAAGAGTTGTGTTTAGTTCCTGGCTCCGTATCGCTTCTCACGGGCAATGGCATGCAAATCACAAGTTCTCCCTGCTGCAACTCCACGACTGTACAACATGGAGAATAATAGTTGGTCCCTCTCCACCTTAGCCCCTGCAAGATCTTCAGGAAAGAGCCTCTTCCTTAGTGTTTGTACTAGCAGTTTTTATCGCAATTTCAAAACATTTCAGGACACTGGACAGGAAGGTGTGAAGAATTCTTTGAATTATAGTAACAGTCTCATGGTTTATGTTCATGAAAAAGTCAAAGTCACAAAAAGAATGTGCTTCTCACAAAGGCCAAGGGACCTAGCTGTGCTTTATCACTTTAGAAAAACATGCCACTCTGCCACACAGTAGATGCCAATGTTGATGGATCTTCTTTTTATTTAATCCTAGTGATAATTTCACTGAGGTTAGATTAGGCTATTTGCAAATTCAACTTCAGAAGTTTCACCTGTGACAGAAAGCCATGCTAAGTCTTGCTAAATCTTGTCTGCAAAAAGGTAGATTGAGGAATTTAGGCTAGATGTGATGGTTAAGTTAGTATGTAACTTTTGAGTTATTTAATCTGGCCGATGAAATTAAAGCTTTAGGTGTTCTGTTTGCAAAGAAAATCTTAGAATTATAAGACCAGTGAACAAGTCAAGGCAGTCCATTTAAAACTGTAGCTTGGAAAAGTACATACTTTTTTCTATTGGCCTCAAGCTAACATTCTATTAAGATACATCATTACCTTTAACAAAGAACAGGGTTAAAGAGACTTTTTTAGAGTTCTCTTGCTTTTATAAATTCCAGAGCAACTGACCTGTTCAGATCCCAGGCTTTCTTCTGATAAAGCTGAATTTTAGGTAAAGTTTCTATGCAGGTGTCAATACGGAGAGTGAGAGCTCATAAAATTCAGCAGAAGTTTTAGCAAACATAGTGTGATCATTTGTGAGGTGACTGTGCAGTTTGATAGATTGCAATTATTATCAGTTAAATGTTCAATTCTTTCCACAAAGTAATCAGCCAACAAAGATTAGCTCATTATGCAAATGCCGAGAGTGAACACTGTGTGCACAGTGGTGTAGCAAAGATCCTGCACTGGCAGCAAGCTACTTAAGGTACAGAGAGAAACCAGAATTTAAAACAGTAAATGTACTAATAAAAAACAATTAGAAGGAGTGTAAACATTAGGTCTGAGACTAAGAAATTAGAAAAGAAATAACTAACAAATTAGTATGCCAGCATGGAGTTGGAAAGCAAGGCCCTTCATAAAATAATCAGAGCACAACAGAGACAATCTGAATTTAAAATTGCAGTTCCAATGGTTATGAAAGTATCATCCGCTTGCAACAAAAATGAGCCCCAAGGGGTATATGAAATGAACAGAGCTCTCACCCTACTGTAGAATGGTGTCTTCTGTGCAATGCTGTCCTGTGTTTACACAGCTGACAATTTCTTGACAGCACCATTTTGTTAAAAATGCCAGTGTATTGGCCTCAGGCAGCTCTTTTGAAACACCTTACAGGGAAGAGTTTGCCATAAACCCACAGCAGGTATTTTAAAAACCCTGCTTGCCTTACCTGAGATCAAGCTCTTCCCACCCTCCCAACCTGGCTGCTCTGGAAGTGCCGGCAACCTCACCAGAAGCAAGCAAGAAAATACTCATCTTGTAACACCAGACAAGTTGCCCAGGCTGTTAGCTAACAAGGCACAGCCCATTAGAGGTTGGGAAGCCTTTTAGAGATATGAATGCACATGTGCCCGTGACATGTCCATACAACTTCCAGGCAAGAGTGATCAGCTTTGAGTTCGCACAGAATTGCACATCTCCGTGTCAGCCTAGACAGTTCCAATCTCACTGAGAAACTGCAAGCTCTGAACACCTTATCATATGGAAGAGCTTAAGTATTTCCAAGTTTTTGAATCAAAAAAATATCAACTGGAAGTCTACGCATTTGTTTAGGTAAAGGCATTCCACCAGCACTACACCAGATAACAAATCCTAGAAAATAGCTTAAAGAAATATACTTGTTTCAAAGTTCGGGGCACTTAATACTTAGCATCCAATTCTTTGTATAGGCATGCAAATTGCCATATGTACTTAGATCCTTCTAAAGATGTTTTTCACATCTTTAGCAGGATCTAAGGCTTTAAAACCAGTGTTTGGATGTTCCACTGCAAACTATGGGTGTATGTCCTAAGAATTTGTTCAGTTTCTTTCAAATATTTTGATCATTCTCAGACACACATCACTGATGCATTACTATCCAACATCTAGCTGCAAATAGTTCACTGCTTTTCAATATGCTCTTTTTCAGGCTTTATTCACAAGGAACCAATAATCTATGTCAACTGCTTTTTGCAAAGCAGAAAGCAGTAATGGATTTTAATTAGCCACATACAGCAGCAAAGCGTTCATTCAGGAGACTACTTTCTTTCTGACTATTTTCAAATTGTGACTAACCCCATCTCCCCACCCTGCTTTGCTGTGACTCTGTCAGAGCCATTTATTTCTTTGTGAATAGGGAACACTGTTAGAGAAAATCTGTTCTGAAATGCAGCAATGCAGCACTCCACCTGGTCTAGAGACGAAAGGTACAATAGCTCTTAAGCAGCATAGGCCATTCATCAAAGAGAAGGATTTCAGACTAGAAAAAAATTTAACCCCTCTTACCCACAAAAAAAGTAGGAAAAAAGCCCATGCCCAATTTGATAGGAAGCATTTTCCTTGCTGCATGGTAGAGTAAAAGCAAAACACCAGTCTTAGAACGTGGTATAGATGAGGCGTTTGCAAAAGAGGAATTAAGGAGGAATTAATTACATATTATCTTATTTTCTCAAGTTTCCCAGTAAACACCAAAAAGTTATTTGGAGAGGGAAGGAGTGAAAGAAAACAAAGAAACAAAAAAGCCTTCAAACCACCAAGAATAAATAAAAATGGGGACAGAACGTGATTTTCTTCTCATTCTCTTCTGATACAACTTCAAGTTTCTCTTCTGCACCTCAGATTAATGCCAATAGGAGAAAGGTATTTATACTTTACCATTGTGATGATACTATAATACAGGCCATTTCCCACAACACCAAAAGAATTAGGACACAACTACCTATGAATCATTGGGTTAATCTGCCTTTGATGTTGTAAAAAATCACTGCTTATCCCTGACCTAACCCCGTAGACATGCCAGCCTCTGAGATTTCAGATGGGGAGATCTCCAAACTGAATCCAACCCTTTTAGATTTTCTAAAACTTTAAAATTTACACCTGGCACTTCTGTAATTCCTAAATCTGTATCATATAAGAGTTAATTCTTGGGTGTAATCTCAGATTGCCTGCCTGCCTGTTCACAAAAGAGGTCAATAAAAGAAATTTATACCACCTACTACCGCTATATGTATAACATTACTAAAGAAACTTTAAAAGCCTGTTTTTTCGCAACCTAAGGCCACTGATAACACTCCTAGTGTGTTCACTATGATTACTTTTTCAACTTTACCTCTTTTTCCATACCGCTTGTGCACATGGCAGTGACCCTCCTTTGCATTTCTTCAGTTTCCCTCAAGCTCAGTTTGCCCATAACACCGGTGCTGCAGTAGGCTCATGAATACCTGTAGTTTAAAGCAGGAGAGATTAATTCATTTCAGGCCAGAGTTCTCTGGCGTAAGCTTTATAACTAATGACCCACCCAAAATTATATTAGCACTTAGTTAAACACCTATTTGAGTAGCACTTCTACTCGTTCTTTTTCTGCTTACTCTCCAGAAGGCAGGCAGGGGCACGCAGAGCTGCAGGCTGTGTGAGGCCCCGATTTGTACGGGGCTCCGTGACGACATATGCCGCTTCCAACATGGCTTCAACCCTGCTGAGTTTCCAGCAGACTATTCGAAACATGAAAGTCCTTAGTTTTTATATAAAATGTTTTTCTGAACTTTTGCCAACACTGAACCCAGCATTTTGCATTCAAAGCTAATATTTTAAAAATTGGAAAGCAGCAAGGAAGGCACTCCAGCAGTCTGCTGTGGAAACCACACCAAGAGCAAAGCACTGAGAATATTTTGGCCATCCCTTCCAGATATGCGTATAAATGAAGACTATAGTTTCTTTCTGCCTGCTTTTTCTGCATGGGATGATTCCCATGACTGGAATGTAGGAATAGACGGATACAAGCTCTTTAGGAAGACAGGCAGGGTAGGAGGGGAGGAGGTGTTGCCCTCTACATCAGTGACCAGCTAGAATCGATGGAGCTCCATATGGGGAAGGACGATGAGCTGGTTGAGAGCATATGGGTTAAGATTAAAGGCAAGATAGGGGAAAGCAATGTTACAGTAGGGGTCTGCTACAGGCCACCTGACCAGCAGAGCCAAGCAGATGAGGCCCTCCATAGGCAGATAGAAGCGGCTTCGCATTCACAGGCCCTGGTCCTCGTGGGGGATTTCAACCACCCTGACATCTGCTGGAGGGACAACACAGCAAGGCACCAGCAATCCAGGATGTTCCTGAAGTGTATTGATGACAACTTCCTTTTCCAAATGGTAGAGGAACCAACAAGAAAAGGTGCTATGCTGGACCTTGTTCTCACCAACAGGGAAGGGCTGGTGACCAATGTGAGGCTCAGGGATAATCTTGGCTGCAGTGACCATGAAGCAATAGAATTTAAGATCCTCAGGGCAACTAGGAGGATGCATTCCAAGCTTACGACCCTGGACTTCAGGCATGTAGACTTTGATGGCTTCAGGGATCTGCTGGCCAAAATGCCGTGGGACAAAGCCCTAGAG
>VYZM01011690.1:223-25900 GCA_013398915.1 Dromas ardeola | reverse complement strand
CTTACAACTCAAACCATCCTATGGTTCTATGAGTCTATGATCTGGTCACACTCTTTTCCATCACCCAAGAGATATTAGACAAGTTTCCCTTTTCCCAAAAGCATCAAGCTAGTACACTAGATATTTATCAGCAAAGTTTCCCTCAAGATCTTTTACATATTCAAGCTGCTTAAGAGGCATGGAGGATTTGTGAGGTCAAAATAAAATAGAAAATAATATTATCATTCTTCAACTCAGAAAATTTATCTTAAAGTATAAAAGGTATGGGTTCTGGGTTTTGTTTTTTTAACTGTTCATGCATTTTATATTTGTGATTGAACTTAAAAAAAAATAATCCAAACCTCTAAGAGAAAACAAACATCTCTAATAAATACAGAAAATTAAAACTATCCAGAGATTCACATTCTTCATTTCTACTTTCTTTCTGCCCCTTGTTAATTTTGTTTCACTTTCTACAAAATACAAAAGACCAAATACAAAGGATGGTCAATGCGGCAATCAGTAAGGTCTTCAACTTTCTAGGTAAGTGTCATAATCGATGTGTATGTAAAAATAGGAACTGACAGTACAGTTGGATGTCTTCTCCTCTGCCTGTATTTGGAAATAAAAAAGGGATCCTGCTTAATTGCCATGAACTGCTAAGCTCAGGAAAGAACCTCAGCATCTGCATTCAGGTGTTTGAAGGCTCCTTCCCGTAGCCCAGACTTGGATGACCAAGTTCTGAAGCAGAGTAGGAAATCACACTTAATATTTCCCTTCCCATTGCCTAAAATTGCAGAATTTTGATGACCTTTTTGAGGTGCATAATCCTCCCTGCATCCTGTGGAGAAGACTTAAAGGGATCTAATGCTGGGTTTTAAATTCCAATGGGAGACCAGGTGCTTAAAATTAAGAGCTATGGCACCTTACATGAAAATAACAATCTTTCACCAGATTTAACCTAAAGTGTGGAAAAAATCTTAAGGTAAAACCATAAAATACACAGTAATTCTCAGGCTATTCTTGCCATAGCCAAGAAAGTTATTGTTTTCATCCTATATGTTTTTTTTTAAAATCTATGTATTACTAATAAAATTAAATTCCTATAATAGAGGGAAGAGTAGAGAAGAAGTAGAAAATATCCATACATCACTGGACTCATAATTATTTTACAGTGTGCCTGGAAATTTCTATATGGTTTCTCTTCTGTGATAAACAGTGAAGTAAAACCTGAGTCCTCTGAGGACAAGAAGAAATGAAGATAAGGGACATAAAGAAATTGTTCTGATTATCCTCTTTGTGTTTTGTTGTTTTTTTTTTTTCTTTTTTCCTGTCAGAGGTCTTCAAAATGGTTTAGTTTTTAAGGATTTTCTTTTAACATCTACTCTTTACTTTGTAGGCATTTTTTTTATTCCCCAATGTTCAGTTAGAAGTGTTCTTTACCTCCTGTACACATAATCTAGGAATAGGGCTTCACCAAAAACACTTAAGCATCTCTGTCCACATATTGATGAGAAGAAATCATGATATATTCCTGAGGAGTAATTATTAATGCTTTAAGAATATAGAAAATCTTTATCAAGTCAACAAATCTACAATATAATAATGTTGCTTGTAATGGGGTAACACAATATGAAGTGAAACAAATATGCTTTTATCATCGAGGATTATTCTAGCATGGTCTTCAAGTCTATCTGCATTGGTAGTAGCATTATTATCATGTTACCTTTTAAATTAATTTATTTCTGTTCTTTACACTGTGCTACTAGAAGGATGTACGCTATATGCAGCTGCGAAGCAGCACCGAAATGCCTATTGCGAAAGGCTGGCTGGAGTGACTGAAAGAAAATAATGTGCTTTAGACGGTGTTAGGCAAAAAGTATAATAAAGATATACCTACTGATTTTGGCAGGCTTTTTAGCCTAACACTCCCCAAAACCATGTCACTTTTAGCCATCTGTCCACATAAACATATGGAAACTTTATATTACACCTGCAGGCTTGGCACTTTTTGTGTAATTTGACATGGCAAGGATAATGCCTGTTGAAACTAAGCCTATATGTAAAAGACAAGGCCTATGGGCATAAGTCCATATTACAAAACTTTGCTCAAGACCTCAATTAGTGTTGAATAAACAGCTATAATAGAAATTCAAATTAGAACAAACAAGTTCTGTTCGCATCGGTCTAAAGCAATCTAATCACTTAGGCTTTTGGCCATACTCTCAGCTCCTGTTAACTGTTTAGGCTAGGACTCCAGCTCCAGCATGAGTGCAGGAGCATTGTGCAGCCTTTCTGGTAGCTTTTTCTGCTGTCATCCACTCTGGGAAAGAAGGCTTGCAGGACCAGTGTGACAGTGGTTGATGCTGGTCACCTGGGCATTTGATATACTGTATGGCTAACTCCACATTCTGGGGGATTTGACAAATGTTACAATGCCAGGAGCTTTGAGGACTTTCCTGATGCTGTTTACAATATGTCAGAGGAAGCAGACGTTAGCACTGCCCTGTCTTCTTTCTACTGATATCTTGATGTCAGGTTGTTTCTGCTTGAAATATTCCAGTATGTTCTCATTATCTTCTCACAAATAGAGGGTCTGGTTCTGAAAGCTGCTGAGTGCCTTCAATTTCTCAAGTTTAGTTTCAGTCAAGTTCAGAAAATACTAAACTTCTTTAGAATACCTGGGTTCAGCTAACCAGGGCAATTCCCTGTCTATAACAATATACATTGACAGATATCATAAATTTGATTAGAAGATCCTTGCCTGGCAGCATTGTTCAGCAGATATGCTGACGATGTACTGAAGATTTTACAGACATTTATTCAAAATACAGGATCAAGTAAGCAAATAAAATAGACTATTCAGCTCTACCCAAGTTTATGCAAAAGGCATAAATAATGTGTTGTGTTCTTGGAAATGAAATAGATTTCTACACTCTTTTCAAAAGCAATTTACAAACAGTAGAGAATATATATGAACATTAGCATGAAAAGTCCAATTGTGTTTGTTCTGAACAAGATTTTTTTCTACAGTTAGAGATACTGTATTAACTAACAGTTACAGCATCAGAAAGTTGTTTGATTAAAAAGTCAAACACAGAAGCAAAAAGAGCCCAGTCTTTTAGCTCCCCTTCACTGAGTTTCATGTTATACCCACCATTAAGACACTGAATGAATTTATCAAAATTTTTCTGCTGAAACAGCAAATACAGTAGCACTAACATCCTCTGTGGGCAAAGAGGTTCTTTAAAAGCCTTTTATTACAATGAATGTAATATTGTGACTCTGCATTTTACCAATTTACTAGAATTTCTGTTGTAAAACAATAGAAGAAATGAGGCTTTGCCTTTATCACATGTTAGGAAACCTATGCATGTTTTGCTCCTTGAATGCTTATCTTTCCCATTTTAACAACTTAGATTAAAAGTCTACCTACCTGCTGTTCTCATATTTGGCTAATAGCTTTCATTAAAAAAGAAAAAAAAAGAAAAAAAAAGTATTTTGCTCTTACACAATGTCAGTACCTGAGCAACCTAAAAAGTATCACCTCTCTTGAATAAGAAGGTTCAACTGAACCATAGTGAAATTTTAAAATACAAAAAGCAATAAAACCCATCTTGTTAATGTCTAGCTATAGCTCTAAACTATAGTTTCCTAAACTGTGTCTGATAGGCCTTAGCTGTTTTAAGAATCACAGACTGAATTATCTAAAATAAGAAACACCAACCCATCTACCTTTGGGTCATTAAAAAAACCTTCTAATTCAAACCTTCCAAGCAAAAAGCAATAGAAGTTGTTTTTCCAGTTTTTTTATTATTATTATTAATTCATTTCACCTGCAGGGTATCTATAAATGAAGGGGGTTTTAATACTGCTAAAGGATTTCTTTTGCATTCTCCAACCTAGCAGCCTGAATCTGACCTTCTCACTCATGAGAGTACCTAAATCCACTACTTGTCTCAGTGAGCTGTTTGGCAATACCATGACTTCAAAAGTAAATAATTTCAGCATCTGCGACTGTCAGAAAATGGGATCAAGAAGAGACATTTTTAAAATATAACAGCACTATCATGTAAAGATGTTTAATTTTCTTAAATCATGAAAATTTATCTTGATCCTGGAACAAGTAAATCTTTTATTGCAGGCAGAACTTTCTGGATTAAATTGTTACACGCATGAACTGCCCTACTGGTTTCATGTGGGTAAGATTCAGTCAGAGCAAGGTATGCTAGACTGTGGTTCACTGTCAATGTGAAGGTTTTTCTGGCATGCCAGTGGTAGGACATGGTGAGAAAACAGAAGGGCTTTACCCAAGCTATGATTCTTATGTAAGATGAATGCAAGTAGCAGGTCTTCTCCCTTATGCTCTGTTCTTGCTAGAAAAAGCGAGTCCATCACTAAGATTTCAGAGTGTCAGAGCACACTTAGAAGCAAAGATCCATACTGGAGGTTTGAAAGAATAATGCCTGTAGCATTTAGTTTGCTACACAGAATGAAGATGTAAAAGTTTCCAGTTTCTTCTTTGTTTTCTTTAATTATTCTGTGACGTAAGATACATAGTTGGGTTTAGTCTAATAGACTTTACTTTCTCTTTCTGCTTCTATTAACTAAGAGGTTATGTTTTTAAAAGAATTTAGGTGACATCTTTTTTAAGAAAGACTTCATCATCCATGTTTTGATTTAAAGGCAGTTTTAGTTATCTGGAAGTTTGGGGAATTTTTTTGGCTAAAAAGATAGTGAATAATTGTAAATATTTTACTCCTTCCTGTTATTTTGGGGGTTTCTTCACAGTCAATTTATTGGAGAGTTCATTGTGTGCAACACAGGAGAACTAAACTATGCATTTTCATTCTGTCTTATTACCCTGCTTGTCCAAAACAGTAGAAAAGATGGCTCCCATGACTTGTTTTTCTACATAGAAAAGAAAACTAGGGAAACATGAAACTCTTCTTAGAACAAGGTATATTTTGTAATTTTCCTGAAATAGGGACACAGATTACAATTTTGAAGAGAAGAACTTATTGTCCTTCTGGTGGTGAGATTTTTTTTTTCTCGCCTGCAACAGGTAAGAGGGATGCAAAGACCAGTGTTCAAGAGGGTAATGCCCTATGCATCCTGATGTGTGCCACACCTTGAACAGCATGAGATTTTGTCAACCTGGACACAGTCTATGTAGCTGAGAGGCTTAGGAACACTCGAGGATAATTACCTGTCAGCGAAATCTCTCTGATCCCAAGTATGTTGAAGTTAGTACAGTGGCATGGTGAAACGTGTAATAAAATAGATTTCTGACATGGGAAAGTGTAGGACAATGAACGCAAACAATATAGGAATAAGATCCTGTAGAAAATGCAATAATAAAGTTACTGATTTTGTCTAGTATTGATCTCTTCCTGTGGTCTTCTCTGGAGACTTAATTCATTGGAAATATTTGAGACATGGAACATTTTATTGTGGTTGAGCACTAACTAGGAAATTACTTTTGCAAATGGCTTAGCTATTAATGAATTGCAGGTGAGAATACAGCTATGCAAATAAGTTTCCCTGCAGTCTTTATTTCCAATATAATCATCAGAAGGGAAAGGTGATAAAATATGTTGGCACAGATCATCACTAATATATGCACTAGGGGTGGATTTGCAAAACCATATCTATCTAAAGATCTGGAAGGGGTGGAAAATAAGAACAGCATTATTATTATTATTATTATTATCAGTGGCTACTAGCAAACTATGAACAACAAAGCGAAAAAAAAGGTATCAAACAACCCTTAAAAATTAATATAGAAGTGTTGAAATTAGTGAGGTTCCACATACAAATATAAAAACTTGTAGGCCAAATAGTAATAGCTCTTTTGTTGGAGAGAAAGACCTCTGCCTGAAATTGCACTGTTGCTGCTTTTGACAATTAATCCCTAAAAATGCCAGAAGTACCACAAGACCAGCATGTGGATCGAGACTACCAGCATGAGAGATAAGTCACGGTTAACTGGGCAATGATAAAATGAGCTGCTTCTTTTAAGTTTGAGAAACAGAGACTAATAGATGAGCAGCCAGGTCAAGTTTTACAAACATGTCCAGTAGGAGAACTGTCAGGCTGTATGCTGGTTTAAAGAGTTTGCTATTGTTTCTATAAAGGCTAGTCTAGCATGCCGTAAGTAGAGATGGTCCAAAAATCCTGATAAGGATGCAATTTCTGACTGGTTTTGCACTGAAACATTAGCTTCTTATCCCTTTTATAGTTGTCTCCATCACTAATGGAATACATTTAGTGTCCTGTCTCTCTCTGGTCAGATGCATCTACCTTGTGCCTGTATAACTGGAATAGATATAAAGCCCACCGCCCATGAAAGGGAGGCCACTCACAAGCTCTCTCTGCTTAGCATAATTGGTACCAGCTACTATGGGAGAAAAGTAAAAGGGAACATGAAGCTATTGAAAGGTCAGAATTAAGGTGGAAAAAATTCAGGTGAAAATATGAGTATTCAATCAAAAGATCTTTTTTGAAGAATTATGTAGACTTGGGTTAGCATATTGCATTAATCTGTACATGGAGAATTGTTTCAGAAAAAAACGCATATATGTGCCAACCTATTTCTTGGTTTTAATGAAACGCTTTAAGGGCTTTCCATTTGGAATGTTTTAAAAGAAAATATGTTCTGACTGCACTGAAGAAAGTGCAAAGAACAACTCAGAAATTAAATATTTAATTCTACACCCAGGTATTTTTGTTCCATGTCTTTCAGTTCATCCACCATATTAAGAAACCAACTATTTAGACAGAACTATTAAGGTCACTTCAAACTTTGCCTAAGACTCCTAAAAATATCAATCCATAGAAATGGACTTTTTCACGTGAGAAACTCCTTCAGACTCCTCCTCTCATGTGAATTTGTTCAGATGTTTACCCTACTTGTGAAGTCTAGATTTGGAGCACCTAGACTTAAAATCAACCACGACAATTTACTGAACCAGGAGGCAGCCGTCTCCTCCTCAGGATTGCTCCAGTAGAGTGACTGAAGACAAGAGCAGGGCTGCTGGGAAAAAATTGTCACCAGGATTGGACCACCTCTATCAAAAACAGCTGATTTATCTCACTGCCACTTCCAACGTGCATCTGAGGAGCCCTTGGGAAAGAGAGCAGGCTGCCTGTGTTTTCCTAATTGTGACAGCTAACTTCTGCCCATGTGGACTCTCAGACAAAGACAGAGATTTAATTATGTGAATGTATTCTTCCCAAATGCACTTTACACTCATTTCAGTGCTGCAAGTACAGACATCAGTACATGCAGGCAAACATGTGTGCTCACAGGACTGGGAAGGAGCAGCAGGACTACTTCTGCAAGGCTGATATGACTGCTGTAACAAGAAGTTTGGATATTGTAGCTCATCCACAGCAGAAATCTTCAAAAATGTAAGTATGACTTATATCCCTTTTAGCGGTGCAAATAGTGTCTGTTAAGGAACAGATTCTTGTGCAAAAATTTACAGAGAAGGGTGTGGGCAAAACATTGGCTCCAATTTGTCCATGTAATGTAAGTGTCCATAAATAGGTGACTAATGAGTATATTCACAGAAAGCAAGACTTGTTTACAGTGGTGGACTGAGCTAGCCAAATAAATTATTTGATGCAGGGCTCTTTGACTGGCTTCGCTACCAGCTCTCCCCCACAGGCCAGTGTATCCTTCTCTGAAGGAAGTAAGCTGCACACTGCTAACGAGGCCCATCAGCATTCCTGCCAACATAGCCACCACCAGCCTCACCAATCCTTATTAACGGAGCTCTAGGGCAGGTTGGCACCTCAGCTCGATCATGCATGGCGTCACTTCTCCATGCCACAGCACCGTAATAAAGTCCCAAATTGGAACAACATCTTTTAAGCATACTCTACAGCCTTTATTTAAATGCCTTTTAATGTAGATTCACTGCTCATAAAAGTGAAGGAATGACTGTTCTGGCAGCCTCTGGGCATCATTTGGGAAGATGAAGTGCAGGCTTATCTGCATAACTGCAAGTGCACTATCTCTGTCTGTGGCCTTGTAACCCCAGCTCCAGTCTCTTCATCAGAATTAGCCCAGCGGTTTCAAGTCCTGCAAATGTTTTATGGACACAGGCAAATGTCCATTAGGGTCCAAACTGAGTTTTCCACTTGTGACCTAATTACAGTTTAGATTTACTGTGTGTCCTGTGTGCTGCCACTTGAGGTGATTTGCACTGCCTGGTGACTCATAACTGCCAGTGGGAAGAACTGGAGAGAGATGAGGATGTTATGATGACTTAACACCTGAGAAGTACAAGGAGTCAGTCAAACTCCTGATCCATCAATCACTGATGGAGTCTGAAACCCTCAAGAGACCACACTAATGTACTGATGACTCAGTAGTTTAACAGCGTGGTCTCTTCCCCACCAAATGCTGAGTCAGTTTTACACAAATTCAGTCTCCCTTCTTTTTCTTCAGCTGCCTCCCACTTGCTCGTTTCATAGCAATTAGGAATCAGACTGGGGGCATATAACTATCAGCAGCCACTGATGAGGGACAAAGAAAGAAAAAGATGACAGGCAAAAAAGAGAAAGAGAAAGAGAAAGAGAAAGAGAAAGAGAAAGAGAAAGAGAAAGAGAAAGAGAAAGAGAAAGAGAAAGAGAAAGAGGGAGGGAGAACCAATAAATGTATGAAGAAGGCAATGTATTTTTCAGCCATGCTTGATTTCTGTACATCACTCATTCAGACACAGACTTGCCGCTATCACACACAGCCCTAGTGCTATCTCATTTATTACTATGAAGTAACAACACTAAAATTGGCAAGCAGGGAGCAAAGGAGTTCACTTACCTGAGATCTATTTAATATTACACTGGACTTTAAAAAACGTGTGATACAGAAGCTGTATCCACATGAGAAAATTTGCCAATTTAGGTGCATTTTTGTGAACCTTCATGAAGACATGGTTGCAGCAGCTCTTGCTAGTTTTTCTAACTTACCAGGAGTGTCCCACTTGGCAGGCTGAGAACGAGGCTGGCAGTAGGAAGAACTAGTGGGAAGTTTTCCCACTAATGAAGGACAAGTATATCATACCAAAGGTCAGAAGTTGTTGCAAAAATAAAAATCTGCCTAGATAGACCCAAAAGACAAGGACCACTAAAACTGGCTAATGGAGCAGAACGGTCCTTTAACAGTGAAAACAGATGAAAGCCAAAAAACTGAGCAATGACAAAGGCATCCTGCTAGTGAAAACTGAGTCACACCACAATAACCCAATCATTGTATTTCTTATATGGATCAATGCACTGAAGAAACACTGACCAACATAGAAGTTATTGTTAATGAGCTAATAATAATTGTTAATAAGAACAATTAATATATTTAATTTAGATTCTATATAATTATTTATGCTAATTAATAGATATCTACCTATATTAATTATATGTATTACATAAATTATAATAAATTACATATGACATGATTATATGCAATACATAAAAGTATAAACTAATGGTGAAATAATAACTTTTAGAAAAAATTAAAACCAACAATGAACAGGTTAAGTTATTAAGAAATAAACAAAAAAAAAAAAGACCTTACAGAGAAAATACAGGTGTAAAAATTAGCCTAGAAAGTTATACCTAATGCCATGCTCAAACACTCAGGGCCCTTGGGGCTTCAGAAGACCCACATTGGCCTCACATAAGGCAGTGCTCGGAGGCTCAAAGTTTACGCAGGAGTTGAGTCTGGCCATGGGGCTGCCCTCAGCAGGCAGTGGAGATGCACCCCTAGGGGCTGGGAGGCCCCATGTTTTGTCCTTGCTTTCCACAAAAATAGGTCCCTTCTATGCTAGTGATTAAATCTTCACTTCTGTCCTGCATAATCGGTTGCATCATACTGAAGAAGATTCAGTTGTTGTTTAACGGAAAAAGCTATCAAATGATGGATAGCAAGGAATGAAAAACAAGGGCAAGAAGGACGAAGTACTGTCATTTAATCAACATGTAAATGCTGGATTCCGGTATTCTTTAATGACACCTTGGCTTAATTTTATTTTTTTTTTTCTATCAGACCTCCTCATTATTCCAGTACTACCTAGAACATGCACCTTTATCTGTGCCTATTAGGCCAACATCTAAACTGTCTCTATCTCAAGTACACTGGTAATATACCTGAAGGTGTGCATATAATCACATCTTTCACAGGCTTTGCCCCTGATGGGTATATCAAAAACTTAGCAGCTCTCAATTTTTCATCCAAAACTACCATTTTAACTTGACTTGAAAATGTAGATGAAGCTAAAAAATAATGTGCACTTTCTTCTGTAAACAACATTCTGAGGCAAGAAAGGCTAACTTCTACTGCTCAAGAGGCAATGCTGTAATAAATGTAGGCGACTAAACAGAAAAAAAAGAGTGAGTAAGAGAAATTATATAGTCCAATGTTACTAATAACAAAATAGTTTTTTCAGCAGTTCTTGCATTATTATTGTTGCTACTAGTAGTAGCAGTAGAAAATTCCATTACTTTTATGCTTGCACTCTGACCCAAAACTATTAAATTACAAAATACTGCAGCTTTTTATATTGAAAACTCATGCATGCATTATGACATTGTCAGGGAAGGATGGAGATTTTGACAACTGAGCTGGATTCTGCCTAAGATCCAAGAATGCACTTTAAGTATTCAAATGCACAATCAGTACTACCCAAACAAATGCTGAAAATATTTTCAGAAAAACAAATGGAATCCATGCTACAGTGGAAATAAATGTGTCCACATGTTTTTGAGAGTGTCTTGACCATTTGCTAATAAATATGTCCGAGGTCTAAAAAACTTTTCCTTCTCAGGTTCATAATTCTTTTCTGGCATATGCCTAGAGCTGAAGTCATTTGCAGATATGGGATCTCTCTTAGCAGTGTGCCTTGGACTGCATTCTGGAGACAAGAAAGCAGCAGACCGCTGAGCAGAACCTTTGAATCTATGACCCCTTTGCAGAAGAGTCTTCTCTCTCCACGCACTGGTGGAGGGATCTCCATCTCACGGAATCACGGAATCACGGAATCTTCAGAGTTGGAAGGGACCTCTAGAGATCATCTAGTCCAACTCCCCTGCTAAAGCAGGATTGCCTAGAGCACAGTACTCAGGACTGCATCCAGGCGGGTCACGAAAGTCTCCAGAGAAGGGGACTCCACACCCTCCCTGGGCAGCCTGTTCCAGGGCTCTGGCACCCTCACCATAAAGAAGTTTTTCCTCATATTTGATCGGAACTTCCTGTGTTCCAGCTTGTGCCCATTACCCCTCATCCTGTCACTGGGAACCACTGCAAAGATCCTGTCTCCATCCTCCTTAAACCTACCCTTTAGATACTTGTAAACATTGATAAGGTCTCCCCTCAGCCTTCTCTTCTCCAGGCTCTGAGAGTCCCAGCTCCCTCAGCCTTGAGAAAGCTCAACTCTCTCAGCCCTCTCTCTGCCCCGATGTCTGTTCTGACCACTCATCAGTCTCAGTGGGCCATCAAATAATTGTTTTCATTGTCACTGGACTTCTCCTGTAGTTATAAAGACGACTTTAAAATTTTGGTGTCATTTGAATGAATTACAGAGAATGGCAAAGTTTGATAATGATGTCCTGGAACAGAAGTGGTAAGAAAAGGGTATCAAAATAAAGAAATTACAAGCACAATGCAAAGCAATAATAATGAAAGGCTGGACTACTTGTGATTTTATATTACATGGTTCTTTGCTGGGATAATTCTACTCAAACAACTAAACCATCTCTAACTTAAGCTGGTATTACCATAACGTTTGTCACTGCTGAAATTCAAAAACACCCAGAAAATTTAGAGCTGTTCTCTTCACAACATTTTAGTAAGGATAACATGGTATTAATTGCTCTATGGTGGTACAATAAGATCTCATACAGAACTAGTTTATGGATGCTTTTACTCTCCTTTATTTACTTAGGAAATTTAGGTCCAAACTTTTAATCTATTTCTTGCTGTTTATTGCTCAGGTTTTTTGCTTGGTTAAGCAATGCCAATTTACCAGCTTGTCACAGTGAGTCATTGGCTTAGCAAGATTAGAAGACGGAATCCTCCGTATTTCTCATTCTTTGTCCTAGCCTGAAAATAGCAAGGCCTCTTTCTTTGCTGTTCAGATAAAATCTAGGCTGTGGTCTGTGCTATACAGTATAAATGGCCCAATGGTCAAAGCAAGGACTGTAAGTCAATAAACTCATGGATGGATTCTACATAGAATTCTCCTGCTGAAGGCATTTGACTCATCCAGATGCTCAAGATCTAAAATCAGTGTTGTGTTGTATGAGAAGCAGTAATAGGGAAATACAAGTGCACAGGTAAATAATTTCCCCAGTCATTTTTAAAACACCAATGTAAGATGTCCACCAAACACTCAGAAGTATTAGTGAGCTCATGAATGTATCTACGAGCACATTGAGAAGACAGGGGTTTGTTGTTGTAACTATGTTATTCAGTCAGCAACACTCAGTAACAAGAATATTTTTCTTAATTTTTGTGCAAGAGCAAAATGACTGTGACGCTACCTGTCTTCCCAAAATGCTGGGTTTGCACTGGCACAATGTTTGATCACATTCACGGTTCTCTTCCAGCCTCTTCTTTCTCACCACCCTTCTGCTCTTTACAGTGAAAGCAAGATTTTTAGTTTTCATTTTAAAAGCTGAGACTGCCCTTTTCTGATGAGGTCATATAAAACACTGTATTCTTTCCTGAAAAGAGCTTTGGAATCTTCCGTTAGACAGCACTGTAAAACTAGGAAGTTCATATGTGTGTGTGTGTGTGTGTGAGAGAGAGAGAGAGAGAGAGAGAGAGCATGTTCATATATTTATCTCTGTTCAGAGTGTGTGTACATATGAATCAGAATATTCTTCAGAAAGTGATGATTTTTTCTTGTGGTTGCTGGAAAACACGTTTTGCATGCCTTTGGAATGCATTTGCCATCCCAAATTTCACTTCAGTTTTGTGATTTAGATGACAAAGTTTCGCATGTCTTTGACTATTCACAGCACACTTAAAGCAAATCAACCAGAGAGAACCAGAACCTTCTATGCCATTCTAGCATGGAATAATGAAAAAAACGTCAATGCATGGAGAGGCTAGAAAGAAGAAACAAATTGGTAATACCTCTGTTCTTCCTCTCTTTCCATCTTTCATCCACAAGATATTGTCCTCTCAACTTACTCTTTTTCTGTCGTAGGAAAGACCTGACCATTTTCTGATCTTTCTTCTCTGATTACAATGATACTCATTCTCTTATTCCCCTTGTGCACTCAGAGCCCTTCAAGAAATGCTGACTAACTTAATTTTCTGACATTCTAGTTCTTTGATCCTCCTCACAAATACATAACAATTCAAAACTTGTAACAGAAGAAGAGTGAGAAGCAGAGAGAAAACATACTTTTTTTACTTTTCTTCTTTCTTCTGAAGGTATGTCATTGGTGTATGGATGGGAACCACTGCTGCTGCTCAGTAACTGTTATTGAATATAACTTCCTTCATAAGTAATATGTGTGTGTATATATATATGTAAACAAAGCTTGTGGAGGATGGGTGCTGCTTGAAATCACCACTACTTCTTTTTTTTTTTTCTATATTCTGTTAAACACATGTTACTTGAATGCCTTAAAAAGATGCTGACTGTATGAACTTGTCACCCTAAGAAGCTGGATGAAAACCAGGATGACAAGAAAGAGAATGATAACATTTATACTTGGACAGGTGGATGGATGACAATAACACAACTAGCAAGCATTCTTCTTTTGTGAAATGGCACAAACACTAATTTGGCTCAATATCAGCACGGTATAACCCTGTCTATGCAGAAGAAGATCTAAAGGCAGACTGAAACTCTCTCTTGTTGGTGTTTTACAGAGAAATTAATGATTTAGGATACATTGATGACAGGTATTTTAGTATTTTACGCTACACTGCAAAGAAACTAAATATTAAGTATACCTCCTGTCAGTGTTGAAAAAGTTACTTGAATATTAATGAGCATTTCAACAAGGATGTTTAAGAAGAGTTCAGAAATAAGAATTCTAGTAAGCTAACAGTTGTATTCTAATGTACATCAAGAAAAAAAGATTAAAAGAGAGACATTTTATGCCCTGAAAAGTGAAACTTTTACAAGTGTTCATTCTTCTTTCCTGTTCTTGAATTTAAATATATTTTTCTCATGCAAACTCTTCAGATAAATAGTTGTTAGAAACGACAGCTAAGAGCTTGTTAATATTCACAAGAAAAGTTTTATTTGAAACATTGTTAACCAGTAAGCAGATAATAAATAAATTGTCTTTTAAAAAAAATATTGGAACTTAATAAAGCTATTTGAAAGATCGTTCCAAGGATGGACATGCAGACTGGATGTAGAAGGAGGTGCTGGAGGGACTATTGCCAACAACAGAGGCCCATTCATGTATGAGATTTGGAACAGTCATTTGCCTGCCTGAAAATGTAAATTTAAGGTCATTATGGCACACAAAGCTTGGTCACCTAGAGCCAGTTGCCCAGGACCATGTCCAGATGGCTTTTGAGTATCTCCAATGTGGAGGACTCTACAACCCTCACAATAAAAAAAATGTTTCCTGATGTTCAGTTGGAATCCCTGTGTTTCTGTGTGTGCCCATTGCCTCTGGTCCTGACACTGGGCACCACTGAAAAGGGCCTGGTTCTGTCTTATTTACATCCTCCCTTCAGATTTCTATATACATTGAGGAGATCCCCCTTGAGCCCTCTCTTCTCCAAACTAAACAGTCCCAGCACACAGGAGAGTTGCTCCAGTCCCTTCATCATCTTCGTGACCTTTAGTTGGACTCTATCTCTTGTACTGAGGAGGCCAGAACTGGACACAGCACTTCAGATGTGGCCTCACCAATGCTGAGTAGAAGGGAAGGGTCACCTCCCTCAGCCTGCTGGAAACATTCCTCCTAATGCAGCCCAGGATACCATTACAATTCTTTGCCACAAGTACACATTGATAGCTTATGTTCAACTTGGTGTTCCACCAAGACCCCCAGGTCCTTTTCTGCAAAGTTGCTTTCCAGCTGGGTGGCCTCCAGCATGTATTGGTGCATGGAGTTCTTCCTACCCAGCTGAAGGACTTTGCACTTCCCCTTGTTGAACTTCATAAGATTCCTGTTAGCTCATTTCTTCAACTTTTTGAGGCCCCTCTGGATGGCAGCATGACCCTCTGGTATATCAGCCACTCCTCCCAGTTTTGTGTCATCACCACAAGTGGTTCATATAAACAATGAAGTTTCAAAGCCAAAGTTCACAAATACATGTACTATGGAGGGCAGTCTAGAGCCTGATGAGGCTGGGCTAAGATTTCTGAACAGCAGAAGCCCTCAAAAGACTGTTCACACAACTTTTTTAACCAGAGAAGGGCAGAGAGAAGTCATAGAGAATCCTATGTTATACCCTAGTCATGTGCCTGGTAATTGTTTTCCTTGATAAAAAGAGAATGTATGATGATTTTCCTGAAACATTTGTTAATGTTAATAAACAAAAAATAAACCAAATTGGATTCTATACTTTTTTCATGAGACTTTATACTTTGCATTAATAAAATTCAGCAGATGCAGAAAATATGAATGATAGAAATGAGTTTTTAAAGATCACACACATCTAAAACTAAAATATTTGTCTAATTGTCTTTATACCAACAGTATGAAGAAGAAATAAAACTGAAGGAAAGCAAACTAGCAAACAAAATGCATAAGAAAAAATAGAGAAAAAGAAAAGGAACTCCTCTTATTTTAATAACAATTAAAATAAGTATTTTTCTAGTAATACGTTGAAATTAAAAAAATTTAAAAGCTTAATTTAGTAAGGTTTTTTTGAAAAAAAAAAAAGATTAATCTTGGCACTCCCTTTTGGAAGATTTTGTTCTGTCTGATGAATAAATATATCAGAATTCTTTATCTAATGTTTTCATGTAATAGGTGTTTTTTGCAGGGGTTAACTATATATTGTAAAATACGCATGTGTTCACACTGCAGTAAAGTTTGAACTTTGTGTACAGTTTATATGCAAGTATGAGCAAAAGAAGAAGAATACAGAAGTCACAAATTATTAGAGAGTTACTAGCTTAATAAAAAAAGGTTTTAATACTAATTGTATCTTTATTTAAGACTGAGCATTATAAATAGGACAAGTGCAGTGGCTGAGAATGTTTAGTAGGCTAAAGAGCAAATAGTGATGCAGACATGTTTTATAGACACTAAGTAATTTTAGGAAAAGGGGTAAAAAGAGAACTCTAATGAAATTTCAGCTAATTAGAAGTACATGGGCTTTTGACACTCACTTTAGTGAATAAGCATTTCACCTTTTCCGTGCTTTGAAAAAGAAATGAACAGAGCACTATTAAATGGAACAGGTAAATTAATATGTACAACTAATCATCCACAATCTCAGTAATAAGGACTTTTCTAAATTACTTTGCTTTTTAAATGTATAGATTACTTAGCCTTAATTGACAGCTCATAGAGATAATTCCAGACTGCTTTATCTTATGTTTTTCCGTGAAATAACATGATACTGAAGGTCATGCCATACTTTCATTGGGTAAGTATTGCTGCAGTACTTGGCAATGTTTCCTTGCCTTGCAAAGTCAACTAATTCAAAAACTGTTAAATATTGCATAAGTATTTTTGTATTTGAGATGAATAAGATATTGAAACCAAACACAAGTATTGTTAATTACAAAGCATCTCATTCTTGCATGTTTTCATTTCATTTCTGTAGCTAAGAGAATGTCTTAAAAAGATAACAGAAACATACTTGATTAATTTGTTTACAGTCAAGCAGTGAAGCATACACTAGGGGTTACACTTTGACTAGGTACACCATAAAGGACACGGAGCAATCAGGCTGATATATTAATTGCTTATGAGTGGCTCAGGTGAATAAAAATATTTTTGGTACATATGTATATTATCTTTATACATATATTTGCATGTATATTTAAATCTATTTATAAATTAATTAGTTTATTTATTTGGATATTTATATTTATAAATATGTTTATAAATATATATTTTATACATATATGTGGAAAAATAGGTGGAAAATATTCTCTGCCGTCTCTTCACATAGTCACTGGTTTATACTACGTTTGTTTGTGGGTTTTTGTTTTTTTTTTTGTTTTGTTTTTGTCATGAGACTCTAATATGTTTTACAGAAAAATCTCTTCAGCTACTACATGTGATTGTCAAAGACTTGCTAGGATGGCAGAGGAACAGACATCAAGCTATAGCTTGGAAAAAGTAAGAAAAGCTCTATGTAGGCAAGTCGTGAGCATAAAAGGATTCCCTTCATAAGTCAGGAAAAACACCATAGAATCTATTCCTAAAATGAAGAAGAGTGTGAAATGTTTCCAAAGTAAAACAAGAATCAAAAAAGGATCAAATAACAAGACAAAAAGAGAAACCGGTCAGGAGTACAACTATGTGGGAGACTCAAAGGCATCTCTGGACTTGTCAGTATCACTGCCCAGTGAGCTTATGCAGAAACTTGCCTCTGGCTTTGTCAGGTGTCACACCTGGAAGAATATCTTCCACTTTTTGACTTTAAGTTCCTTCAACTGCCATCTAAAAGAGAAGCAGTGGAATAAACCGAATAGTGTTCCTACAGAGATTTGTTAAAGTAGAACATCTATTAGAAAAATATTTCTGACATATGAAAACCAGATATTGCCTAAACACTAATATATTTATTAGAAACATAGTGTTCTTGTTATGGTACTCAATTCAGCCAGCAATTACACAAAGTTTACTTTTACACATTTCCAAACAATCAGCCATAACCTCAAATGTTTGCACGTCAGAGACCTACAAAAGTTTGAAATTATAAATTCACCTATAAAGTATAGTATATAATTCCATAATGGATGACAAACCCTATATTTTCTACTGTGAAGGTCAAGGATAGGAAAAATGCTGTGCCATCGGGAGGATTTCCCATAGCTTCTGAATTTTGGTTATGTCTTATTAATTCTCTATGCATATTTGTTACAACACTTGCTATAATCTTGATGATGCCCTTGTTTATACCTTTAGAGGAATGGCACCTGAGGTCTACTTTGAATAAAACATTCAGTGGTTCAATGTGTTTACCAAGTCTGTACGAAAACAATGAAATAACTGAGACTGAAGAAAGGATTCAAATGAATCACAAATCAGGTAGTTTTATACCAGTGAGCCGTAGCTGCTTTTATTGACTTAGAGTTGACCAGAAATGGCACAGTAGATGAAATGTGAATGTATACAAAGACTAGTTTTGTTTGCGCTCCCTCCCTGTTACCAAGGCAGGAACAGGAGATTGTGCTGAATACTGACTCCAAGAAAGAGGATCTGGATATCTGAATATATGCTGATCAAAAAATACAAACGTGCTTTGGCAAAACCGAAATATGCTTCTTGTTTTATATGTAAATATTTCATATGAATCTTTATATGAATCCTGTAGGTTTTCCAGCCTGATCTGTGGGAAAGGTTATATCAGTTCGATTTGTAGTTTCAAGATGACCAGTCATCCTACTGATATCCAGCATTAGGACTCTTCCAAAGGCATTCCTAAAGATAGGGTAATGGACCATTAAATCTCAAACAAATCATAACGTAGCACTGCGTCTGTAAATATGTAATGTTCTTTTCCACAATAGAAGTGAACTAAAATCTTAGGAACCTTAAGCCTTAAAGCCAGTTTAAGATTTAATTAAGCACAAATAGAACAGTTTGAATAAGAACATTTTCTTTTGGAGGCACTAGCTGACTTACTGTTTTGAACTTAATTTGTATACGCAGATTTATATTGCGTAGAAATGCACACATACACATTTAAATGTTTAGATGAAAATCACTGTTTGGGAAAATGGATTACTCTAATATTGACTGTAATGATTACAATACATTCTGGATCCTCTCAACGGACAAACGATTATTTTTGCTAGAAGAACCTTATTATTTTTTTCTAATGAAAATCTAGACCACTGGGGGGAAAATGTTCTTGGTTCATTTTTCAGCTAAAATTTTAGGCAAAAATAATATTAAAGTTAAGGGCATTGTCCAAATGCCTCTTAAACACTGACAGATATGGGACATCGACCACCTCTCTAGAAAGCCTGTTCCAATATTTGAACACCCTCTCAGCAAAGAAACATTTCCTAATGTCAAGTCTGAACCTCCCCTAATACAGCTTTGAGCCATTCCCACATGTTCTGTCTGATCAGCACCTCCGTCTCCTCTTCCCCTTCTCAGGAAGCTGTAGAGAACAAAGAGGTTGCCTCCTTGGTCAGCCTCCTTTTCTCCAAACCAGACAAACCCAGAGTCCTTAGCCACTCCTCATAGGACATACCTTCCACCCCTTTCACCACCTTTGTTGCCCTCCATTTTCCTTGGGAAAATTCTGAAGGAAAATAAATTGGTTTTAAATTTACAAACTTTCTGGTGCTTACTGGGGTTTTCTGTTTTTCTTTTTTTTCTCCTCCCCCACCCCCACTTGGAAAACAAATAATCTTTATGAAGGATTTGTCCACAGCTTAAAAATTTTAGAGGTTTGCCAGCTATGTCTGTAAAAAGATGTGTCAAGAGTGTTCTGTGAAATATCTCCCAGCTGACCCAGATTGCTTTTCTTTCCATGCCCGCAGCCTATACTTTTGTTGTCACTGGAAAGATCTTTTGGTTCTGGTTGGATTACCTGCAGTTTGAGCTCAGCTGCCAAGACCCAACGTCCAAGCAGCATTCTCTAGTAAACTTGCTCTGTGACTTTTCCTAAGGAATCTATGCATTATTTCTTCACTATATGAAATAGGAAGTATATAGTAATAATGTTTCCACTGCTTACTGACATAGGTCAGAGATGCAACTACTGTATCAGGACAAGTTCATTATGATCTTGGCCTGTACAGAAGAATTTATTTTCTGAATAAATGCACTGTAAATAATGAATACTCATTAGCTACATTAACAATATTTCTAAAAATTATTTTTTTAATGTTCAGCCATTATACAAACTCCTACACTCAAAATGTGAGCTAGGAACTTTCACCCTATTAAAATAGTAAACATTAAAACAGCAATTTTTTTTTGCTTACTTACACCAACTCTCTAAAAGAGGAGGAAGCTCCTATCATGGGATCCATATTACTGTTATGCACCTAAACCTCTTTTTCACAAACACTTAGTAAAAAACCTTAATAGGAAGCCCCACTAAATGTTGCTTTCTATTGTTTTTTGAAGTTGCTATTATTAAGATATTTTCAGAGGTATAAAGACTCAAGATAAAACAATATGGAACACAGAAAATAAAGTTTGTATTTAGTTTTACGGTACTTTCAGGAAGGGAAAATACTGTTCAAGTTGGTGTTTTTTCTCTAAGTAAGAATTAAATGAATAACAAGAAAGTATAATGAATGTCAAGAGATCATATTCTAATGAGTCTAATGAAGAAACACATAATTCACAGCGATCAAGAATCTACTGATTTTATGTGTGTTTTTTGTTAAATCTCTGTTTCAATTTTTGTTAATTGGATGGACATTACTAATTTTTAATCCCTTGGATTGTGGAAAAGGTCAGGTTTTACAGCATTTTCAGAGTACAAAAGAATCTTCCAATGTAGAAAAGTTTGTATTTTCAATCAATTTCAAGCTGTACAGCATAACCTAGGGTTGCACAAAAAGTAGTACTGTAAGTTTATCATTCAGAGGCCAAACTTTAGTGAGAATCTCCACAACCACAGTCACTAAATTTCAAATGGCTTTGCCATGCAACTCAGTTCACATCAGTTTCCCCAAACCAAATCTAAATTAAGTTTTCTACCCAGGAATTGTTTTTCTGCAAAGTGTGTCTGTGCAGTAACAGTAAAACTTTGGTCTAATATTAAATCTTTTTTTTTTTTTTTTGACTATTTTTAAGGGCTGGCTCTGCTGTTGGTATTTTAGTAAGAACACTAGAAAAACTGCTGTGGGTCAGACTAGAGGTCCATTTAGCCCAGTACATCACCTCTGAAAATGGCCAGGAGCAAATGTCTTGAAGAAAAGAGCAACATGGGGCAGATATATAAGCAGAAGTATTTTTACTCCCTTGAAAAAAATAAATTTGTGTCAGTTTAAATAATTCACTGGAAAGAATCTCGGTTTGAAAGGAAGAAGCCAGAAAGAAGAAAAAGTGCCACAAACTCCTCTTCATGCCAGCCTACTTCTGAAGGACCTGTGAACTACCTAGTTCAATGTCTCACTAGGAAAAAGGGCAGACGAAGTGATTCAAGTGGCCTGTTGGCTACCTCCAGCCATCAGCATTCAAGGACAAGGCAGCAGAAGAAAGGACAGCTGCAAATAAGACTTGTATAGCAGCCAGCAAAGAGGGACAATCAGAATCCATCTGGCTCGGTCACATTTCTCCCACATTAGTAGTTTTTCATTAAAAAATTGCAGCAAAAGTGTGCGGATCACAGAAAAGACAGACAAGTTACACACACACAGTGTCCAATCACCCTTCAGTAAGTAATTTCATTAGCAGGCACCACAAAGAAAGGATAGGAATCTAGGCCTTGGCTGTTTGAATAGCATTTAGATTTCAACACTGTTTCCTTAATAAATATGACTATATCATATACTGGAGAGCTAAACATTGTGTTTCACAGTTTCAGTCATTGTGTCCCAAATTATGGCCTTTATTGTATCTGTGCTGCTCTACTGATATCCAAGGTATAAACTGGCCTTGTTTATTCAGTGGTAATTTCCAGTTAATTGATTTCTAGTGGTAGAGATCATTGCCCTAGTTTGAAATAAGAGCCCAACATCCCTTGAATATCCACCGGAGTACATACTAGGAGAAAGAAAAAGCTTTTTTTCCTGAAGTTTCTCACCTAAATAACAGAGGATGTAAATTACAACAATGTTAACAACCGGTACTATGTATGCATAACTTTGTAACATTATAATTACAGTCTAAAGGCTGAGAAATGACCGCATGACAATTAATCTGGAGTTCAGAAAACAATGTTTTCACATAACAGTGTGTGTGTTTCCAGGATAAGTTTCATTTCAAGTGCATCCATAACATGAGAAACACATCTTTATACTTACTAAGAAGCCAAATTAGATCAAAAAAAGTCAATTTATAGTCAAAGGACAATCATTAAAGGGGACTGCTGAAAAACTGTAGGAGTAGAGCTGTCAATAACAGTATAAGCTGATCAAGTTAATGCAAAATTGAGACTTGTAAGTAAGATTGGTTCGATAAAAAAAGAATAAATCCTCCTTATGTTCTTCATCATTTCTGCAACACTGGATAGAGCCTTTTCACTGTTGGACAACTCGGCATCATGAGATACCTGTCTAAGTCTTCTTCACTGTTATAGAAAGGAGGTCATGGTAACAGTAAGAGTTTAATTCAGAAGTTAGACATAGAAATAATTGTTGTTTGTACATCCTCAGTCCTATTTGACTTATTTCTAGTGGATAGGACACTTTTTACAGTAAAGAAAAATTTCTAATAGGCTTCAGCTATGAAGAGAAGTTCCCCACATTACCCCAGTTATTTAAGGAAGCAAAGATAAATACATTTTCAGGAATAACATGCATTAAACAAAAAGTAAATTCAAGTCTGTGATGTCCTTTGGATTTGGCATTCAGTATTTCCCTTTATCAAAGGAATTTTTGTATCTTTTTTAGAACAGAACATTAGATGCACACAAAATGTCAGAAGCCATACATCTTTAGTTACTTGGTATTAAGACAGAATTAGCAGTAAGGTTCATATACTGTCTAAAGTTAATATCCCCACAGACATTTTAACACAGCTGGTGTATCTGTGATTCAATTGAAAGATATAATGATTGAAAGATAATAGTGTAAAATTAGTCTGCCTTGCCACAAAACTGATGGAAATTTAAAATTCAGTTTATTGCACATATGTCTCTCTCTGCATTGCAGCACTTTTTAAAACCAAGCAAAAAATTATACAATGATACAGCTGTTTTCAACAGACACCTTGAAACAGCAAAACAGGAGCTGGAAGACAGGGATGGGAAGCAGAATGAAGCTCCCATAATCCAAGGGGAAATGGTTAGCAACCTGCTACATCACTTAGACACACACAAGTCTATGGGGCCAGATGGCATCCACCCAAGGGTACTGAAGGAGCTGGCAGCAGTGTTCACCAATCCACTTCCCATCATTTATCAGCAGTCCGGGATAACTGAGGAGGTCCCAGTTGACTGGAAGTCAGAAAACGTGATACCCACCTACAAGAAGGGCTGGAAAGAGGATGTGGGGAGCTACAGCCCTGTCAGTCTAACCTCGATGCCAGGGAAGGTGTGGCATGTACAGGACAACCAGGTGATCAGGCCCAAACAGCACGGGTTTATGAAATGGGTTTATGGGTCCTACATGACTAACCTGATCTCCTCCTATGACAAGGTGACCTGCTCAGTGGATGAAGGCAAGGCTGTGGATGTTGTTTACCTGGATTTTGGTAAAGCCTTTGACACTGCTTCCCATAGGATTCTCCTGAAGAAACTGCTGCACATGGCTTGGATGGGCGTACTCTTTGGTGGGTAAAACATTCTCTGGATGGCCAGGCCCAAAAAGTGCTGGTGAATGGAGTTAAATCTAGTTGGTGGCTGGTCACGAGTGGTGTTCCCCAGAGCTCAGTATTGAGGCCAGTTCTGTTTAGTATCTTTATCAATGATCTGGACGGGGAGATCAAATGCACCCTCAGTAAGTTTGCAGACAACATCAAGTTGGGCAGCAGCGTTGATCTGCTTGAGGTAGGATGGCTCTACAGAGGGATCTGGACAGGCTGGATTGATGGGTCGAGGCCAATGGTATGAGATTCAACAAGGTCAATTGCTGGGTCCTGCACTTTAGTCACAACAACCCCATGCAACCCTACAGGCTTGGGGAAGACTGACTGGAAAGCCTCCTGGCAGAAAAGGACCTGGGGGTATTGGTCAACAGCCAGGTGAACACGAGCCAGCAATGTGTCCAGGTGGCCAAGAAGGCCAATAGCATCCTGACTTGTATCAGAAAGTGTGTGGCTATCAGGACTGGGGAAGTGATCATCCCCCTGCACTCAGCACTGGTGAGGCCGCACCTCGAATCCTGTGTTCAGTTTTGGGCCCCTCACCACAAGAAAGATACTGAGATGCTGGGGCGTGTCCAAAGAAGGGCAATGAAGCTGGTGAGGGGTCTACAGCACAAGTCTTATGAGGAGCGGCTGAGGAACTGGGGTTGTTTAGCCTGGAGAAAAGGAGGCTGAGGGGAGACCTTATCATTCTCTACAACTACCTGTAGGAAGGTGGATGTCAGTCTCTTCTCCCAAGTAACAAGCAGTAGGACAAGAGGAAACAGCCTCAAGTTGCACCAGGGGAGGTTTAGATTAGATATTAGGAAAAGTTTTCCACCGAAAGAGTTGTCAGGCATTGGAACAGGCTGCCCAGGGAAGTGGTTGAGTCGCCATCCTTGGAGGTATGTAGGTGTGGCACTTAGGGACATGGTTTAGTGGTAACTTGGCAATCCTATGTTAATAATTGGACATGATGATCTTAAAGGTCTTTTCAAACTTAAACACTTCTGTGATTCTTTGAAGTCAAATTACAATCTTTACTGCCACAGAATAAACTAATATAACCCAAAGTACTCGTTCCTGTACAATCTTTGGACTGCAGCACGATATTTAATTTCATATGCTACTAAACAGTGAAACAAATACATTAGGTGCTAAATAAAACACAACCATGCCATTTAAGCATCCTGATTTTTAGTTCTTTCTTCTTGCATATTTCACAGACACTAAGAAAGCTCTTAACTGAGACGTTGTAGCATATGCGGCCTTTTTGTAGCAAAGTCGGAAAATTTTATTTCTTAGATCTTTATGCCGGGCTAATAAACTGCCGTAATGCAAAGTCTACCAATTACAATAGTCTAAAAAGAGATTTATCAAAGTATTTTATTAACTTGCATCTGTTCAACAGTGCCATAGCTAGTATGGTCTTTTAACAATATATTGATACAATGTTAAATTAAAGCAATTTCAGAGTTTTATGTAACCTGAACAAATTCAAAATAACCAATGGAAATTGTCCAGGTTTCATAATATTGCACTCTAACAGACTTTCAAACTGGCTCTTACATTCAGGATGAATGATAAACTCCTCAGCTGTCTTCTGCTTAATGATCACAGGATTTCAGTAATGTTTGGAAGGGACCTCTGAAGGTCATTTAGTCACAGCTCTAGTTTCATAGAATCATGGAATCATAGAATCATAGGGTTGGAAGGGACCTCTGGAGATCATCTAGTCCAACCCCCCTGCCAGAGCAGGGCCACCTTAGAGCAGGTTACACAGGAACGCGTCCAGGCGGGTTTTGAATGTCTCCAGAGATGGAGACTCCACCACCTCTCTGGGCAGCTTGTTCCAGTGCTCTGCCACCCTCAAAGTAAAGAAGTTCCTCCTCATGTTGAGATGGAACTTCCTATGCTCAAGTTTGTACCCATTACCTCTTGTCCTATTGCCAGGCACCATTGAAAAGAGCCTGGCCCCATCCTCCTGACACCCACCCTTTAAGTATTTGTACACATTAATTAGGTCCCCCCTCAGCCGTCTCTTTTCCAGACTAAACAGACCCAATTCCCTCAGCCTTTCCTCATAAGAGAGGTGTTCCAGTCCCCTAATCA
>VYZM01011687.1:66331-88879 GCA_013398915.1 Dromas ardeola | reverse complement strand
CAGCCGCCAGAGCAGCATCACCCTGCTCTAGAAAGTCTGTGCAGAAATGTAACCACTGCTAATGTACATTCGACTATGAAGTTAATCCTTTTTGTGGAGAAGAGATGCAGGCAATGGAGGATGAAGAGTAGTTCACGAATACTAGCAAATTAACTGAATTAAATAGGGAAACAAAAATGTGACTGAATAGACCCTGCAGAAATGTCCCAGAAACGCTAAGGAAGGCAGATGTTCCAGCATTTGCAATTATGGTATCTGTGACATTTTTTTTAATTCTCTTTGTCGCATGGGGCAAGCACAGAAGTAGGAGGAATTGGTACTGCTTAGCTTTGCTTTGGCTGTGTTTGTAGAGCTGTATTATCATCCATGCATACCTAAGAAATAAAAGATGCAAGATTATCTTTTAGACTGCCGTGGCTGGAGAAAGAAGAGAGCGAGGAACAGCAAAGAGTAAAGGGGGAAGAAAAAAGGAAATGAAAAGAGATGCGAAGAGGAGAGGAGAAAAAAGGGAATAAAAAAATTAAAAGGGAAGTGGATGCAATTGAAAGGTATCTCCATCTCCTGACCAGGGAACCCCTGTTTCTCGCAGTGAGGATGGATATACCTCCATTTCTGTACCCTCTCTTTTTAAGAGTGATTGCAATAAACAGTAACAGATCACTAGTAGAGTAATGTCATATTTGCATATGCAATGCGTGTGTGCATGCTCATGTGCACGTGTGGAAGTAACTTTCTATCTTTATAAAATCTGGTTTTGAGAGCTGCAAGAAGCAAAGGTTAATGAGTTTACTGTGGTAAATTGTGCTTAAACAGACCGTACACCATGAAATGCCTCCTTTGCTCTCCCGTAACATGGCAGTTCTTTTAAGTTCACCCAAATACCCAAGAAAAGTCTCAGCTTTCTGGCACAGCAACTCAGAAAGCCAGTAGGAGCTCTGCTAGCTGACTGGGATTGTCCCTTCTTACAGCAGGGTCACGAGCAGAGTCTGCAGCAGAGTTTCTGGGAGCTGATGGGGAGAGCATTTGTGTTTTCCTGAGACACCCTCCATCTGCCATACATACAGCCACTCTGCAGCCGAATGGTTGCTTCCTTCTTCCACATGTGAACACAACTGAACTGTACCTTTAATGCCCTTGCGTTAAAACAAGCTCTACTACTCAGAGTAGCTAACAGTTCAGATCTTAATACAATCAGTCAAACAAATGATTTTTAAAAGCTTTTCTGTATAATGTGACCTAGGGAAGTGCATTAGCTGAGGAAATATATTGTTGATTTGTTTTTCCATTAACAATGAGTGATTTCTCTGTAAGTGACCTATACTACTGCTTTCTGGGCGTAAAGCGATATTGATAAAGAGAAGGGAACCTAAAGGAAATATTTTTGTCTTTCGAGAAAACTTGTACACAAAACCAGGGCACTCAGGTTTCTCTAGTTTTATATCCTTTAGTGTGACATGCCTTTGTTGCTTTGTCTCCCTTTATCTCCAGGTCAAAGGAGTGATGCTGTACATTATGGTAGCAGTACTATTTTCATTTTCTCAACATCTATGCTCAGGCTATGCCCTTAAAAAAGACAAATTCATCTTGTGACTGTCTGCTCTGTGACATGTTATATCATTTGGTGTATATTTATTTATATCCCTCCATTGCAAAGAATGACGGTTTTCACCAAAAGAAAACAAGACATTCATTCTCATTTGTTTGGGGATCCAAGATGTATCTGAGCAAAAAATTTTCCTGCACTGTTTGCTTCAAGACTGAGAAGAGGAAATATAGATCTGAGGTGGAGAATATGATGAAGCATGTGGTGCTGGAGCTAATCTCTTGTGATCAAGGTTGTCCCATGATAGACTGTGCCTGAAATTTTCATGCATTTACGCTTTTCTGATGTGTTAAGAAGTAAGTATACATCCACTGTAAACTGATATTCAGCAGATTTGTTAGTATGCAGACCTTTGCAAGATAATCAAGAGAGTTCTTAGGAAGTATTGCAATTATAAATTTCTTAGAGCAGATGTTTCTTAGCAGATTTTATCTGTGTCATTTCAGTGATAAATCCTTATGACTTCTTAACCTTTAACTACAGTTCATAGAATCATAGAATCTGTTGGGTTGGAAGGGACCTTTAAAGGTCATCTAGTCCAACCCCCCCGCAGTAAGCAGGGACATCTTTAACTAGATCAGGTTGCTCAGAGCCTCATCAAGCCTGGCCTTGAATGTCTCCAGGGGTGGAGCTGCCACCACCTCTCTGGGCAACCTGTTCCACTGTCTCACCACCCTCATTGTAAAGAACTTCTTCCTAATGTCTAATCTGAACATACCCTGCTCTAGTTTAAAGCCATTGCCCCTCGTCCTATCGCTACATGCCCTTGCAAACAGCCCCTCCCCAGCTTTCTTACAGGCCTCTCTCAGCCTGTCTTCGTAGGGGAGGTGCTCCAGCCCTTTGATCATCTTCGTGGACCTCCTCTGGACCCGCTCCAGCAGGTCCATGTCCTTCTTGTGCTGAGGGCTCCAGAGCTGGACACAGTACTCCAGCTGGGGTCTCACAAGAGCAGAATAGAGGGGGAGAATCGCCTCTCTGGATCTGCTGGTCACGCTTCTTTTGATGCAGCCCAGGATGCGATTGGCCTTCTGGGATGAAAGCACACATTGTTGGCTCATGTCCAGTTTTTCATCCACGAGTACCCCCAGGTCCTTTTCCGCAGGGCTGCTCTCTATCACATCATCCCCCAGCCTGTATTGATAATGAGGGTTGTTACATGTTTACCTTTGGTTGTGAGAAATGAAAGGAACTGATAAGAATTTTACAAAATGATTGTGATTTATCTGGAGATCACTGAGTCTATGATAGTGAAAAAAATTGCCCCTGAAATTTACCAGTAGGAGGAAAAAAAGTTAGAAATTGTGCAAAACTGTTAGTAAAATGATTGCATCTTATATTGTGAATTCTCCAAGTTCTTGCTTCAGGTTCTTCTTGCAAGGTATTAAGCCAAAGGTCTAAATCCTACCTTCCTAAGACATATTGCCCCCTGTACACTCTTTATTCAGGTATGGTTTTAGTCTCACAGATGGTTTAAATGTGAGATTCATCTCATGAAATTTTAACCTTCTAAAATTAAGGTATATACACCAAAATAGTCATCAAGGCTGTCTTCATAATTAGTAGAGAAGACTATACTAAAGGGAAACTTTACATACTTCAGATAGCTGTCTTAGCATGGGATGAGTCATGTACGAAATTGCTTAATTGTCACATTTACTGTGCCCTGGTGGTAGCAGAACTGCACCATCAGTGTTGGCGTAATCCTAACTGCAGGCTTTGTCCCCCAAAATAAAAATGGTTCCATTTGCTTGGATTCTAATCTATGGTGGGCTCAAAGCCCTTTCTGCTCATGGATGTCCTTGGTGAATAAAGTTAGACCTACCTCGATCTTTGAAGTTGTGAGAATTGCAGACCTAAATGCTATTGAGAAAGTAAGCATTATTCTCCTTGTGCCTTTGCCAAGCGTAATTTGCAACAATATTTATTCCCTTCCTCCCAGCTTAAGCTGAAGCTCAGTAGATTGAGAGATACTTAGAGACTGTTACTACATTTTTACTAGAAAATTGAACAATGTCAGGGAATATTTTTAGCCTTGATGCCAAGTGATACAATCTGCCGGTGATCTTAAGGTTAAACTCTTTCCCTTTTAAACTGCAGACTGCCTGTTGGAAAAGATCCTTGCCTTGTGTTAAGACCCAACCTTTGCTGAGAATTACTTGAAAGATCGTTTGTTGGCCCCAGTCAAAAATCATGCTAGAGATTATTTGAATGGCATGGAAAATGGCATTTTCATGTCAAGAACATTCCCTTGTGTTGTTTATTTTACTCATACAGTTTTTGTCTGTGATGATGGAGGACATACAAGTACTTTAATAAGAGGAGCTTATTTGTACTCGCCTTGGCAAGTGGGGCTGTGTGAACCTCTTATTTGCAAAATCAAACTCTGAGGAGCATCATCTAAATGATGAGATATTGATGAAACTCTTTCTTCAGTCTTCACTGTGGCACCAGGAGTCATTAAGCATAGCTGGTAGCGCTCTGCCATCTGGGAGCTTTTCCACTGCACAATGTGAAAAGAGATTTTAAAACAGTGCAAAAATAAGCAGAAAGATGGGCAGATTTTCTCCAGGATGATGATGCACCAATGATGGAGAAAGAGGAGACAGTAGGAGAGCAGGTAGGAAATTGTACTGTTTTCCAGACTTCTGCCCCTTTTTAGCTTAGAAGATCTCTGGAGTGAACAAGAACTGGACTACAGCCATTATAGAGTGGTTGCAGTGATGATGCTAGAAGGATATATAGCTGACAAGCTATTATTGAAATTATCGAGTCTGCGTACCACACTGAGTTGAGACAATGTGAAATGTATACCTTTTAGTCTTCATTCTTTCCCAGTAAATGTATGTATCAGAAAACTTAGGGCTGGGAAATAGGCTTTCCTTGGGAAAATTCGTTTGAAACCGTGGTGGCTATTTGTTAATGATGCTGGAAGAAAAGGATACGTGTAAGGAGAAGGACAATGGGGACAAGTTCATATCTGTCCCTTCCTCAGAAGGTATTTAAGACACCCAAGGCTGCTAAGACTACAGACATGCCTGAAGTTGTTTAGTGGCTCTTACTGGATTTTTCAAGGTTTCACTCTGAATGAACCTGAAATGCAGTCAGAACTTATTTGCAATCAAAACCAACAACAAGCCCTGCCAACAGCCTGAGCTGCTTCAAACAAACAGCACCGGTTTATAGGTTCATAAAAATCAGATGCAGTGCTTTGAAAACTGTATTGAGCAGTCCCAAATGCCATGGTGGTAGCTGAGCAAAGATTAAAAGAGTAATGGGGGAAAAAATCCAACTGGTTGTGTTTTTGGGGAAAAATCTCTGAGGCAGCAAAACCAGAAGACAGTATAAGCATAGTTTGTCTGTAGTACAGTAAAGAATATATACAATTTACCCCACACCTGAATTTCTTTTGTTCTGAGAGAATGAGGTGACACCCAGATAATAAAGCTCCTTAGAGCTCATGAAACAGAGGAGGCAGCCAATACATGAGGGTGTCAATAAGTACTTATCCCAAGAATGAATACATTTTTCACAGGCTCAGCGCTTATTTTCAGTCTTGTTGATAACACAAGCAATATGCCTTATGTTGGTTGTGCAGCAGAGCTGAAAAAAAGAGCAGATTGTGCATCAAAGCACAATTCAAGGTGGGAGGGGTAGAGGATCCGTTGGGTTGTGCCTATTGTTGAATATTGCTTTAGCAGGTTGTGCTTCTGTGACTGCTGCTGTTGTCACTTTGGTGTGGCCTTTTCTTCTGGCTTGATATTTGAGATAGTGGATTAGGGTGTCAGAAGGCCAGGAAAAGCCTTCTTTCTCTGCCATGACCATGCTGAATTATAGTTATCTGGCTACTGCCATATCTAACAGCTTTCACATCATGATTTTTGTAGGTAGAAATTTTACAGGCTCATCTAAGAAAAGTTTAGAACCTGGAGAGGATTTTTTTGGCTGCTATAAGGTAGCTACAATTTCATGCAATAATTTTCACTGGTTTTATTGTCTGTGGTTCACTGTAGTTTACATTCCCAATATAAGTGCATCCCTCTCAAATAAACACTTTGCTTGTCACATTTAAAATAGAAGAAGAAGGGAAGGGACAGAGAATTGTGATAAACTGAGAATGTGAGGTTTTTGGGATGCAAATTTCTTTGGCCTCAGGTTAATTTTAAGATTAATTGTGTATGGACTTGTAATAGAAGGCTGAACTGAGGTTGGAGTTCAAGGATTTGGCTGGGTTCTGATGGGTTTTCCTGAATAGTTCTCAGTACATTTCTGTGGATTTTTTTTTGTTTTGGTTTTGTTTGTTTTTTTAATTTTATTTGCACAGTAATAAGGTTTGCCCAAGTTTCATAGCTATGCCAGAATGAGGGGGTAGACTTCGGACCTTGGCTTTCAGTTGAATTTCTGTTAATCCTGCAATCTGAATAACCTCAGATCTAAGGTCTCTACTTACAAATAGTTGTTTCTTTGTAGGTACAGGTTTTCTTAAAATTGCATTTAGAAGGGAAGGTGCATACATTTGTTGACATTTATGGTACTCTTATACTTGAGTCATTCAGTTTATTGGGCATCAGCACAGTATCCTGACACACTGGGAACCGTCATGAAATGGGTTAACTTTAGAGACAGAGAGTCTGAGGAAGGGTGAGGTAGAAGCCATGTCCTGTTTTGCAGACAGTGGAAGTTACTCTCTGAATTACTTCCCCTGTTAAAAGTTCTTTAGCCTGGTGAGATTCATGGGTGTCATAAACTGAAGTATGCTGCACTCAGCGTGCCTTCGCTGTAGTCTGTGGGGCTATTCAGTATGAATAAAGACAAGTGACTGATTTTGTGTAAGTCATAAGCAATTACAGCAGTGAAGGTAAGAGTGGGACTGTAAATAATCAAAGTAAATGAGAAGGCAGAATGCTCTTGAGCTTTTCTCACCTAACACAGAAGTGAAGGACAAGGCTAAAGCAGTTTGCACTACTTGAGGAAACTTATTAACTTATTCATTGAGAAGCAAAAGCAAGTGAAAGGGCACCTTCCACATCAGTATTTGAAGCAGGTTGTAATAGCATTTTTAATGAGGATGAGACCTAGGCAGAAAGAAGGCTTCATCTTTCTTGAGAAATCATCAAGCAGGATTGCATGGCTCACCACATAGTGCGAAGACAGCCCTTCAGGCAGGAGGCAAGTTTGCATGACTCCTTACAAAGATGCAGACACCGGTGCCAGGCACAGCTATTTGTCCCTGCCTCCTTTTAATGAGTTGATCTTAGCAGGAGACAATGTTTGCTCATCTAAAGTAGGACTGCTATTTTGGGCAGCACTTAGACCTTACCCTGGGTCATGTAGTTGTGTCCTAGTCCAGCCTGCCAGCTCTAATGCGGTCCTGCCAATGTCTTACAGTGTGATCCAAGAGCACTTTGGCATCCTGTTTGAGCTCTGAGCTGCCTGTAAAATGTAGATAATATAGTTTCCCCACTGTATACTCAATCATTCATGTTGTTAAAATATTACCTAAATATTGTTAATGGCAGTATATATAGCAAAAGTATGAATAAAAATAATCTCGTGATAAGTACCAGTTCCTGTTCTAATAGTGGTTTCAAACTTCACTATTGTGAATCTGTGTCTGAAAATGTTTGTATTCCTGTGTGAGTCAGATTTGAGCAAGGGTCAGGGTTTGGCTCAGAAGCTCGTTATTGCCACATGTGTAAACAAGAAAGGATGTGAGGGTAAAGAGAGAATGGGAGATTGTAAGTTAGGAAGATAACTATCAACACGTCACATCAAATGGGTAGTCCAGAGATTCCTAAGATATGGTGCCTCAGTCACAAGTGGACTTTGAGTCAGTTACAGGTATCTCAAAAAAAACCCCAGCCATGTTTCTTGTAGTGTATTTTCAATAAAATTTGATATTCCAGCCTCACAGTGATCTGTGAGAAATTTGCTATGGTTTGTGAAGAATTCTAACACATGACAATAATCTGTTACAGAACTGTCCCCTTTACTGAAATTCCTGGTCATCTGCAGCCACTCCTTCAAATGATGGACTGGAATGTGAAAGAAATACTGGAGTGAAACGACTTCTTAACAGCAAGCAGTTAAGGTTTTCCCTGAAGTGCAAGTATTTTCATCCCTTTGTTGTTTTCTTCCCATCTGATTTAATTATGTAATCAAATGCCCAATTCTTCAATATTTTGTTAAGACTAGATACCTGGCGCTAGTAATACCTTCTGAGGAAGAGCTCAGCTGGCTAATTAAATGCACTGTTAAGAAGTGTCCAGGGAGTCTTTTGGATTTGCAAAGTGTTTGCCCCAAAATAATCAAACACAGACTAGGACAAAGTAATGAGCTTGCATTGTATGAGAATTTGGATTTTGCAGTTTAATATTTTGCTTGTAAGCTGATTAAAAATATTTCCAATCAAAAGGCATATAGGTACATGTATAAATGAGCATGTATTTGTTATAGATATATGTTTTATGAAACAGTGTGGGGATTGCTTATGCCAGTCCACATCTCGGCTATGAAATGATGTGTGGAACAATGAAGAGAAAGCAATCCAGAACATGTACAGAGATGGACTATGAAGATAATCTTATGAGAAAGAACTAACAGAGATTGCCCGGTTTGGCAGCAAAATTAAGGGTGAAAAGGAACAGGATGGTAAATATTTCAGGATTAGGAGAGGAGGTAAATGTAGGAAGGCAGGTGAATTACTTAAAGGGCAAATTTTGGCATTAAAACTAAGGGGTCTGAGTGGTTGTGAATGGTCATTTAGTCTGTAAGGAAGAAAATTTGTAACCATCAGAGAAAGAAAAGCCTGGAACAATAGGGGCCAAAAATATCTAATTATTTTTGAAGATGGGAAGTTATGAGAAAGATTATGGGGTGTGAGTACTTGGGAACTGAGGAATCTGAGGGAATGGATTTGAAGGATGAGGAGACCACTTATGATTGACAGTTCCTGTATGGGTGTTAGTTAGCTCATGTCGCCTTCCTTAAGTGGCTGAGCAGGAAACAGAACAGCTGGAACATCTGGGGCAAATCAACAGATCACCTTTCTTTATACCTTTAAAGCAGCTTTTTAAAATGGTGTAACTTTGTGATACTACCCTAAATCATGCCAGATGAGAATCTGGCCATGGGCATCACATTGGATTAATGAAACGGAATACATTATTCTATTTGGAAACTCTGACCTGTAAAATCCCCAGTGCAAGTAGCTCCCTGGCAACGAAGGATGTTCTTATATAGTGCAGCTAACACTGTGTGAGGATGCCCAACTGGGCCAAAAATGATTATAATGAGAGAAAGTAATGGTTGATACATAAACTTGGTTATTAAAAAAAAACAACAGAAATTTTTCTTCTTTCTTTTAACTTCAGAAGAAAACCCACTACTAGGAAATCAGTACATATTCACCAACCTTCTATCTGATTTTCATTCGTTGTTATCCATTCTGGAAGCTGAGGGCTTTCCTTTTGTGGTTTTGCATTTAACAGAAAAAAAAAAAAAAGGAGAAATAGAAGCTTTTCAACTTAGTTGCCAAATGGATAAAAAAATTGCACGGAAATTCTCCCGTGTCTTTCTACTTAGAGTTCCGTTGAAAAATAAAAAAGTCTGTTGGCTGTGGTCATATGGATATGACCTTGCTGGCCAGTATTAGTATGTACTAGCAACATGACAGGAATTGTTCCTGAGTACCGAAAACCATTGTTCAGACCCGTGACTTTATGGAATACAGTGTCATAAACATATTTAAACTGTAGTCACAAAACCACTGAATCAAAGGTTTAATCATGTTCCTTGCATAATTTTGAAGTTATCAGACATTGTTGTTTTGTTTTATTGTAAAACTTTTGCACAAAACTTCTAACACTCTTAAGAAAAGTAAAATAATCAGTATATCTCAAAAGTAATATTTCTTCTTTTCAGGTGCTCTGTAATGAAACACCTGCTGTTACTCAGCTACCACAGCCCAACTTGTTCATTCCTGTTCTATTTCTTTGCCTTTTTTTCCCCCCCAGCCAACATTATGCAACAATCAAGTATTTAACAAACAAGGTGGCTGCTTGAGGGCACATGAGTGAATTAAACCCTCTGTGGCCTCACCTTCACATCTGCAATTACTTTAAGCTTTTCACCGGTGGTTCACACATGTCCCGGGAAGAGATTTGTTCAACTTGCCTTTCATGTAAATTTACAGATACAGCGCACGTCAGGATTCACGGGCATTTATCATTTCCTGTACACCTTAAGCAAAGATAACGCAGCGTTGCTAAGGAGTGTTGATTATACAGCGAACTTTCCAGCTTGCATTGAGTCATATTAGCCTATACAGTTTCACTAGATTGCAATCTGTGTTTCTTGCATAATGAAAAAAAATTGCTCAATGAAACAATCCAGTGGTGTATCTGTATACAGATGTCTGTGCCCAAATTAATTTCTGATTTAATTCCACGGACATTGTCAGACTCACACTATGGATGAATTTGGCATGTTCAGTGTAGCCTGTCACTATTTTCCATGTTCATTTTAATGAAATTGCCACAATATCTTGCTTTGTCTTCTTGCATTATAACTATGCACTCAAAGAATAAGATACAGCGTTACAACTGAGATTTGCATGTGTATCCACGGAATGCAGAAAATGTTGGCATTTCACTATGATTGCTTGGGGATAATTTTTTAACTGCAGGATTTCATTCTTTAATTGCACTTCTGGCTTTTCGTATGAAATCATGTAAAAAAAATAAATCTTTACTACAACAAAAACTTAGATCTACAGATTTCAGCAACTCTAGAATACAAAAAGGGAAGTCATGTTAATATTTATATTTTAAGTAATAATTTTGGGGGGGAACAAAACAAGTAGAGTTGCCAAACTGAGTTCTATTGATTTTTCTCCCTTTGACTTTAAAATGAAGTTCTTTGCTTTCCTGAAGTTAAGTATATATAGCATGACAAAACTCTGGGATGCTCCCACTGTGAGCTCTGCACAGTAATGTCTTTTATAGATCACAAGGGCATGGAGAACAGGAAGAAAACTTCCCAGTGTAGCCTTTTCAGTTTCCCTCAACTCAGGGGTTAGGGGTGAGCTCTGTGCTCGGGCTTGCCTTTTTTGAATCATTACCCACGCTGTCAACATCTTAGGCTCTTTGCAGAGGAGTAAATGGAAGGCAATGAATAGTCTGACCAGTTTCCTCTCGGCTTTAGATCAATACTGGAGTCAGATGGACTATGAATACCTGTCTCTTGGGAACTGGACTTCCATGCCTGTAGGACAGCAACAGCTATCGCACAACCACCATTTTCATTCACTAGCTGGGTAATAGTCTCTGCTGTTAAAACTCTCCATTTCCTCCTAAACCATCTCTGGAATTTTATTTCCTCAGGTTCATTTCAGGACCGTGTAAACCAGTTTAGCTGCAGCCGCTTGTTAGGTAATCAGAGTTGGCTGGCAGTCCCTTGGTCCAAAAGTCTCTGTCAGTGCTGTCTACTGCTAAGTGCTACAAATTACACTCTATTGGCGAAATACACTTATTAGCTTTGAGTTCTTTTTTAGTACAAATTTTATCAGTAGTTTATTTAATTTTTCTTCTATGGAATTCATAAAACGCTGGCAAAAGGCCAAGGTAGGGCATGAGCATAGGGAGGCTAATTTCATTTGTTGAATTGAGAAGTATGGATGTTTTTATGCAGCCATATGTATTATACTGTCCTCCTTATGAAAAAGGTGCAATTGTACAGAATGACTAATCCCAAAGAAACCAGTGTACCGTCATCCTTCTCCCAAGAGGGACCTTATGTGGTCTGTACAATAGAGCATTCAAAACCAAATTATCAGTATTTATTTTCCAGTATCTCACCTGATGACTGAATGAATAACCATCACATGAACAAAGAGCAATCTGTTTGCTGTATAAGCAATGCAGTTTCAGGCACTTATGAAATAACGAACACTTACACCTAACAGCACTGTTAAATGAATACGACGAGCTAAGTTTTTGAGCAGTGTTTGAGAAAGAAAAAGTAAACTGTAGATTGCACATCGATTCCTATTGTGAAGTTGAATACTATTTGTTAAGTAGTGATGATTCATGAGACCCTAGAGTTGTATACACCTGAGATGTGTGACGCTTACACAGAGTTTCTGTACTCCAATTAAATGAGGCATGAGTATTTTTTTTCCTTCCTCCTCCGTTTCTTTGCTTCTGTGTGTCCAGTCTGTTCCCTTTTGGTCGTAAAGGCAGCGTGCACTCTATGTCATCCTGTGGGCTCACGTACTGCATGAAATAACACACAGACTCTATTTGTATCAAACTACCTTTTTCTCTCTCTTAAAGCAAATACTTACATAGCTACTCCTACTGCATCTCATTTTATTGTGGCGTGAGCTTATTACTGACATATTGTTGATCTTCCGGAGTCTTCCTTTCAGTAAGTCTTGTGCCTTCCTCTGTTTTTCATGCAGGGTATTACAGGGCTCATTCCCATTCCTTCCTCCATTGCAACTTCTAAAAATAATCAGCCATAAAAGTAGCTATTGAGCTTTATTGTTACCAGCACAGTGAGATTAATAGTGGTGAAAATACTGTACCTCACTGAAAGAGTGCCTTAAATTATTTGACACATCTCCCAGGACAGTCAGGGAGTTCTGAGAAACCCCAGTGTTTCCTGTTACTCCTTCCACGGTAGTATGGGTCTGCATTGATTTTTCCAGTAGTCAGTGCCAAACAGGAACAATTTAGCTCATAGGGAGGTAATAAAATTATCTTTACAAGCAATGAATATAGTAAAGAGGGTCAGAAACTGGATTTGTGCTTGTGGGAGAGGGAGGATCTGGTAGTTTAGTATCTTTCAGTGAAATTCTAAATTAAAAACCAAATCTGATTACTGTGATTTGGAACCACTGAAGGATTTCTTTTTTGTTTATCACCTGCTTTCATTTCAGGAAGGTATAATTTGTTATTTTAATATGGTTAAAATATTTCAGTTCAACCTTTTCCTTTGCTTATCTATGATTTTCAATGGAATGCAGCACAGCCTAATATAAATTAACAATTAAATCAGCATGAAATGTTTTTAACATTATCAAAATGAAGTAATTTCCCATTTCTGACGTGCTTTGAGAAAGTTGAGATGACTTTTTTCAGCTTCTTCCTATTAAACATTTAATTGAAACACACCTGTTCTTAGGAAAATTTTCAGAGTACTAGTTTTCTCAGTGAAATTATTTCCAATGGTTGTGATCAGTGCTGGAGATAATCCAAGAGATCTAAGTTTTTAAATGTAGCTTCCAGGTCTCAGGCTATACCATTTCTTTTCCTCAGGCACAATATTAATCTTAAACTAGGTGTACATGCCATCATAATCTTTTTTGCTCTCAACCTTTGCTTCAGGAAGATGTACATAGAAAAGATAGCATGCATGACCAAGGCTTGTATCATCAGTGCTCCAATGGCTGTGTGAGTATCTGCTCTGTTTTATTTTATTGGCTTATTGCCAAGAGGAAAATGCATCAAAATTGACGCTAAGTGAAGAGTTTGTCTTCTGTTCCAGAGCTGTCTTTTCTTTTTACTATGTTTGTGAAGGGTCAGTGCTTCTAAAAATAATTGTAGGACATTTTAAAATGGAGACTGGTAGGTGAAAAGCGTTCAGGTGAACGATTAATTTTCCAAGAAAATATGAACACAGGAACATCTTCAGACATTAACTAATAAAAGCAAGAAATCCTTCTGTTTGCTCAAGATATGGTTAAGGCTAGTTTTATTGACAGTGATAGGAGTATTATTACAGGTTACCTGTGACTTTGCTCTTCATGAACTCCTTGACTTGTATTCATTCCTCTGCTGTCATAAAAGAGTATTTATATAAGAGAAGACTCCGCTGCCTGTGTCAGTGTAATTGTCATGGTCAGACACGGTGTGACCTCGTGGCATTGAAAAGGAGCAAGAGAGTCAGTCAACTCGAGAAGTCTCACTGTGAAGAAAGAACAGCCATTAATCAATTTTCTGAATTTTCTTTTTGATGCCAATATAAACTAGTCTCTGAATGTCATGCCTAGAAAATTGTGCATCAAGCCTCCCAAAAGAAAAGTATGTGTGGCATAAATATCTTCTCGCTATTTTACACCTTATTAGGACTTTTGAGTGTCCAGTCAGCATGGGAGACCCAACGCAGCCGCCTTCTGATTTGCTTCAGAGGCTCAAAAGGGGAAAAAAATAACACAGAGGAATGGAAGTTCTGCACAGAATTTTGCACTGGTTATTGCTCTCTGTGTAGTTCCTGGGTCATGCCTTCCATGTGTAGCTAATCCTGCTCCAGCATTATCATTTGCTAGGCTCCCTTTATGGACTCTTAGGTGCTTTTTTTGATTTTTTTTTTTAAATCAACTTAGTTTATGGGTCCTTCATTGAAAGGATGCATTAGCTTTGTTATTAAGTTGCATAGCTCTAAACCCAGTTGCAGCTAGACTTAAAGATATGGCTGAAAAAACATACTGTTGTTGTGATTTATTATGAGTCATGTGCTGTTGGAGTGCACTAAATACCTGAACTTTTCAAGTAAATTGAAAAGATTTTGTAATTCTTTCAGGAATGGAGGCTATTAAGAGATGAGTTATGTGTGAAAGGAAGCTCTCCTACAAACAAATGTCCAGTACTACTGGCATGCTTTTTTCACCTGAATACAAAATCCTTCTATAGTACAAAGCCTTTACAGATCAATTTAGCTGTGGAAATGACTAAGCAAAATCATTTTACCCCCATCTTAGTCTATATCAATTAACTGAGTACAGAAAATAGCTTGTATTAAGTGGTCGATGGCCTAGATGCCAAGTGTTCAGTTAAAGATTGGAGCTTCAGCTGGTATGTGTAGACATGACCACATTTAATCTACTGAAGATGCATCATTTTACTTCTGTAGAGGCCTGTTTCAATTATTTGTAAGCACACTGGAGCCTGAAGAAGAGGCAGAAAATCGTCATTACTTTTTCTTCTATTAAACATTTTCTGATAATATTACAGTCTCTGAGACCTATGAAGCCACCTACTGGTAAGTTTTTTATAATGACCTTGTCCATGCTGTTCTTACCCTTGTCGAAATCTTGACGAAGCGCTTGGGACAAGTTTTAAAAAGTCTTTTACACTTGCGAGTATTATTTGCTTATGCAAGTAAGAAGGCCTTGAAGGACCTGGTTCATCAAGAATTTCTATGGAACTGATGGCCCTTCTCAGCTGAAGGGTGAATTCTGTCTGAACACTGAGGAAAAAGAAATTATGTTCAAGTGAAATTTTTCCACAGCTAGTTCATGCCCTGCTGAGTTAGGCGGCAGTGATTCATAGGTTGCTGTTGGTGTATGACAGTAAAGTCTATCACACTGCTCAATAGTAAGATAAATGCAAATAATGATGATGACAGAATTCGTGAATGGCTTTTTATCAGAGCGCCTCTATACGTTTTGCAAATGTTGCGTCAAGCCTCATAATGAATTGGCTGCATATGAACAAGCCGCAATAAAAGGGAGAGGACACAGGAGGCTGGCTGCATGCCTCACAAGAGCCTTCAGGTGCCTGAACTTCTAGCCCTCATTTCCAAAGTCTCCATCCAGTGCTATAACACCTGATGGGAAACTTCCCATATCTGCGGAACTAAGGTGGTGCTACTGCCTGATTGGACAACAAGGTCTGCCCTTAGCCTTATTGCTCAAAGGATGGATGTAAAACAAACCTGCCAATGCATTTGTAAAATATTTTAATACCTTAATAACTTTGTTAAAAAAAAAAAGCCGTATATACGTGTGTAAGTAATTGTGCACATACCCTGATGTGAAGTCATGCATGGGTTTTTTGGTTTTATCCTAGAGTAATTCATTAATCAACAGAAGATTAATAATTGGCCTGGAGAACAGGCACCTCTTGCAGGAATCCCATCAAAGTTAGTTCTTCTGATCAACACAGAATTCACAGAAGTCTTTTAGAAGTAATAATAGAAATTTAAAGACAATAATAGGCATAACACAAAAATAATAACAGAAACAAAATCCTCTTACTTGAGAACCATTATCTTATCTAGCAAATGAACTGTCGAAATCAGCACTCACTGAGCTTATCAAGCAGCTGTTTCTGAAACAGATCAGATATTTTACTAATAATTTTTTTTTTTGCAAAGAAAAAATTTTCTGTAAAGAAAATTTGACAGATATAAAATGAAGTAGTTCCATGGAAATCTACTGAAATGCCACCACTGATGGCAGATGGATGTCTTGGTGTTCAGGAGAAGGTATAGATTACAAAGGATCCTCTTCTTTTCCCTGCCATGGATGACACTAAATAATCTCCAGTCTAATACCTCTTTCTGCTAACCTCTCCTCTTCACCCATCGTTTTGTCCTGCAATACTTGGCCTGTGATTCTGAAGAGGAGGTTTTTTTTCAGAGGGACTGTTACATGGGAAGTGTGCTTGGGCGGTGTATTTCTGCATTTCAAATTTAAATAAATCAATTGTATTTCCCAATTGGCAGCGGAGTTTGCCTCCGCTTTAATCTAAGTAGTTCGTGACGTGCTTGGGAAGTGGCTGCTGATGTGGGGCTGACGTTCCTGAAGGAAAGAACAACAGAGCTGTGGGAAGGCCCTCCTAGACTGCTGCCAGAAACAATACAGCCACATTACCGCTGCACTCTGTACGGATTAATTAGCTCTGTCGAGAAGCAAGTGTCACACTGGGCTAACATGGCTACCTTTGTTCTGCAGCATAAACTAACTCATTTAGACCTGACTTAGGTACGTTTAGATAAGCATGGTTTCTTTATCCTTGGCATACGTTGAGATAAAATGACACATTCTACAGTGCTAATCATTTCTGGCAAGTTATGGTCAGTGTTATCAGTGACACGTAGCAGATGCTCTGTGATGGTATTACTTGCTCTTACTTGTATCCACCTGTTCAGAGGAAAACAGCTGACCTGTAAAGTCATCTCCCAGCTCTGTCAATGCACATATGGAACATTGCCCCCAGCTGCTCATTTCTGAACTAGAATGTGTCCAACCACGGTGTAACTCCTTCAGTCTCTGGAGATGTTAGCAAAGAGCAGGCTAAGTGCTAAGCCACTAATTCAAAAAAGATCTCCCTGGGCTGGGACTGCTCTCTTGTCACTGACATCTGGAACAGGAACATTGCAGCCTTGTGTATATACTTGTCAGCTTGCACAGTATATGGGAAGTGTTGCCTCACTTTGTCCTTTCTTGAATTGTCCTATGATGGTCTTTCTATTATCAGGGGGACAATTAGAGCCATTTAAATATTTGGCTTCAGAACTAAATGGGTTTTGAACACAACACTGTGGAAAACAGGGGCACATGAGGATTGTACAGTTGTCTCTCGTGCTTGCGTGAAGAAGCTTGATAAGTATTTCTCTGTATTGCTGCATATACCAAGTCTGTACATGTGATCTTGATATGAGGACCAAATTTGCGATGCTGTGCCAGAAATGGCCAATAATATCTGTGTAGGGGAGAAAGAGAGAGCATATCACTTGGCAAGACACAGTTAGTGAACTCTGATGGTAAAATGGTAGCTGCTAATTGGATATAATGAGATAAATGCCTAAGGGAAGATACCCTCACCAAACGAGTAAGTCAAGAGGCCACTCCTTGTTGGCAGGGAAGTTCTGAATATATTAGTACTCATGTAAAACAGCCGTAGGGAAATGAATCATACGACTGAAGGTTGTTTGAAAATGTCCTGTCACTGGGTGTGCTACTCTGAGTTCGTGTGCAGCACAGTGAGCTAAATTCATTTCAAGTTACTAAAGTAAGAGGAAATTTTTGAATAATCATCACTATATAATGAATGACCTAGATGACAATGGGTAGGTTAAAAATAAGAAATGCATTTTTGCATTTCAGGGAAATGAGAGTGGCCTTCCTCTGGGAATTAGGGAAAAAAATTGAATATGAGGAAGAGAATTTCCAATTTTAGACCTGATTATCCTCTCCTCTTGCAACCTTGCACAGTCATTAATGCTTTTGCAAAGGAATGTGAAGTGCTATCATTCAGATTTGGTAAGGCTTCCACTCACGCCCTGATTTCCCTGGTGTGAGTCCACCCAGGTTGGCATAACAGAGGCTCCACTTCTTAGCTTTCTGTCTTTAGATTCCTTTTTAATGTCCCCATTTTGGGGGAGAAGATGTAACAGCCAGTGTCAAGAGGACCACAGCTTCACAGGTGACTGATAAGTGTTGCGTGATGGAGAACTGGATTCATGGGGTTTCTGTAACACTGTTTTTAGAGGTGGTTTAAAATATTTCAAGGAAAAATGCTTATGAATTGGAAAATATAAATGACAGTTCCCAGCATATTCTATGTTCTCTGTCTCAGTGAGTGATGCTGAAATACACCATTTTCCCAGACAAATGATGTTAGAAAGACTCTGAGAGGGGCGTCTGAGAAGTAAGAATATGTCAAGGATTGAGGAGTCAGGATTTTTTGTCTCATGGCTTCACAATTCTGTGTGCAGCCAGAGTGAGAGAGACAGAGGGAGCCAGCGAAAGATGCTTTCGGGGCTCCCTGGTCATTCCTATTAGCCTGACAGTGCAAACGCACTCCCCAATCTTTAGGCTGAGGGTCTTAGAAGGAAAGAGGTGAATTTTCTGCTATTAATTATCTCATTGCGGTTGCTGAAAATATTATATTAGTAACATTTCATTGCAGTATTTTTTGGTGTAAAAATATTTGCAGCTAAGGCAGTTATCCAAAGCAGCAGGTTGGATTTGTCACTTCCTGGCATTCTGTTCACATGAATGGACATCCCACTGAAACGAGGCTGTGGTCTTAAGTATACAGATAATTATTCTTCTGGACATTGGAATAATAGAGAAGTTTTCTTCTGTCACTCGCTGAAAGTGATTTCTAATTATTTCACAAGCTGAGGCATGACAAGGCAGCTGTGAGTCCATCTTTTGCGAAGTCTCCATTTGAGCTGATATCACATGGTCTGGTAAATTTAGGAAAATATTTGCCAAAAATAGCGAATGGAAGTGCTTTTGAAGATTTTGTTGCTTTTTGCCTTTGGCATTGCTTCTGCGGGGTTGAGAGGTACCCACCATGCTGGGAAAGGGACCTTTGATTACTTAGTTGAATAGCCTTCAAATAACTGCAGAACGCGACAATTATGAAAAATGGAGGATCAAACTGCTCCAAAAGGATTTACGTCAGTGAACCTGAAGAATCTGACCCAAAGCTTTTAAAATGCTTCCCTAATTAGTAAAAATATTGTTAAAAGTCTTCAAGCTGTAAATGTATACCTTTCCTCTGAGCTACGCCCTCCGCTTTCACAGTAACATAAATAATTCCTCTCTTCGTGTTTTTTTCACTGTGTTTCCATCCATTTTCTGGTTTTCAAAAGCTGTCCCTCGCCCAGCCTTTGTTATTTATGGAGACTGATCATGTTTATTCCTTATACTTAGCTTAATGACACTAGCACACTTAACCTGTGAACCTAGGCTATTCTGGCTGGATGGTAATTTGGCTGAAGTTGTCATTAAGGTGTCAGAGCGGATTGTAGGACAGCTAATTTGTACGGCAGTGCTGAAGCTGCTGAAGGCTGAGGGAGGGTGCTTTCTACACTGTCTGTCACTCTCGGGAGAAAGATGCCACCAAGGCATAGGAAGGGTTGTGCCAGGGCTTCTCATTTCCTCATTCTTTAGTTTTCCTTATGTGTGTGGTATTTCTGTATGCATTTAGTTTTCAGTTTATGTGGTTGCACCATGCCTTTGTCCAGGCATACTTTAAACTGGGTAATTCCCTCAAATCACTCACTTCCCACAAGCCCTTCATGTGCAGCTGTTCCTTAATGACCTTGGTTATTGTGTTCAAAGTGCCATCCAGAGGAACTGTGTCCTTCAAGAGATGAATTAAAATTCACAGTTACCTCAGGAAAACTTCAAGCTCAGCAAGGTTCGCATCTGACACCCTCAAGAACCTGCCGTGTCCCTGCCTGCCTGCGAGCCTGTGGTGTAATTTATTTGATTAAAACAACTGAGAGAGAAAGTCATTGAGAGAAAAGATTTTTCTGTGTCAGATTGTGAACAGGCTGAATTGAACCTAAAATATTTGACAGTCCAATGGTCATATGAGTAATTATAAGAACCTCAGCATCACTAACATATATGCATGTTTAGTCACTGACTTTAAAGGGGCCAGGTTTTCACCCCATGTCTGCCAAAAACCTTTTAAACTAACATTGCCTTCAGTCTGCTTGTCCGATACAGATCCTGGGAAAGGCACTCTGTAATAATGTGTCTGCAGTTGATTTCCTCCAGAAAAAAACAATTTTCCCTGAGTCCGTATGGTTGTTAGCAAAATGCATTGTTAATGGAATTACTGTATACAGTGGCTGTGATAACACATGCCACAAGTTGTCATTTGTAATCATCACTGTTTCAAGTGACTGTCTGCTCCTGGCTCATGTGTTGAAAGAGGGGAAAGAAAGAAAATCACATGCTGCCTTGCTTTGACCTCAAAAGGGCGGGATGATGCCATCTAGCAATTACAACAGTTTGACTTCTTTTCTACTGTAAGCAATTTTTTGCAAGTTCAAAACCTACTAATGTATGAGTGGGAAAAATCCATAAAGAATTATAAAAGAGCAAAATAATTGAAAACCAATCTCTCTTCAAGGAATGTGAAGTGACATTTATCCGCAAACACGTATGTTCCAAAATTAGTACTACGTGTTGAATTTTTAATATATATGAAGAGATTTTTCCTGAATGGAGATTATGATGTATTGACTTAAGAAAAAGAAGGTTATCAGGGAAGAAGTATGGCTAGCCCCACTGCTAGCCCCTGCCCTCTTTTTACACATTCCCTCCTCTTCTTTGAGCAGCTCCTCTCTCGTGCTGCTTCATTGCAGCCCATCAGTAGCCATTCTCTTTAGAAAGAACCAGACAGCGTCTACCTATCACAGCAGATGTAAACGTCACCTTTCTGAGGAGAAATACTGCAATTGTGTCCCTTTTCCTGGTCACAGAGTAACAGGGGCTGCTGAACATGGGATGGGGACTGTGTGATGGTGGGTGCCCTCCCATACAAAAGTTAATTCAGTCCTTAAACCACACAGGTATATCTGTGCATGTCATGGATATAAAATAGGCTATTTTCCCTAAGTAAAATTATAGGAAGAGATTAGGTATTATACAATAAACATATATAAAAAATTATTTCTTTTCAATGCTGTTTACCAGTTTGCAGATAAACCCAAATCCAATTCATATCCTGACCATTTTATATCCTGCAGTGTAAACATATTTATCAAAATAAATGCATTTATGCTGTAAGGCCATGTTTATAGCAGTGTATAACTTTGCTAAATTTAAAGTGTTTGGGCACACATTTGTCATGCTGAATGTTTGTCTCACAAAATTATTTTTTAATGGTTTGGCCATTTCTAAGAATGAAGTTAAGGAAAAATACTATTGTTTCTGCTTTACATCAGACAAAAAAAAAATCTGTGAACTTGTTTGTTGAGAAGTTTGAGTGCTTTCAATCAATTTAATTATTCATGATATATTTGTTATGGTAGTAGACAGATGTTTTTGCCATCTGTGAAAAATCATCTTGGTTTTGCCAGTTTCTAAGAATCTAAGAGAGTTTGATTTCTTACATGCTGAGCAGAGTCCAGGACAGTGGGACAGTGGGATGGTTTGAAGACTCTCCTTGGATGGAGCACACCTTAAGCTCATATAACTCCTGCATGGTGACTGGATAGGATGTGTGAAATCCCTAAAGCAGAACAGATTTTTTTTTTTTTTCTTACTATACTTCAAAAACAGGTCTAAAATATTGTGAGAAGAGTACAACAAGCTGTAGAGAAAAATAATAATTCTCCATTCAGTGCAGTTAAGAACAGGGTGATAGAACCTACCCAGTGATGAACACCAGAAGAGAAGGTCAAGCCCTCTGAAGAAGAACCAACATTCTCGTGCTTCTTGTGTGAAGCAGATCTTTTAGAAGATAGCGTGTGATCGTGTCATTAAACACTGTATCATAAAAGGTGGGAATTAGTTAGCAAAATGCTCCAAATTGCTTTGTGTTGCAGTACTTGCCTGTAGAGCCTTACTTTACAGCCTTACATCAGTGATTTTTTTTTTTTGGCCTTTATTTCTGTGTGGGCATAACATAAATAATAAATGTTCCACTTTTTTGATATGTTGAAATATTACATGCCACAATGTTTAATTTGCATTAGTTGTAATTTCTTAGGAAAATAAAAAAAAAAATTATAATAACACATATTTGTGTATTTCCTTTGTGTTTAGGTTTTTATCAGTTTCCCAGAATTGAGTTTTCTCTGTAATTCTGAAAGCCTTTACAGCATACAACAAATCCTTTTGTTACATAAGAATTAAGGAACTTTTTCAGTGATAAGAATGAATAAATCTTCAGGTTTTTCATGCTGATAAACACTGCATGGGCCACAGTGTAAATAGGAGTTCTTTGTAAGCCTTTTGAACTAACCGGCACAGTTCAACACAGTCTTTGCAAAGTGGATGATGGTAGCTGAGAAGAAACCTCTGCACAGCACTCTCGGAGCCAAACCTGCCAACAACTTCACCAAGTTCGTACCTTTCTTGTATCGCTGTAAATTAAAGCAGTTGTGGTCTATCAGCACTTGGTGAGAGGAATGTCATTTTCCGGTTTGATCCCGGAGTGACAAATGTTGGCTTGTTTCCACAGACGCTCCAAACTCTTCCACTGACTTTAGTGGAATTACTCTAGGTTCATACTAACGTGGTCTGAGGTCTCATTCCCTGCCATTGAAGTCCATGAAAAGACTTCAGGACAAGTTGGTCTCCTTGTCTTTGCATGAAACTGTGCAAAAAGACTCAGATCTTCGATACTATGTATGAAAGGGGCAGCACTGAATGAAAATCTTTCAGTCTTCTTTCCTTTATTTTT
>VYZM01011687.1:13574-66274 GCA_013398915.1 Dromas ardeola | reverse complement strand
TTTTTTTTTTTTTTTTTTGTGATAGCCTTATTTAATTTTTGTATCCTGAGACTGGAGCAGAAAATTGAGTTGTTTCTTTGTGTTTAAAGTCAGATTCTGCCTCTGTCTCTCGATCTTGCTGTGGAAAATTTAGGTATAGAAACACTACAAGTTTGTATAATTTATAAATGTAGAGCTTTTTTTTTTCCAGGAACACAGGTAAGAAAAAGCTAAGTCTGCCACCAGATCTGAGCAAAGTCTGGCGTGAGACTTGGCAAATGTAAGCTTTGTAGTGCTGTCTTGCTGGTGTATGTAATACAGATCTGTATGCAGATAAGTAACATAGCATATGTCATACAATTGATCTATGCTAACTGCTAAAGCAAAGTAGGCATATTTTACGGTGTAGAATTAATACTGCATGCAGGCCAAGCCATAATAAATAAACGGTACAACCGCAATAATGCCACAGCAATGCCTTAGCAACTCATTGGCATAGATGGACTTAGATGTAAATTACTGTAACAGTTAATTTACAGAGCACTGCACATAGCAAGATTAAATACAGGCCATGCTTTTGAAATTAGTATGCAGATAAAATTAATAAAATAGTGTATTTGAGAACAGTTACACATGTATTTTTTAGGAGGAAAAAAACCCCAACACATACTTCCCAGTTTGGTAGTTGCTTGATTTCGGATTTCTGTTTTATCACTTAAAGATGAAAGTTTAGAAGGCATGAACCGAAAACTGCAGCTGGTCTGCATCTTTGTCTTCTGCCTGCCTCTGATTGTAGTGGTCATCTTAATAAATGAGTGTTATTATCTCGGTAGGAAAGATTGTGGTGAGTCTGTGAGTCTCTGTATCAGTTATCTGAAAGTGACTAATACGAGAGTTGAACTGTACCATGTTATAATTCACTGAAACCAGCCAAAATTAATTACCCACCAGTATTCTTTGACTATAGCCTGTTCTACCAGAGAAAAAATAAAAGTAATAATAAAAAAAGGTAGCAGGAAAGGTTTTAATTTAACAAATACATTTTCAGCTCTTTTAATAACACTGAAACGAATGTTCACTCTCATAGTTGTTGTTCTTATGATGCATTTTGCTGCTGGGTTCAGATTTGCACATCAGCAAAAGTTTGGACAGAATAAATTCTCTTTCTCCTGTTCGCTTCACTGGAGCGGGGGAGTTGCACATACTTGGGATGTGTTTCCCTGACTTGGAGCAGGAAGTGGATAATACCGGATCTATTGTTCTCTGTGAATAAAGCCAGGTAAATAATAATACTCTTGGCTTTAATTATGCAGAAAGAATTCAGACAAACAGGGAAGTCATGCCTTAGGAAAAAGTAGAGAAACTTCCAAAGTGCTTTACTGACAAGGGAGTTGAATGATTGGAGACATAAATGTTAATAGAGAACCACTGTTCGGGGTCGAATTCTGCTGCAACTTTTATTTGACGGATGAGCAGATTACCGGACTTGTGCCAGTACAGTCGGAATATGGCCAACTGAAAGTCACACGGCAATAAGATGTTGACATTTGGCACAGAGAAAAGGCTGTGTTGGGCAGGGTTTATAAGGGAAAGATGCAATTTCCCCTTTCAACCGCACAGGGGGCTGCATATATATGTAAATGTCACAAACTTTCTCTTACAGCAATTCTTACGACAAGAAGGGACCCACTCTTTAGGTGCCATGGAAGGCAGAGCTGAAAGACTCTCAGCTCTCAGTAAAATGAGGCTTTACAGACTGAGCAGGTAATTGTGTAGAACTAGTCATAGGGTGACTGTATTCTCTCGCAGGTAGTAAATTTAGGGTTTGTGTTAATCATGGAGAAAGGTACTGAACAAAAGACAAATTCTGATTTCTGTTACATTAGTGCAAATCTGGGATAACTTTGTCACTTTTTCTAAAGTGCTTGGCCTAGGAGTGTTCCCGAAGGGCTGGTTAGGGCATACACATATATCCTGACCTCATTCCAGCCACAAACAGGGGTGTGCGGTGAACCTGCTTCCATGGAAAGGAAATCTGTATGCCAGAAAGGACCACGGCACACTCTCACTCGGTCCCTAATCTGGACAGCTGGGGATAAGGATCTCACAGGACTGTGCGCAACATATACAGATGCTTAGCATCAACAAGGACTTAATTTTATTCACTGCCAGCTCTTCCTATTAGGGCGATGAGAGCTCAACTGTTTGATGAGATTCTTTTAATTATGATAATTTAAATAGCAAGATTGGTTTGATTGCAAGAATTCTCTTGTTGTGAAATTTCCTCTATGTAAAACCATCTTACTATTCTTTGCTTTAACCACCAGTGCCTTAGGTTCAACCTGTACATTATGAATTCTAAAGAAAAACGTGCCACGTGGTAGAGTTGAGATAGAAGGTAAAAAAAAAAAAACAAACCCAAACCCACCTGATCCTCAGCTTGGTCTCAGTAAATCTCATCTGCTCTAAGTAAATGAAAAACCCTGAACAGGGGCCGTTTTATACCAGGTGAAAATTTGGATTTATGCAGCTTTTTATAATTACAAGCTTAAGTTGATTTCTCACAAGGATTCTTTTTATGCCCTCCCTCAGATACCTGTTTTTTACAAGGCTGTGCATTTTTTAAGTTTTCTAGTTTTTGTTTAGTGCATTTTTACTGATCATGTTGCACTGTGCTGCCCTGCCTCCCACACTGTATTAGACAGATTAATTAGATTGTGTTACATCTTCTTGTTCTTTTGCCTTTAAGTGATATCTGCTAATCCTTTCTGGTCTTGGTTGTTGCCTGAGAGACCCACCTTTGCTGTATGTTCTTGCATTTGGCTTAGTTTGCAGCTCCTTCACCGGGCACTCTTGCTTTTCAAGTAGGGCAAGCGTGATACCTACAACAGGTTACGACACTGTCCTGACTTTGGTTTTCTGCCTGATTTGGTTATGAGTTGGCTTATGTACCAACATGCATGGATCACATCACCCACTGTCAATGGGAGCTATGCAAGGCTCGGTTTTTTAGCTCTGTACCTGGCAATTGAACAAGGAGAGTTAAACAAGGTTCTCTCAGCGGCTCTGGCCTTATTGTTTATGTCTACAACTCTAATGCCTTAATTAAACTTTCAGCACATTATTCCATCTTTCATGGACTTGCTGTTTCATTAGCTCAGCTGCTAATTAGCTAGTATTATACCCATCTTCTCCTTAATGCTAAATTACATGTGCTTTTCCCAGGTTAGTTTCCTTCTGCAAGGGTACAATATTACTGAGCTTTTCAATTTATTTTGTCTTCCTGAACTCCCTGGCTGAGTTTGGGGATTTTTGTTCCCTCTCTTTGACATATATAGTGGTACTCAGTGGATTCTTGCTGATGACCTCATCAGCTCATGTTACTAAGACATGTTAAAGATTTGCAATTTTCTAGATTTTATAGCATTTCACAATCTATTAATTGGGCTGTTTCTAAGTATTTTCTTCTAGGGATTTTTAAATCTCTAGGAGGAATAGTTTGGAAGATATTATGGTATCTTACTGCTACTACTACTACTAAAGATTTTTTTTTGCATAATAATTACAGTAGAACTTAAACCACTGATACAGCCAATTAGCTCCCTGGTATTACACCTTCATAAGTTGAATGCAAAAATGTCTGTAATAATAGATCTTTACTTTTATTTTACTTTATTTTCCCCCAAATTCTAAAATAATTGCAGTCAAAACTTCAAATAACCTGCAGTAATTGTTTCTAGTGGGAGCCTCCACCTTTTGCCACCTGGGTTTCCATGGCATTCATCAGAAAACATGGTCCAATTGACTCACCTTTTTCAAGTCAAAATCCCTTTCCTAGAAATGTACATTTCTACATATATATGCATATATATTTATATAAAACATGCCCCAAATAAATAGTTGAATAAGAGCACAAGCAGAGGGTACTTGAGAAGAACGGTTGTTAGATTTATTCAGTTAATGGATTTTCTTTCTTTATTCCATCATATTGATTTCATTCTGACAAACCTGAAAGTTCTCTGAAAATGAAGTGTCTTCAGTCAGTCAGAGCTCATAAATAATGTTCCTATGCTTCAACTTGGTATTTCTAAGTCACCTTTTGAAGTTGGCCTTTGTAATATAATCGTACCCACTGTAAGTATTTTTTCTCCTTTCCAAAAACCTACATAAAATTAATTCCCTCTAGTTAGGTGAAAGCCTTGCATGCACTTAATGGAACTTCTTGTGAAGTACTTCACAGCTTAGTATGAGGAAGAATTGCGAAATAGCTTTGGAGGTTTTCCCCCACTGTTGCATTTTAGCTGAAAGGAACTGCCTCGTGACTTGGTGTTTTGTGCAGTCTCTGAGGCAGCAAAAGTTGTTGAGTACTTTCAGTCAGATCTAGAACAGAACTGAACTAGTCTTCCATATTTTAGGTAATGGCTCTAAGCATGTTACTGTTGTAGCAAAAGGGGATCTTATTTCATTACTTTGTGTTTTAAGAGAATTTGGTGAGCATGGCTCTGGTATTTGAAATAAAATGTGCAGGTGTCTTCTTTTAGCAGATGCTCCACTGAAGTGAGAAGACAAGCCTCTGAGTGAAATGTCAAAGAGCAGAGAATTTTAAAACATGACTGCTTAGACTCAGATGCTTAGTTGGCCAGTTCTAAGCATTGGTACATTGCTTGTACTATCATTAGCCAGTTGGATATTAAAGATGGTGACTGTTCTGGGCCGCTTTCTGAGGATGTGACTTTGCAACTCATAGTTTAGATTTCAGTGCTGGGAACATCTGTCTTTTTGGTGCAGAAATACTTCTTTTGATCTGGCATCTAATATTTGATTTGAACTGGTGATTGCTTAGGTTGGTGTTATTCAACATGAATGTCTGGTGAGTTCCTTATTGATTTGTTGCTGGAACAACTATAGGAGTTATCAGTGATTTTTGAGCATGCTCTGAAAGAGTCAGAAATGAGCAGAGTCACTTAGGTACTGGGATCAATAAAAGAGAAGGAAGATGGTATGGAACAGGAGACGAGAAAGTCTGCATTAAAAAACTTTCAGGCATTAAGGTTAAGGTCTGTCATTCATTGAGAGTTGTGTAATATTATATTCAGGTTAAAAAAGATTGTTCTTTGTTTGCCTAAGGTCAAAACAAAACAAGAACATCCTAGAATACAAATAAAATTTTCTTTATATAACATGAAGTGGTCTAGAAATAGGATGTGAAATGTAGATGTAGAAATGTAGATGTAGAAATAGGTCTAGAAATAATGGTCTAGAAATAGAATCCATTAATTCAGTTGTGCTTTCATTTCTACATTGCATGGAAAGTATACCCACCACCATAAGTCACAGAACTGGAATGGAAGGTTAAGGTTTGCCAAGCTGCTAAAGAAGGCATGATTGCTTAACTTTTCGTCCAGGTCATATATAATCTTTCAGAAGTTTCACAACTTTTCTTGCTGTGATTAAAACTCACTAATATTTCTGTAGGAAGTTATCTAACAGGACTGAGAGGACCGTAATTAAATGGTCAGAAAGGCTTTATTTAGCATTTGTGAGAAAACAGGATGTGTTAGTTAATATAAAAGCAACAGAAAATTCCCTGGGTAAAACAGATTTTGAGGCATTTAGAAATAATATGAAAAAAACAACTGCAATTTCTGTTCATTCTATCAAGGAGCTGGTAAATTTAAAGGCTTAATACTTGTGGATAATAATAGTGGATAATAGGCGTGTTATTATGATTGACCTGAATTAAAAGAATGGAAACACTAATATCATTGCTGCTGGAGCAGGTGGGTATCCGTTGTCCACTGAACAACTCCACTGGACACCACTGAGCTGCCAGCCAATGCAGTAATATACATCTATATATAAGGAAACTCCAGCATATAACACAAAAGTAACAATTAGGCATAAAATTGAGATACTTTCATGTTAGTTTGATGTATTAGGATCAAATAGAGTTTTCTGGTTAATTTGGGTTGCACTTTGTCCCACTATTGACAGCCTTCTTCAGCAATTGTTTTATTGTTCCTCTCCTTCAAAGTGTGCTGTAATTTGCAAAAAGCTACATATAAATTTGCTTTTGTAGATAGCAACCACAATCAAAACATTTTTTTGCTGATACATTATCAGCATTTTTATGATGAATTATTATTTTCCTAGCCAGAAATAATAATGTTAACATCCTGAAAATGAAATTGCTTTTGCCAGTAGCTCAGGAAATGAAGGGGAAAGAGCTTTGTTGACTGTATGTTCTCATGGGCTGGAAAGATCCTATCATGATATATTAAGGTAAAAATCTGGAACACATTTGGCACAACTTTGAAGAATTAGAGTCAGGAAGTAGATAGCTCCGTGGAGTTGAATAGAAATGTAAGGAAGTAAAGCAAATTGGCTGTATTTGAGACTGTGGGCTTTTTACTGCCACTGGATTAACTTCTTAAAGTAACATGTTCTTTATCATATATGGCACTTGGTTCAGGTTTAGTACAAGTGATGTGAACCGGGGTTCGAAGGAACAATAGATTTGAGTTCCACAACTACATCTGTTTTTCCTTCACAGATGGGGATGGGTAAAATTTGGTGATCATATGCATACATACATACATACATACAGACACACACGCACGCGCACACACATATATTTCACTCTCTCTCTCCACATATGTATAAAGGTTCTTTTCTCTCTTCAACATCTATCCCTATTTTCACATGATGTTTCTTTACCTATTCTCCAAAATACCAAATGCCTCAAAGGGAAATATTTCTGGCTAGGACATATCAGAAATTTAATGTGACTCTATTCTGTCTACAATATATCTTTGAGAAATAGATACATTTTTCCTGTCATTCGACGTTCTAGATGTCCTAGTTTCCAGTTTTTCTGAAGGAGAATTTACATGGATACATCAATATTTTGATCACTGAAAGTCGAAGGCTGTTTTGATCTTTCTTACTTGTGACTGATGGCTGACTGGATATTGCTGCTAGCTCAAAGACAAACAATTTAACACCAACTTTCTCACTTTCTTGCTGGGTCTGAGACCATCTTGGGAATACTCTGCCCTTTGTTCAGAGGATTGTAACCTTGTGGCAGAGGCCAATTAGATTTGGATAGCCTCTGAGTGCACAGAGGTCTGAATGTAGGACAGTAACTTCCTACATGACTTTTCCAGCAGTGAGAATATTCTGCAAAAAATGAGACCCATCTCTGGCTCCTTCAGCCTTGTGCTAACTGCATCTGGCAGTTAGGCGCTGCTGGGGCATGTTAGCCATCCTCAGAACATGCTTGCAGGACTGGGTGCCTGTGGCAACCTAGGTGTGAAGAGGCAGTGTGGGTTGCAAACAGCTTTAGTCGCCTACATGTTCATCGCTGTCTAGGTGGTGACAACTTTAGTTGAAGTCAGTAGTAAAGCTGTAGGTCTGTAAAAAGTTTTCAGCTCTAATCTAGCTCCTTTGTAAGACAGACAGTCTCTGTCTCTTAATTCCACCCAAGGTGCAAAGTAACAAAGGTCTGTTTTAGACCTCGCTTGGCACCTACCTGACAGCTGATAACTCCGTTCATGTTACAGTCACAGTCACAGCCACTGCATGTAGCAAGGTGAGGACGTTACAGCCATAGTCAGGCACGGCTCTGAGATGCTCTTCAAAAATCACACCAAAATATAAGGCCCTCCTTCCGCTTCTGTTGCTGACTTTGCACCAAGCCATTTACCTAGGAAGGGAGGAAGACAAGAAAGCGTTCTTGTTGCTTTTACCCAGCTCCAGAATCAGCTTAATTAAAGGGTGAGGCTGTAGTTTAACAGGATTTTGTCTTCACTAGTGATATTGGCCTCTCTGCACCCAGTCCTCCTGTCTCTATCCTTGGTCTCGTCCACCTGCCAAAGTGCCTCCCCTAAGTGGTACTTACAAAACCTGCTGTGAAGAGGCTCAGCGATGTGGCTTGGTGATTTGGTTCATAGCACAGCTGGGCAAAAAAGTTGTCAGAGCTGAGGGGTCCCGTGCTGCTGTGAGGGGCATGAGGACGAGATCGTCTAGCAGGAAGGTGGTGGGGAGGGTATTCCTTAAGCAGGTATTGCTGCGAAGACCACCATGTCGCAACACAGCATCTGACCACAGTCTGAGGGACACTTAAGGATAATCTTTTCGGAGCGGTGCTTTGGGTTGTGTGGTGCAGATTGCCTCCTATGCAAACTGCATCCCACTCCATCAGGTGCTATGCACACCAGTATCTAGGCTGGGGGAACTGTGGCCTTCTGTTAGGCTTTTCTGAGCTTGAGTGGGAGACCATAACACATTTGAAGCGCAAAGTTCAGTTCTGGGTTTAAAATAGAGTGAAAACACGTCATAGGCAATGAGGCACCCACGAGAGAGATGAAGCACTGCTGATTTGTCATCCTGCATCTGCATTTGAACTTGTAGTTGACTTCCGTGGGGTGGGATCCAGGCTTGTCCGCTGAGGCACTTTCCACGTTGACTATCACATACTTAAAAGGTTATGTGCCTTGCTTTAGAAATAATGATCTTCCTATAGTAAAGGGACTTCTGTCAACTGGAGGGGCAGCAGGAGCCCCACATTAGATATTCTAAATTTTTAAGATTTAAGAGACTGGGGAATATGCTTTTGCATTCCCATGTTATAAAAGCTTAAAGAGGTTGTGGTTACAAATAGACATCTGCTGTCACCTTGGATCAGCACTTGCTGTCAGGCCTCCATTCTTTAAATCTGTCCCATCCTTCTCAGTTTATCAGTTCCACCTTCCTCAAATACTGTGACAACACAAGTAAGTTCTCAGCCCCTGAGCAGCTACTCTCCTCCACTGTATTGAACAGAAGGGGCTGGTTTTCCTTTCCCTGCTTTCCTCCTTTCCTCTGGTTCTCAGGCCGTATCAAGCTGTTGACTCCCAGCTTGCAATCCACCTCTGGTGCCAGTTTCCTTTGCTCATTTATTGTATTTTCAATCATGAACCTAAATTTCTTAGACAACCCTCCCCCCTCCTTGAGCATTGACAAAAGATCACTCCTTCAGCACTTTGTGTTCTTCAGCAAGGAAAACTGTGATGCTTAAAAGCTTGTGAGCAATTGGCTATGAGTGGACTGCTTATCATGCTGACCACCGTTACCTCCCTGTTTCCTGGTACCCGGTCAACTGACCCTCTCTTATCTTTTGTATTTGGCTATGACTGTCGTCCCCAATAGACAGGACACACTGTTCTGATTTTGCACAGGGTGAAAAGGAGATGATAGCAGAAATGTTGCAGAACTGGGACTACATTAGATTATGATAATTTAAACAATAAGTACAGGGATGACCTTACTAAATCTGGCCCAGGTTTTTAATCATTGCCATTTAATTCTAGGTCAAGAGATTGAGTGATTGGGATTTTTTTTAGAGACACAGAGTATAGTAATGTGCTGGTGAAGTTGATCAATTAATGGGTTTGATGCAAAGTGTGAATTTCCTTCCTGCACTGGTGTGCAGGATAAACCTGTGGCTCTGATATTGCAAAGTAATTTACAGCCTTCTGGCAGATCCTTTGTTATATACTCGATGATGCAATACATTCTCACCTTGTGGCATGTACACAAAGGAATGAAATATTTGTGATCCTGATTTTGAAACTGTTACTATCTGTTTGGATTGTAGTAGCAAATTTTTGACGCCCCAGCTTGGATTTAGATCCTGAACATAAACTGTAACAAAATCTCCACCTCCTGTAAGATTAACATTCAGTAAAGACAAGATAATTAAGGGTTATAAGGTGGGCCACTAAAGCTAGGATCCCTTAAAAATATGTAATATGGAAAATCACCAATTCTGATCTTCTTAGCCTCCTGACTGGTGCTGTAACTACCACCCTTGCCCCTTTGACTACCATCCAGAGATAACTGGTCTGATACCTAATAAGGATTTTCTCTCTAAAGGTTTAATGTGTTGTTTTCAAAGTGGAATTAGCTAATTTTAAATGCTTATCACTAATGTTGAGCTATTCTGACTATGTGAAATACATTTCCATGAGTAGTATGATCAGTGACTTACGTTTTGACTCAGACATAGTGCTGGATGAACATATTTATTAAATAATTATTTGTTAAATAATTAAACAGAATCACAGAATCATAGAATGGTTTAGGTTGGAAAGGACCTTAAAGATCACCTAGTTCCAAGCCCCCTGACATGGGCAGGGACACCTCCCACTAGACCAGGCTGCTCAAAGTCCCATCCAGCCTGGACTTGAACACCCCCAGGGATGGGGCAGCCACAACTTACCTGTTCCAGTGCCTCACCACCCTCACAGTAAAGAATTTCTTCCTTATATCTAATCTAAATCTACCCTCTTTCAGTATAAAACCGTTGCCCCTCGTCCTGTCGCTCCACTCTCTGATAAAGAGTCCCTCCCCATCTCTCCTGTAGGCCCCCTTTAGGTACTGAAAGGCTGCTATAAGGTCTTCCTGGAGTCTTTTCTTCTCTAGGCTGAACAACCCCATCTCTCTCAGCCTGTTCTCATAGCATAGGTGCTCCAGCCCTGTGATCATCTTCGTGGCCCTCCTCTGGACCCCTTCTAACAGGTCCATGTCCTTCTTATGTTGGGGACTCCAAAGCTGGACACCTCTTTGTTGAGATGCATCGCTCCTGCGCTTGGAGGAGGTGATCGTTGAATATTAACCAGCTTTCTTGGGTCTCTCTTCCCTCCAGGGCATTATCCCGTAGTACTCTGCCAAGCAGATCCATGAAGAGACCAAAGTCTACTCTCCTGAATTTCAGGGTAGCAAGCTTACTGTGAACCCTTCTTGCTGCCCTAAGGATCTTGAACTCCACCATTTCATGGCCACTGCATTCAAGGCTGCCCTTGAGCTTCACAATCCCCACCATCCCTTCCTTGTTGGTGAAAACAAGGTCTAGCATGGCGCCTCTCCTTGTTGGCTCCTTTATCACTTGGAGAAGGAAGTTATCATTGACGCATTCCAGGAATCTCCTGGGTTGCTTATGCCCTGCTGCGTTGTCCCTCCAACAGATATCACGGTGGTTGAAGTCCCCCGTGAGGACCAGGGCTTGTGAACGTGAGGCTGCTCCTATTATAGAGTCCCTCATATGCCTGGTCTTCCTGGTCAGGTGATCTGTAGCAGACCCTCACTGTAACATCACCTCTCCATGTCCTCCCTTTAATCCTGGCCCATAAGCTCTTGGTTGGCTCCTCATCCATCCCCAGGCAGAGTGCATCCCCATGCCCTCCAGCTCGTCATTGACACAGAAGGCGACACCCCCACTGCATCTCCCCTGCCTGTCTTTCCTGAAGAGCCTGTATCCTTCCATTCCAACACTCGTCATAGAAGCCATCCCACCAGGTCTCCGTGACACCACTAAGACCATAGCCCTGCAGGCATGCGCACGTCTCTGACTCCTCCTGTTTATTCCCCATGCTACTTGTGTTTGCATAGAGGCATTTAATTTGGGCCCCCGATGAAGTTGAGTTACTGGCTGGAGCGGCTGGGATTCCTCTGTGCTGCAGTCCAGGTCCTCTCCTGCTGGCCTGTGCCATTCAACAGGAGATTGCATCTGATAATGTTGACATCTAAACAGGTGTAATTGTTTATTTTCTGAAGCTCCTGACAAACACGGGTGAGTGTTTGTCACGGGTGAGGGTGTGGACCCGACTGCGCTGGCTTGACAGACCCAGCATTGGTCCAGTAGGACCTCATCACTGCAATAGCTCTGCAGTGATGAAAGTACCTCTCTCTTTCATTCTAAAGTTTGGATTCAGATTTCGACAAAAACCTCAAGTAACATGAGACAGCCACACGTTATCCAACTGGAACAATGGGATAGTCCTCAGTTTAGGGTTTTTTTTGGTTTGGTTGTTTTTGTTTTTTCCCCCCCTGAGAGCAAGAAAAAAGGCAACATGATAGACTTATTTCATGTGATTAAATCCTGCTAGATCCAGCTAGGTCTGGCATTCCATTTCTAATCTCAAAATAGGCTCAAGTTCACATTCGGTCTCTCCTGAAATCATGTGGCTTTCCAAAGTTCTTACAAATTATAAAAAAAACTGTTGAAAACACCAGTTATGCCCCATGGAGCACTATTCACTGAAAAAAAATCACTTGTCTCTTTGTAAACAAGTGTTGTCAATAAAAATAATTTACAAGCACGAAAGCCAATGAGATGTGGTTACTTAGCTAAGTGTTCAGCTGGGTGATGGAAAGAGAAAGATACCTGCCAGCTAAAGGCAGCAGAGGGTCATATATTACCCACAATTTCTTAAAATAAATACCAATGTGATTTTAATAGGACCTTTAGAAATGGGAGTGGAATTTTAACACCATTAGTATTACTCCTTATTTCTTAAGATGATAGAGTTTAGTCTAGAAGAAAGCAAGTATTGCAGCTGAGGGTTTCAGTACAACCGAAAGATCTAGTTACCTAAACCATACTGAAAACCTTTGGGTTTTAAACATTTTAATCACTTTAGGTATCTTTGAAAATGATGGTCTAAGACACTTTCTTTTGGATTATAGTGCCTTGTCTGTGACTGCTTTGTTTCTTCCCACAGAGCAGTTAGTAGATAACAAAGGTGAATTGCGTAGTCATTTGTATGAAATGAAATGAGTGCTCTGCAGATCTATCATCCCCATGACATTAATTAAGGCCTAAAGACTTTGGCCTGTCACTAAATTCCACCCCCTCATGAATTTACAATATACAGCAACCTAGAACTCTGACCTAACACACAGGATTACTTGGGTTATTTTCTGTGTTTTTTTCTTCTACCCACTGCTTTATTCTTTTTGTATGCAATGTCATTATCAGAGTATGCTGTACATTTAAAATTAATTATCACCAACTATTTGTTTATATTGTGGGCTAAATCTGTGAACCTGGTTATAACAAGTTCTCTTAACTGTGTTCAGAACACATGTACATACAGATATAGAAACTGGATATGCAAATGTATTTGCAAATGAACAGTTTGCACCAGACCGAATGCACCTGTGAGCAGGACTGAGGACTGGGCTCTTTGATTTGAGCGGCTTTGCTCAAATCTAGCCAAGCCAGTCTCTATCCAGCCTTACTATAATTATACACAGGAGAAAATAACTCAGGAGGCCGTGGGATCAGGTATAGAATTGTGTTTTGCTGCCATAAATTTCATGTCTGAAGAGAGAATTGCCTGTATGGAAAATAAGTATATGGCATATGCTGCACCAAATCTCCCATTTTCCTGTAGTGAACACAGTGGACAAAGTTAGAGACCAGAGGACTTGGGGACAGTGTCTTTACATTCAGGTACAGATCTACAGCACTCTTCTTCTGGGATCACTAAGAGATTGTGCAGATTAAAGATGAAAAGAAACTGAACATTTTCTTTTCTGAATATAGGACCAAAATCTTGGCAGCAAGAGCTGTAAAGTTCAAAATATCACAAACTGGTATGAAGTAGTGGGGACAGTTAATGTATATTCAAGGTGATTTTTTTGTTGTTGTTGGGGGTTTGATTTCCTTGCAAGTCTTTCAAAAGATTTGCAAATTAATTACCAGCATCTGTTTTCACATGGTAAAATTCTGCTTTTCTTTATGCTAAGTGCTTTATGTTAGCACTAGATGTAGTAAACATCCTTGTTTTAAGAACCAATATTTATTCTCATCTTCATAAATACATTTTCACATGCTTGCCAGTCTAATAGATTTAGTGTTACTACACGATATATTTAAACATTTAAGGAAGGCTTTAAAAAATCAGTGCAACTTTCTAGGAGGCCAGGACACCTGAAAAAAGAGAAGGTATCAAGGAAATGCAATTCTCATTCTCTAAACATAACTCTGTGTATGTTTAGTTTAATGTAGCCAATGAGGACTATGTCATTGATGGAAGAAAAATTCTTGTTTTAGAGCTAATTCCCACTTCAAATTAAATCAATAAGAGAGTATCTTTTAAAATACAAATCTGGCCAAGAAAAAAAATATAGATAAATAGTTGAGAATAGACACTTTTAAGTAGTAAATTTCCACTTAATTCCCAAGTGGAAATTTAATGTTATGAATGAATACATTATTTTTCTCTATTTCATAATCCAAATGCAAAATCAATGATTTGTGCTGGGAAGAGAATACAGATAAACCTGGATGAGAATCACAAGTCAGATCCATTTACATTTTTGATGGTGAAAAGAGAGTGGCTTTTTTTCTTTCCATGGCGCTAAAAGCATAAATCAAAAAGACACTGCTTCTTAAGAAAAAGAGGCCCTTGGATTTCAGTGGACCTTCTTGATGTGAGGTGGAGACAAATTGCAGAGTTAAGACTATTTTGTTTCAGAAGCATTTAGGTCTAGGCATTTTTAATGCTGTTTCCCAGGCTGATTACTACTTTTGTCACAAGTTCTAATCCGCTTCATTTCACGATCTAGTTTAAACTCTGATTACTATCATGTTTTATCTCTTGCCTGCAAAGCTTTTCCACTGCTGTTTGGATAAAATCTTATTTTTCTTTGAAGAAAAAGCAGATGTCCTAGGAGATATCCCCTTATAACTTTGGTTGTATTTTCCACCAGCTCAGCATTTACCGGGTTCAGTAGTATGTTTGTCTTAACTGTGTGTTTTGATGATTTCAAAGGCTGATATTTTTACTTAGTTCCTTTTGTTCTGTTCTTGCAGTCTGCTGTTCAGATCATTATCCATCAAAGGGTACCAGTTCATCCTCATTTGAATTAATGAGAATTTGCGCAGGGACCTTTTTGCTCTTCATTGGTCTTAGCATACAAGTGGATGTGCCTCAGTTTTTGCTTTCAGTTTGCTTTAGCTTTCCCAGCAATCTAAATATTCTCAGATGCAGCTTCATACATGTCTTCAAATTGCTGGAAATTTTTAACTGAAAATTTTCTCTTCGTATTCAGAACTTTACCTGATTCTCTTCATGTTTTGTTTTTTTTTTAGCATCACAGGCCAAAGAAACTATTTCTATTAACAAAGGGAAGTAACATCATATTTATGCCAAGGCTAATAAGTGACTATTAGCTTGTTATATATCATTCCATGCTCACCAGTCTTCTTGTAATTTGTTTATTAGAGATCACCATGAAAAATCATCAGCAAAAACTCTGCATGGAATTTGGAAAGAAATTACTATCTTATTCAGCTAAAATTTTGACACCAAAATTTACTTTTCTGCTATAATATATGAGTCATATAAGTGCTTGTATTATGTGCATTAAGTTTTCTTGAAGGGAAAATGTGTTATTTCAAATTTTTCCATTTATTATTAAAAAATAATGCCAGGAACACACCTTTCCCTCCCCCACAGCAAGCAATTTACTTAAGAATTAAGAATTTTTCATTGTGCAAACTCCATTTCTGTAGCTGGTGCTGCCTCATTTCACCTTACTTCAGTACAGGACTGTTCTTTAGGGAACCGTTTAATGTGTGGATGGATGCCAGATTCTGGCCCATTTTGATTCAAAGTTTAGATAATGAGACTTCTNGGTGATATCCTTTCAGTGATACAGTCTTTGCCCCAGAAAATGCTCATTCTATTCTCTCTGTATTATTTTAAAACCTAAATCCATTTACTCACCTTGTTTGAAGAGAAAGGAAGGGAAAGAGCCTCTTTTTTACAAAGAATATTATTTCTTTCTGCCTTGTAGTTTCTCTTTTGAGAAGAAAATGAAGTACTAATGTGTTAGTGAAACTAATCCCAAGTGTCTTGGAGATATATATAGACTGGACTGAACTTTTAATTGAGCAAAAGGGGTTGTCTCTCTTCCAGCTCCTTGCTCTACCCCACTGTACGAACTGGTGCTCTGACTGATCAACATGCTGTTCTCCTGTGTCAATCACGTGTGTCATGAGATCTATTATTCAAAGGAAAAACAAGATGGCTGCAGTTTCCAATTCAATTTTAGAGACAGCTTTCTTTCTTTTATTTTTTTTTAATATCTTTCCTCCAAATGCAATACAACTGTGCTCTTACTGTAGCCCTTTGAAGACTGCAGATAGATGCAGCTCCTCCTGGAAATACTCCTCCCAGGCAAAATTATGACACTTTTGCTCTCATCCTGTGCAAAGGGCAGCTCCCACGTTCCTGACCTCAGGGTGGATTGGTGCAGTGTTTCTGCTTCTTTCAGCTTTGCTGTAGTGCTGGAGGGAAGGTTTTTCTGCTGGGCAATGCCTACCCCTGTGATGGCTCTCACCTTGTTCCCCCTCTGTACTTGGTGTTCTCAGGGAGAACGGTGAAGTGGAGGGACAATGTTTCCTCCCCTGTTCTCTGGTAGTGCAAGAAGCATAAATGGAAGAGACCCATTTGTAAATAAGCAGGAGAGCTTATTCCCGGCCAACACTACATCAATCCTTAATTGAATCTTTAGATAAAAGACTTCAAGGCTTTTTTGTAACTCTCAGGAATTAATAGTGGAAGGAATGTTTCAAATTGGTTTTCTTTATGTAAAATGTTCAGATGCAATTTTATTTTGATCCCCACTCAGTTTGGAGCCTGATTACATTTATAGAGTACTTTGCCCAGCTTTTTAATCTCATGCTGGAAACCTCGGCAGTATTTTTAATGTAACCTAAGATGCCTTATAGTGTTTTAAAAATTAAAAGCATGAAGTTACAATATACATTTGGAAATCTATGCTCAGGAAATCATGGCATTTTGTCTTAACTGCATTTTTACATTGCAGCAGCAATAAATAGCTGCAATGACTGTAGAAATATTTATTTTCTGTTTACACTGACAAATACACCTTTAAATGTCCTCTTTTAATGACTGTTCTCTCTCTCATTGACCTCTGTGTAATGACTATATCAATGGGATCAAGTAATTCCACATCTTCTGAACATGGATGTTCCTAAAATCTTTATCCAAATTTTCGCTGGGGAAAACTGCATTTAGTGGAATGGGAATGTCAGCACAGGATGGGAACTGACAGTTCTGAAAATGCCAATCGCCTTTGTCCTGGTTTGAGGTAAAACAGAACTAACTTTCTGTCCAGTAATTTTATTTCTTAGCTAGACCTCTCCTAACTCTCTGAAATTAACAGCATGTTGTGTCTGAAATGGTTCGTTTAGAGTGATAAGACAGTTTGTGCCAAGGAATGGTATGCAGCAAGGCCCTTGCTTATACTTATTGCTATAACAACCAAGGTCAGCTAATTTCGTTATTTGCCCCATTGGAGGGTCGGAAGCGGAGGGGCGTAGAGGGGTCCCACCTGCGGGAAGGAGCGGGCAGGACAGGTGCCCCAAAACTGACCAACAGGGGTATTCCATCCCATCTGCCCCAGGCTCAGTATAAAAGCTGAGGGGTAAAAGGGTCAGCTCTCTTCCTTCAATGGCCGACATCTGAGGAGGACCCTGCCGGTTCATCTGCCTTTGATCCTGATCCGTGTGCTCCTGGCTCCAACTCTGGAACCCGGTTCCCACCTGTCGCTGAGTCCAGCCTGGGACTTCCCCAGTGCCGGCTGGTGACATCATCCTGGGAGCTGAATACAGTTTTGTATATACTGTATCTATTGTCATTATTTTCCTTTTTATTTTATTATTAATATTTCATTAAAGTAGTTTAGTTTCTTCTAAACTTGTAAATCTGTTTATCTCTCCTCCTCCTCTCCGTGCACAAGAGGCTGGGGGGGAGCATCTGTCACCAGCCATTGGCCAATTTGGCCAAAACCACGACAGCCTTTTACCCCTGTGTCAGGAGATTATTTTGCTCTTTAGAGATATTTAGCCATGTTCTTTTCATTTTCTTGATTTCTGTTTGTCTTCCCCATGTCTGTGTTCTTCCCTGAATTTATATGCAGGGTTCCTGAAGTTATTCTTCCCGGCCCCCAAAGCTTTGTTGGTCTGTAATGTAGTGACTTGGGATAATGCAGAGTGAGGTTAGTGCCATCTCCAGAGGGCTGGCCATCCCCAGTGAGTCTGTCTTCATTACAGTCTTTGATCCCCATGGAGTTGCTTTAAGTTACTAAAGGCTACTCATGAAAAATGTTGCTGCTTCGTTCTCATGCTTACATGCCTCAAATTGCATCTACTCAAAGTCACACTGTGTTGAGTCTTGAAATATATTCCCAATTTGTCTCTGAGTGTGTGGAGCTGTTAAGTTAGAGCAAATGTGAAGTGTCAGAGAAAGATAATACAGCTACTAAAAAAGTGCATCAGCAACTGATTTGTAATTGTCCTGAAGTGGCTTTCTCTTATTGCTGAAGAGCCTTTTAAGGGAAATTACAGAGCCAAAATCACAGCTTGCAGAAGAAAGGCAGATATTAACATTATTTTGTCCAAGCTGTTGACCTGAGCTAGGAACTTGATAGGATGTGCCTCAGGATGTACTCAACCAGAATAGCCATCACCCAGGGGGTGGCACTTGAAAACTGAGAATTTGTAATTGTGCCATATAATTACAAAATTCTATCATTTCCTCGTTTCCTGTCCCATCATTGCCCCCCCACCCCTTTTTTTTTTTTTGCTATAGTCATGTGTGGTGTAGACTGGCATCATCCTTTAAGAAAGAAGATTGTTATAGCCATGATCCGATGATCTGAAGCTTATTTTTAGTACCCCATCCTTTCTTACTCTCTTTCATTGTCCGAATTCACCACAGACATCCTCTCTATTTACAGATATCATCTCCAGCACGCTGCAGATAGTTCTCTTCATTTCGTATATTGCTCTAACAGATCTGGAGACATTGCCAGTTTCCTTTTCCTTTTTTTCCTGAGATAAGAATCTAAACCCAGCAATTCCAGAAGACAATTAATCCTGACTATCTCCCACCATTACTATGAAGTAAGGCTAGATACCTGGTTTTTGCTAGGCACCTAACTTTTAGATATCTGAGCCAGTGTATATACCTGGAAGTGAAGGCCTCAAGCTACATTCTTTTGGCTAGTAAAATACTTCACCAGCAGCTTATTTATATATGTCCCGAAGTGGCTTGTTGTCATTGGTGAAAAGACCTTTTGTTTAAAATTACAGAGCCAAATCCTCAGTGAGCAGAAATCGTGTAATGACAAGATATTGGCTTGTTGCAGTTGAGGATGCAACCACGAATGAAGTGTATAAACCATTCATATAGTTTTAAAAAAAGAATCTTTTACATTTGTGTTAGACCCATACAAATTCACAGAAATTATGTAACATCAAATGCTAAATTAATTAAATGGAATGAAAAAATCAGATTCTTCTGATCCATGCTCTTATTGCAACCAAATCAGAATTTTTTTGCTTTGAATTAGTCTGCTGAGAAATAAAATCACGCAGGAAATAAGATTAGAGCAAAAATTAGAGAAAGGATGTAAACACCCTAGGTCTAATTCAGTAATTGTTTACATGTTGAGTAATTGTACGGACCCATGTAAAGTATGTGGAAACAAAATCTTTTCACATCAGGATGAGGAAGCATTTTACATCAATTTTGCCTCCAAACAGGACACTGAAATGAAGAGGGCAATGGCAGTCCCTCCGGCAATTCTGGTGGCACGGCTCCTGGGTGGCTTCTGGAAGGCAAGTAAGCATGGTAGGTCACAGTTAGGCCAGATCTGATTTTGTTGCTAACTAGCTTAATAGGCGTAAAATAGAGTAAGAGGAGAATATAATCTTCATTATCTAAGAAGATGAGGAGTTAAATTACTGTATGCTTAAACTAAATTACTGTGTGCTTTCAGATAACAGCCATCTTTCAAGCTCAAGGTGCAAGCATAAGCCCGGCAATAGGCTGGGGGCTCTCTCATCCATTGCCCAGGGTACCACAGGAGAGAGTGTCTTCACAGGGGACAAGTCTTACACGTGGATGTGACGCACAGCGCTTCTGGCCCCGAGAGAAGAGGGCTGTTCTCCTGACCTGAGGGAAGCTGAACAGGAGCAGTTAGGAGTGTCGAAGAGGTTCACAAATGAGGCCCATGGGGACATCCCTGCTTCCTCTCAGAGCCTCGTGTTGCTGAGGAGGATGCAAGTCTCAGGGCAAGAGGGCTCTGGGATCAGATCCAGTACCCAGCTGGTGCCCCGATGTCTTCCTGTGCTGCAAGTGCTCCTGCACTGGGGGAGTCTTCAGGGCTGGGAGAAGCAGGTGGTGGGAGGGGGACACTTGCTTCATAGGCATGTGGATAGCTGAGTTTGCAGCGCTGGAGAGGATCATGTAGTATTTTGCCTGTGGGGTGCAAAGGCAGCAAATCTCACAAGGTTTAGTTTATTTTGATTAGTTTGGTTTGAGGTGTAGGGAAGGAGCCACTGGTCTTGGCCCGTGTTGGTACCACCGACATGAGGAAGTGCAGGAGAAACAGCATTCATGGCAAATGCAAGCTGATGGGCAGGAAACTGGCCTCCGTGACCTCTCTACTCTGAAATACTGCCAATTCCAGTGTTAAGGCCCACGAGATGGGCAGAGCCTCAGGGCATGTTGACTCAAAGGTGTAGAAGAGAGGGATTTGTTTGTATTAGGAGCTGGTAAATGTTTTGGGAATGTTGTATCCTAGAAATACAGGCTTTACTTTAAGCAAAAGGGAGCCCGGTTGCTGGCACTGAAAATTAAAATGATCATAGAGGATTATCTAATCTAGAAGCAGAGGGAAAGCTGACAGGCATTGAGGAGCACTTGGTTCAGTCTGATGCAATCCTCAAAGAGGATATGGCTTATGTTCAATGCACCTCCAAATAGGCCAGGAAGGACATAAATAAAGAACTGCGATAAATGGAGAATGCAAATCAGATTGCTTACAGTGCCAGTTGAGTAACATGTGCAATACCGAGCAAGGCCAATAATTATAGATGCTTCTACAGCAACAGTAGAAGCCTCAAAAATAAGATAGAAAAATTGGACTAGTTGGCATCAGTGGCAAACCTGACAGAATACACATCACAGAGACTGGTTGAAGGGAGGTAAACGAGGTTATTATGATGCTAGGACATCAATTTTACAGAAAGTACAGAGAGGATATTAGGGTGTGGGAGAGGCATAGTACAGGAATGATAATGCTAAGTTCAAATACAGTATAATATTGTGGGAAAAGAAGAGCACTGAGGAACCTATGTGGGTGAAATCCAGCACTTTAGTTGTTAAAATGTAGCATTAGGATAATATTACCGCCCTCCGCTCCCATCATAACAAAAAAGTGAAACTGAAGAAGCTGCAGTTAAGATAGGTAAAATGACAGATTTTAACTCTCTACATATAGTTTGGTGCCTCATCAGGATGAGATGTAGAAAGAAAAAATTTTAATGCAATAAATTCTCCTTTGTATATCAGCTTGTCTCAAGACGTGGGGGAAAAAAAACCCAGATACTACCCTGAATTCAGTCTTGAGGGGTGCACAGGACCTCATTCAAGAGTTACTGGTGGGTGCCGCTCTGTAACCATGATCACAATATAGTTGAAGTTAATTTTTGTATCATGAGAGAAAAAGACAAATGAATCCATCAGACAGATGTTCAGTTGCAAGAAAGAGCACTAGATTAAAAAAGAGACAGCTAGTAAAACAAAATAATAAAAAATAAAAAATTCAACCAACTGACCAGAAAATCCTGTAAGGAGTAGTTCAACAAGCAAGAGCTTGAAGTATGTATTGCAATCCCAGTTAAACTGTGTATTTCAATTCCAGGAGAAAATGAAGTCATCAAATGAAATCTCTTCAAGGCTCAAGGGAAAAGCTATCAGAGCAAATGATGGGAAATGGAAAAGGTTACTATCTTAGGGCAAAGAATGGCAGTTAAAAAATGGGAGGCCTACACAGAAGTGAAGAAAGCCATGCCTGTAATATATACTTATATTAAATATATAAGTAGAAAAATAAACAAAAAAATAAGAGGAAGAGAAGAGAATTTGAAAAGTATCTTACAAAGGTACTCTCCGATTTCACAAATGATAGAAGGTTATTTTGGGTAGTCGCATATCATGCTGGTGGTGAGGATCATCAAAAGGACCTCAGTGAGTGAGTAGGAAAAAAAGCAATGGATAAGCTTTAGAGCAGGTAACTGTAAGGCAGGAAAAAGAATCCAAATTATGTTTACATGATGCTGAACTCAGAAATGGCAGGTACAACTCGAGAGAGATTTCATTCAGCATTGGCAGCTGCCTGCAATTACCTGTTCAACAGGGAAAGGCATCATCAGGAAAAGTATTGAGAACAAAAGAAAAAGTATTATTTTGCTACTATTTGAAACATTGATGTGCCTATATCCTGAATACTGTATTTCTGGTTCTCTGCACCTCAGAAAAGTCAGTGGAGTTAGAGAAAGCACAGAGAAGGGCAACTAAAATGATTACAAGGTAAAGCTATTGCCTTACCAAGGAGACACTAAGGAGTCTGGGCTCCTCAATGTGGAGAGGAGGAAACAGAGCATGAACGGGGTTTGCAAAATCTACAAGGTGGTGAACAAGGTATATGTGGGACTGTTACTCAGCAAACCCCACTGTAGTAGACAAGTGAGCAGTAACTGAAGCCAACGGAAGGTAAGTTTAAACCAGACAATACAAAGTACCTTTTTACACAGTGGGTAGAGGACTTGGTTTGTTGGTGAAACCAGCAGAATTTCTTGGAAAAGGAGGTTATGGAGACAAATAATATCAGCAGGACCATAAATTAATCATAAAGAAAGTCATGGAACTCCAGTCTAGAGACAGAGACTAAAAGGAATAGGCAGGGACATGCTCTCTAACTTCATTAATACAGAGATTTTGGATGCTGGAAGTCACTAAGAGGAAGGGACTGAAGCTGATCACCATTTCTCTCCCAAAATAGCCCCTTTTATTACTTCTGTTAGAGGCAGAGTACTGGCCTGAGTGGGCTAATAGTCTGACTCAGTATGGCATTTATTCTGTCCTTACATTTTGCAAATTTACCCCAGTTTGAAGTGAAGGTTCTTTCAATAAGTATTCTTGGTCTTTTAAGATTTCTTCCCCTTCTTTTCAATAACCACATCATACCTTTGCTAATAGAACCTGAGATTAGAGATTATTTCCACATAATAAAATAAAAAAGAGAACTGGAATTTATCTGAAAAGTGGTGGAATGGAATGGGAGGGAAGGAAGAAAGCAAAACCTTCCTACCTATTTCAGGAGCATTAGTCATGCGTTGCTGTTATTTGATCATGCTGTAAATATCTGTGCTATTTAACACAATGTTCTCAATAGGCTCAGTGAAACGGCACCAAGAGTACCTTTACCCATTAACTGTTCTCACTTCCTGCCAACAGGTCTCCATCCAGTCTCCACACACTGCAAGTGCCTGTATCTTTGGAGCTATTAAGCATAGATAGGTTTTAGTAGTTCCTCATTCAGTTGCCTCTACAGCAGAAATAATAACAATACAAAGATCCAAAAATGCAAGTAAGCCCACCATTAGCAAGCTGAAGTATGTTTTGAGCCAGGCTCAAAAATATTTCAAAAATAATGAGCGAGTTTAAAAGGTCATGAGATTTTTAGTGAAAACAAATAAGCTGATTCTTATGTCTTGCCATTGGGGTTTTCGAATCCAATCAGGTTACGTCTTTAAGCTGTTCCACAATCCTTGTAGCACTGAACATTTATTTTTTAAGAAAAACGAAGCTTCTCTTTGCTCCAGGAAGTGGGGCTGTAAAGAACAGAATAAAAACCTAGGGACATGGCAACAAAGATAACTGTTACATGACACCTTAAAAGAGTAAGAAGTGTCTCATGAGAACTTGCTCTCAGCCAGCCAGAGAGGAACTCGGAGTTTTTAAATATGGTTAGCTCTGCTAACAACCTCTCCATGCACCTGCAGGACGGCAGAAGGAACAGAAGCCGCGCAGCCTGCATTTCTAGCTAGCCTTTCTCAGAGGATAAGTGTGCTAACACTTTACTCCACGCTTTAATGCAAACCTGCACAGACTCACTCACAGCCTGTGCATATTTGCATATGCAAACCTTTAAGCTCTTAGCTGTATTTTTGGTTTCTCCACATGCACACATATGCCCAGTTCTCATGTTTTATGCTACTGCATAGTTTTCTTAAATCTTATTAATCGTTTGCATTCATATTTTATGAGAGAAGGACAGGAAATAAGTTTTGAAGTAGGGCAGACCGGTGTGACCTTCAGCTGCGCAGGTACAATTACAATCTTTCACAAATATGTTCACAAATGAAATGTTGCAATTTTCCTTTCATTTCACTGGTTTCTCAGGGATGCCAATATAACTCATGGTTTACGTCAATGGAAGACAAGCATGACTTTTACTTCTTCCTTTATTTGCACCAAACCGCAGAATAGGATGTAAACAAAGACAGCCTTATTTCTTAAACCAACCCCTTTCCACTCCACCAGGCACGTTTATACATGCATAAAATCTCCCTAGACAATTATTTACTACCTTCCTTGCTTTAATCACACACAATCTGCAGATTAAAGAGAAGAATGTTTTCCGGAAGTGTACCTTATTATTCCATGGTGACTGAGTGCCATTTCTGTAAAACCTGAAGTTCCCAGGACAAATTAAAAACTAACACCAAAATGAATGGCGCTTGCTCCTAACAATGGGTTCAGGAAGAAAAAACAATAACTAGTGCTTATGAAAATTGCTTTCAGGAACCATTGGAAGAAATTAAACTGCTTACTATCTGCGTAAGTTTTCATTCAAGTGATAAAAATATGCAAGGTGTGCTTTTCCTTTGTTTTCTGCTACTTGGACATGAATGGGTTGTAGCATTGTGGAACACCTGAAAGTGGGAGAATTACAGTATTTTTCTTCACACCCTGTGAAGTTGCAGTTACATTTGACTTTGATATAAAAATATCCTTTGAATACTCATGGCAAACATTGCCACTTGTTAGGTACGGTGTATAGACTGGACTGACGTTCTGAGTCTCAAAAGTCCTGTTGAGTGATACTTCTTAGTGATACTTCTTAGATTTGCTCAAGGATTGTCTCTCATGCTTTGAATATATACACTCTTCTTTCAGTTCTGATTATTATGCATAGCTGATAAACTCTTGTATAACATTACCTCAGTGTTACACTTTCCTCAATCACATTTTCAAAATTACTTCCGTTTGTCAGAAATACAGCATTGTCTTGACAGAAGATCTAAACTAGGAAAGAAAGGAGGGAAATAAGCATACTGAAGCGTGTCTTAGCTACCTTGTAATTAGAATTAAAGTCATTTACAGAAAAAAAATTGTGATACTTTTCAATTACTATCACACAAGATGGCTTCCATTCTGGGCTACATTCCTGGAAATCTCCCAGCTGAAATTCCTGAAAAGTGAATGCAATAGAAAGTACATCTATTTAAAGAAATCATGTATGCCTTCAGGGGATAACAAGCCATGTGTGTGCAAGATGGCTATCATTAACTGACTGCAGTGTTTGACAAGGGAGGAGACAAAGCAGACAGTACTAGGGGGACAGAAGGGCTAAGTCAAGATAAGAACTGTGTCATAATACAACAGCCAGCGGCAGCTTCAAAACGGAGGATAATGTTCAAGGCCAGGTTGGATGGGACTTTGAATCACGCAGTCTAGTGGAAGATGTCCCTGCCCACGGCAGGGAGGTTGGAACTAGATGGTATTTAAGGGTCGCTTTCAACCCAAACTGTTCTGTATAATTCTACGATATTCCAAGTTACATGTCAGAACTATCCTTCTAAAAATGGTGGGGGTTGATGTGTATGCCCAGGGCACAAGACGAAAACAAGTCACCGTAATTAACATGAGAAATGATGACCGGAGTCATCACGTGTCACATAGAGCAACACATAAAAATATTCCAGTTGTTTAGCAGAAGGGCTTCAGCAGAAACACCACATTCCAGGAACATCACCTGTACTACGATCAAATACTATGAGTAGTGTAACCAGTTACTGATGTTATGAGAAAAGAGATTAGATAGATCTGAAGCATATTGATAGATTCTGAAATTAGCTTCCTAGCTAAGGATCATAAGTTTATCCTAACTGTTACAATACCTGCACTGGTGACATTTTTATTTTCATAATTTGGGGGAGGGGGGGTTTAAGTTTGCATGTACATTTTTAAGTAAAATCACATGCTTTCAAAGTACCGACAGGCAAATATTGTATTGCATATGTATCCTTTTTCTCTTGTTCAGATATAATCACATGTAGTATGGGCAAACAGAATTCCATTTTTACCTATGACTACTGGAGAAATAAAGTTAAGTGAAGAAAACAGAGATAGTAGCCAGGCATTTGTAATTTAATTCACACTAGGACCATATTGGGTTTTGTGCTCCCTTAGAAGGTTTTCCACATATGGAATTTATTCTCCTCTTAGATCAGTGTATTCAGGGGAGACTTCAGAAAGTCCATGGAGCTACACAGATGTAAACGAGGAGGGGAAGAACAAGCCCAGCTGACCCCATGAGCTGCTAGATTTATACGAAATAAAAATCTCCAGTCCATGGGGAAACTGCAGCATCTCAACACGCATTGTCACAGCAGATTAACGTAATCAAAAGATCATAGTACTTTGGACTGAAAGCTCCTCTGAAAAATCTAACGATTAGTGTCTCAGTACAAGCAGCTGCAAGTTGAAAAATCTGAGAATCTGGCCCTTGTTTTGATGCCCCAGTGAGAACCAAGAGTTTTGGAAAAATCTGACCTATGTTGTCGTTCTGAATACTAAAAATATGGCTTTATACGTGCAATTCACGTCACTTCTGTATTTAACAGTACTCAGTGCAGCAATGCCACCATATGGTGTAGTCCTCTTAGTTAGATCAGTAATTAAATGACAACACCAACAGGAGCTCATGGAAATACAGCGATCATGAGTCAGTACGTGGGTAACAGTGCCGGCTACAGACATCCTCAGGAGAGTGGGAAATGCCTGAGGGAATTCATTAGTTTCTAACATCCTTCCCCATTAAGCCCCTACCTAATTTCTATCTGTAGGATCCAAAAGCAGGTTCATGTCTCCTATCTTTCAAACACTGCAGGATGAGATTTCCCCCCCTCCCACCAACCTTGGAATAAGACAGGCCACGTGCAATTGAGCAGGCAAGAAACATGTAAGATTGACTCTAGTTTGCACTGAGTTTTTTCTACCTCCAAGAGGAGTGCACTACCCAGTGCGCAGGAATGCTGTCGTGCTGGGATCCTCATCAGAGTGCATCTGAATTGTCTCCCAAATTTCAGTTTTTATGGAGCATTCATGAAACATACATTAATTTTCCATCAAACTGAAAGAAAAGTCTTAAACCCAAGCCTCATACAGATTTTCCTTCTTTATTTATGTATCTTCTAATTTCTAGAGTGGCTTGAGTCCTTGAGTTAGACTTGTTCCATTCTGTTCCTTTAAAAGCTGTTCTGCACCATTTGCACATGTAACTCTTCACAAAAGATGAGCCCAATACCAGATACAAAAATTCCTTAAAGTTTTGGCATCCAAAGAGCAGATCAAAACTGCATTAACCCACCCATCCTGGAAAGCTCCAGTTTGAGTATCCACTATACACTTATTTCCTTCTGCATTTTCAAGTAGGTAGTCCATTTTCTATGGTTCTTGTAAAGCGTCATATGCTTTTAGAATACGTTTGAAGGGTACCTACACTTACAATCTGTTTGCAATGTGCTTGGGCATGCTTTGCACTGAAAGCTGATCTCTTAATGTACTGTAACAGTTATTATATTATGGACTTCTTCCAAAGTACATTAATGTCAATGGAAGACTCACAATAAACTCAGTGAAACCCAGATCAAACCCTGTTTCCTTATTATTACTGTATGAACAGACAAAGATAAATCAGCTATTCTCACAAATATTTCCTGAACTCTGCACTCATAGGTGCCACACCACTTGTTTGTGCTGAGAGGTATACATCAAATAGCATCTTAACAGCATTGGCACAATGGAACTGGAATTCTTTCTCACAGAGAAAAAGACACTATCTATATCACTGGGGATTCAATTCTCTTTCTAAAAAAATACTGAGACACCAAAGATTCTTAAGTGTCGATGAGTAAAAAATTTAATAGAAAAAAATATTAAAAAACTTTGTTTACACACTTACATCCTCTTCTTGATTTACCTGTTCCCTTTATTTTAAACAGAGAGATACAATAATGAAAATTTTATTTCAATAGCTTGTCACTCTCACCATGTATCACATGAAAAAGCAACTTTTAATTTAAAAAGACAAAAAGTCTATTTCAAGAGCCTAAGATCCTAACAAAGCCATGGACTGATTCCAGTTCTGTTTCTAGAGACCTGTGCAAAATGAAGTTCTGTAAAGATTTCATCCTTGTGAATCCCACTGTCATTAACAGTAAATATTTTCTCAAAAATCTCCTTTGTATATATACTGAGGCCTTAAAAAACTGTTTGATTTTTGATACATAGCATTCACCATCGGTTGGAACAAAAATATTACAGAGGGAGAACAGATGCTCTGATAGGCAGTTCATATTAATAACTTTCATATCCATAATCTAGAATTACTGCTCTGTGATTGGCCTTCCATAACAGTCAAATCAAGTATCAGTTTATCCCTGTAACATCGCAATACCATGTATAATATTTTTTTCTGGTACTTATTAATACAAAGACAAACAAAGAAGACTGATCAGTACCATCTGATTCCTTTTGGTTTTTCTAAACGTTATATAAAGCTTTCTAAAGTTAACGGAAAGATGTCTGTTGACTTCAGCAAGTTGTAGATTGAATCTTATTAGGATACTTGTTCTTGAACCAGCAAAAATGGAAGATATAGTACTATATCTCAGAATCTTCCAGTTTCACAATGCAGACAACGCAGGACATCTAGCTTTAATAATGGGTAACCAATATTATCTTTTGCTGCATCTTAATAATTCTGCTCTCTCAAAAGTTTTTCAATTCTGACTGGGCTAACCACTGAGCTCAAAGAATAGCAACAAGACCAAAAACCCACCAAGAGTTCTCCAAGACAGATTTAAATGTTCACGAAATTATTTACTATCCAAAAAAACCCCAAAAAACAACCCAACCAAAAAAAGCACATAAATCTAAAACAGTATTCAAACAAAAGTGAACCAATCATTTTAGTAAATGGTGTAATACCCAGGGATTGCTGGGTCACATTTGTGTCTTAAAAGGTATCTGAAGGTCTCTGGTTATGCCTGGGTCTGTGAAGTGCTGGAACATTTGGCAGTGGAAATTTGGATCCAGGCTTCACCATATTTCTTTGGTATTTTCAAAAACACTAGAGTACAGGATGCATTATTTACATTGGCTCTGGGAGAAGAGATGGTGCCTATTCCAGTGTAGAGTGGCAAAGGCAAACTACAGTTGATCCATCATAAAGGCTACCATTACAAAATAACGTGCCTGCAGCTTTCAGACAGATTTGAAAGTGGACAATGAGTTAAAGTCTTGATGGTAGGTCTTTAGGAGAATTTATGGTCTTTGGAAGGTGGATTTTGTTATAAGAAATGTGAGAAGAAAACATTAAATATGAAAGATGAATCTTTCAAGGTGTTCTAGAATATTTAGACATCCAGATCTCATGAAAAATTTGCTAGTGCTTTAAGGGATTTGAACGTGTGAAGAGGACTTTTTTTTTTCTGGATAATCCCTACCACATATTGTAAACCGGAGCCCTGAGAGGTCATAGTTCCTACATCAGGGACTGTTTTCTTGTTTAGCCCTTGCTTTATTAAACTGGTGTTGATGGGACACTCTAGAATTTAAGATATTCAGGTTAAAATCTCAGAAAGATTCTTATATTTATATTTTGCAGACACTAGACACATTCTTTTTAAGGTAACCTTGGGTAACCTTGAGCTCTAAACATATTTCTGCCATAGTTCAACATTTTTTAAATATCTAGATTTTAATACTGAATCAAATCTATTGCCATTTAGCATGCCAATGACAAATGCAGTCTCTATGCTCAAATACTTTTAAAAAGTTTTGGGGTTAACATTGTCATGTCAGCTTGAACTATCAAAGACATGACAAAGGCATCAAGCTGATACCATGATAATGGAATTATTTTCTGAGGTTCAAGCTAACTTAATAAGACCAAAGAAGAAAGATTACCTGTTGATGATCATGTATAGAAAGAGCTACAGGGAAATTTTCAAAATTTACATCCAAGATGCTAAATTCTGGGCCAGGAATGGTTTTAAGCAGAGATCCAATTTTGTCTTGTTCAGACTGAGGATAAACACAGGATTGCCTGGTGTGTCCAAGCATGGAGAAATGTGAGGAGGCTGAGACTGCTTTGATAAGGGGGCCCTGTGCCAGCGTCTCTCAATAACAAAAGCAATGTAAGTGTCTCAGTAATAACAGAAATGCAAAAGGCATGGCAGAAAGTTTTTGCTAGGCTTTTGAAATTGTGGAAAACTGATTATTTCTGTTTGGTTATCAATAATTTGATTAAGATACATTTGTGATGCCTTGAGACTCCGTTTTTGCAGTAAATAGTGATTGCTAGAAAGGTCTGATACAGACCACAGAACTGTGAAATAAAACTGGGTGGATCTAGACAGTCTGTGAATGAGAGCATTAAAATTCAAATGGCATTTTCCTGGGAACAACAGAGGGTTCAGATAAAGTTTATTTTCTGAATGTCTTAGCTTCCTTAAGATGGCTTAACTGCTAATGTTAAAAGTGGTGACTGAAGGCAGTTAGGCTCAGCTGGTGTCACACAGCTATGTATAAAACGATTACTTAAAGCTGCTCAGATGACTGAACCCAATAATTTATACTGCAATACCCTAGATGCTGCATAATCATTATGGATAAGCAATTTTCAAAGCGCTCTGTATGTTCACATCTTGCAGGGATACACCACCACTTCATAGCACACTCATCTCTTGAGACTACCAGTGAGACTATCAAGACTGTCTTGAACTAAATAATTAGTGACTACCTAAGAAACAGAACTGCCCATTTGTGTAATGTCTGTATTTCCCTATATTTAAGGGGTTAATAATATAAGTTAGAATTCTAATTTGATTCTGAAGCATTTAAAAAAGTGTTTGCTTAATTTTATTACATATTTATATCTTACTAGTTTTTGGAAGATATTATCTGCATTTTTTTATCTCCTGAGAGTTTACCAATATCATAAACTCAGTGTTTATTCAACCTTCAGTCAGCGCTGCCTCAGAGGATTATAAACCTGAATAAACCAAACTATTACGCTTTTCATTATTACAGCTTTGAACCCAATGAGCTTATGGCTATCCAAAAATAAGGTAGATGCTGCTTAGAAAGATTAGGCAGAGTTTGGATAAGGCATCTAGTTTGCAGATAGTCCTAACGTATTGATTTAGAATATTAAATTCATCCTCACAATCAAAAGAAGAAAACATAAAATTTATGGTTTCATGTCTGGAAAGAAATCAGCAAGCTTCAGTTATTTGAGAATAGCTTTTACAACTTCCTAAGCCAAATTAACTTGATTAGCAAAATAAACAGAGAAAGACAGAGAGATGTGACTGTAAACATCAGAAACTGTTAATGGGAAACAACTCTTGTTGCAAGGACTCACTCTGCAGCCAGGGAGGAGTGATAGGGCTGCTGCAAGTGATCTCATAGTGTAGCGTGGTCTTTTGTGCTTCATGATGCTGAGCACTTGGGCCTTCACCCAGCAAAGCTCTTGAGTATATGCTGGTCCCTAAACACATACATAGTGAACTGAAGATGAAGTCTGAAGTTCCAATATAGAGAGCTGAAATTTTTCAACGTGACCATCATGAGGTCGGTTACTGACTATTTCTCCAGCTAGAGTAATAGTAGACCTTTGAAATGACGCAACGAGTCTTGTTTTGTTACTTCGAAGAAGATACTCTTTATCATAAACTGGCCATCCTTACACATTTAGACAGGTAGATGATGTATATTAAAAAAATACTTATATATAAAATTTGAGAGATATTATGACAGCGCTGAACTTAAGATTTATAGATGTTAATGCAAAGCCCCCTACTCCTAAGATAAAAGGCATACTTTTTATCGCTATGCTGTTAAAAAGCCATCAAGCTCTAAATATGATCGACCTGTCATTGTGGAAGGGTAGTGTATGATACTAAATAGTTCAAACTTATTCTTCATTCTAAGATCCATAAAGCTCAAATTCCTGAATACACTGTCACTTGCAAAAATGTTTTGGACTAGATCCAAAGAGATTTCTTAGATGAATACTCCAAGACAACCTTTGACTGTGTGCTTAGTGTCACAGAATAAGGGTGGGTTTCGTTCTATACAAAGCCACTTTAAGATTTTTTGGAATTATTTTAATGTGTAATTTCCCATGAAATTTTCTATGTTAAGTTTGGGGGGTTTTCTTGGCATTTTTGTAGCAAAAATAGACTCCTCCTTTTTGCTAAATTTTGTGAGTTTTAACGAGCCACACAGTTGAGGAAGCCATTATTAAAATACACAAGATAACGGTGGCATGTTCCAAAATGTACCCTTATTATCATTTGTTAAGTGATCAAAAAGCCTAACATTTTCCTTGGAACATTGCTAGTATTATGTACTTTACAACTGTGATAAGGTTCTTTAGCTATTGTATGTACTGAAAACTATTGCAAAAAATTACTTCTGAGCTGATTTTTCCAACATGAAGACAAAGGAAGTAATGATTTTAACTGTACCTTTCATTGGCTTATTAAAATTATGTTCTGCTGTACCTTGGATTACTGACCAGGACTAAATTATGCACATCTAAAATAACATTGCTTGCTTCTTTTGGTTGGGATTTTTTGCGTTGGTTGTTTTTTTTGTTGTTTTGTGAGAGGTTTTTTTTTTCAGGAAAATGTCTGTGTGCTTCTGAAATAGTTACTGTAGAAATAAATTCAGTATGTTAGCCTGCGAGTAGTCTAATTTTCTTCAGAAGAGATATTGTCTACTTACAATGGATAGAAAGACAATCTCCTCATCCTTAAAAAAAGCAATAATGCAGTAAATTAGTTATGATACCAATCACATGTGCTATGGAGCTAATAATAGTGTCTTTGTGCATACAAACCTTTCCTTAATCTTAATTAAAAAAATACTATTTCTATTTTTAAAAGAAAGGAAGAAAAATGGAAAATGATAATATTTAATTAAAAAAATCAGGAAAATATTTATTAATTTGTTTTTACTGAAGAAAAAACCCTAAAGATTACAGAGTTCCAATATTTTTCAAGGTTTTTGTAGTTGCTTTCTGCATTTCACTAGAATACACGCACTATGTCGGTTGAAGTAAAAGTGTGGCGAAAGATTCAGAGGAGGAAGTGTCAGTTTGGAAACGAGCAGAAGTAAAGAAATGAAAAAAACTGAGGAGTGACACGTAGCTGTGGTGCAGAGGTGAACTGTTTGCAGGAGAGAAAACAAAAAGAGGTTGTATCCAGAGCAGGACGGGGGGCAGAGGGAGCGGGTTCCTCGGTGCTGCGGCGGTTTAGATAACAAATGTAGGTACATCGCTGCTGTGGGTCAGTCTGCCAGTAGAGACTGAGCCACTGAACTTGGTACAAAATCAAAAAGATGCCAATGAAAGGGTGAGGAAGAAGGTTAAATAGCTGGAACTGCACAACAGGGAATTTTATCCTCTGTAGCAGGAGAAGTCCTGGTTGCCTCTAACTGTCCGCAGCCGAAATGTCTGCCTGGCACTTCAGTGAAAGGAAGGGAGCAGAGCTGAGGTGGCAGAGGCTGCACACAAGTCGCAGCCTCCATACTTCCTATGTAGAATATTTCTTTTTCTGACAGGATGGATGATCTTTTTAAACACGGTATATGCTAGCTTCCAAATACATTATTTCCTCAGCATCAGATGGGCTGCCTTGTGATATTTCCTCAAGAGTAAATACAAACTGTAACCATCTGTGTCTGGACTCTTCTCCCATGCCTTCCCACGCTTATTTCTTTTACCATTTTCTTTCAGTTGTTTTTTTTTTCTCTTTGTGTGTACATGTGCATGAATACATAAGCTATAAAGTTCCAGTTGGAAAAAATGTCTCTTTTGGAAAAAATGTCTAAACCAATTTACTCTTAATCACACGAATGTTCAGTCCCACTTTCTGACAGCTGATACTTGAATGCTTATGTTCTGTCTGAGAGGTTGTAATTATTCACTTCCCTTCTACTGTGTAAAGGTGTTATCACAGTATCTGCATTGTCTAAGCATGCTGGGTGGTGTGAGAGCAACTGTCATTTTATGGATAATAAATATACAGATTCTATTTTTATAAATATGCCATAAAAATAAGGGAACAATTTTTCTAAGAGCAATAGTATGAATTCCTAACTTGATTTTTGACTTATTTAAGAGGTGATATGTGCTAGACATCAGTTTCTGAAGCCAGTTCTCGCCAAGTCCTATAAAGGTGGTCTACCTTTGGAGGAAGTTTTGCCCAATATTTCAGAATATTCTGAAAAACACTTTGTATTAATTGATAAGCAGTTTCTGAGAAAAACTATTCATTCCATCATAGGTTTGTTTTTTCTTTTTCTAATGAAGTCTGTAGGAAAGGTTGCTGCCAGATTGGTGTGAGGAGCTTTAGGCTTATGCTTTCACCAGAATCTGCACTAGTCAATGGATCTTCCTGACCCACGCAATGTAAATGATTAACTACCGGCTTAAATATTTGAGAGCTAACTACGTACCGTGTCTTCAAGTTAATTTCCTCAGTAATCACTTTTTACACACAGCAGTTCTCTCTTCCACACACAGAGAAACAAAAACTGAACGGACCCATATAGTTTAAACAAACTGTCTCTCCCGTAAGCTGGGCAAAAAAAGGGAGTGATTGTTATTGGTAACATGATTATTGCTGTCTTTATGGTATCAACCATAGATGAGTCACTAGATACTACTGTACTTTTGAAGGCAAGATCAACTATGCAAGATAGGAGGAAACGAAAGTTCAAATCTGGCTTTGGAATATCCTATTTCAAGTCAATTGACTTAAAATTGGTTAATTTAAAACTGGTTGTACCAGGTTACAGGAATAGTGAATTTATCCCAAGAACTTTCTGGAGTGTTTTTGAATAACATGATGTTAGCCTTTTTAATTTCACACTCCTGCTAGCTTGGAAAAAGGTGCAAATAAGGGTGGTGTGATTTGACCCAAATTCATCTTGCAGTCTCAGAATAGAGGAATTTACAAGAAAAGTGTATGGCTTACAAAACAGTGGTACAATATTTTTTTTTTCAGTGTTAGAGGACCATTTTAACATACATATAATCTACAGATATAGGCAGTAATTGATATATATAATGTATGTAAGTTTTCTTCAGTGTTAGTGCTCTCTTATCAGGAGTAAGAGGTTTCATGAATCCAACATGTTTCCGTATACTAAACTCCTGGATGGGAAGATAATTTTTTTAATGTTGAACATGAATTGTGTGAAATTGGTTTAACAGGAAGTCTATTAAGTACTTCTGCAGTACACGTAGTAAATTATAAGGCAGTCCTGTTCACCTTTGGAAAACTCTTTGTATGTACAAATGAGGTGGATAAACAGTTTAAAAGCCCTAATTTTTGCATAAATTGTATCATCCACAACCTTACTAGAAAATAAGATGTCAAGCTGAAATAAATTTGATACATTTGATACAATGTGCTAAATTCTATATTTCTAAAATGATTGAATTAAGGGAGGAGAGCCTCTCAGAATTGCCTTTCATTAAAGGTACTAAAAACCTACAAAAGAAGGGGAAAATTACTCACCCACAAGTTTCTGTGGATAAATTCAGAAATAAAATCTAGCAGAATCTTGTATCACAAAACTATTTTATCTTCACTATCTTCCTGCAATTGCCTGTTATGTACTTACCCTTCAGTCTCAAAGAGTTATTCCCACTGTTGGTTTTTTTTTTTCAGAAAGGTTTGGTAATTTCCCTTTATATTTTGCACAATGGACGTGCTACAGCCCTGAAGTAGCCATTTTACAGCTAACTTTTACTTTTTGTATCTCTTCAGCTAGTTCATGAGTGTTATTAACATTTGATATTCTTTTTCTTCTGTCTTTTTAAGAAAGGAAAGTGGAACATTTATATGGGCTCACCTTGACTCAGTAATACTTATGATTTTGAATTATGTTCTTCTTCATGTTTATGTTGAGAAAAAAAGCCATCTACATCAAGCTCTAGGGTAAAGTTCTGGAGAGGTGACTCTTTTTGATTAAAAATAAGACTTCTGTCAGGAAGCCCTTTTATAAGAACATCTCGAGCCTCTGCAGAACTTTCCTGTTCCTCCTATATGTTTAGGCAACACATTAGTCAGCCTGAAAGGCTGAGTGTAGTCATCTTACCTGCTTTCTTATCAGCTGCTGCTAATGCGGTTCTAAGCAGCTCAGATATTTAGGGTAGATCAAGGGCTGTTCCTCTTCATGGTGTGCTTTAAAGTGCTGGTAGGTTATCCAGCTGTTGCTGCTGCTCTTGCTGTTCAAAGCAACCACCTACTTTATTATGCCTCAAGCTACCTGTGGAAAAGCATCACGCCCTCCATTGTGTCTATACATTGTCTAATACTGTCTACTGTACTCTATAATAGTAATAATCCCAGCTAAGCACTATTCAAGAAAACAAGGCTAGTAGAGTTCTGGGTGGGAGAGAAGACTGTCATGTTTGTTTATTAGCTATATCTGCACAGAAACTGAACAATTGTTATATTCTGAAAAATATTCTGTGCAATGTTCTCATGTGTACTTGTAGATAGTGTCTTGAGAAGGAAAATGACCACTTGTAAAGAAACTCAGTAGTTAATATTTGGAACAAATATTTCACAGCCATCCTTTGAATTTTTTTGCCAGATCTAATTATAAACATAATTCAAGAGAAAAGAAATTACAACAGAAAAAATACTCACCTACAGACCTCAGAAGCTGCAAAAAAAACCCACCAACACCTTTATTTGAGAATTATCTTGTCAAGTATTGGCACATGTAAATCTGTGCAAAATATCTTGTTGGATATTTTATATGCCAATTTTATGTCCTAGTGATAGACGATTTGTATCTATTTGCAAATATGAGCTGAATTATCGTGTATGACTTTGTTTAAATATGTTTTTTCATAGTCCAGTGATTAGAAAATCCAATAGGAAGTTACAGATCTAAGTTAAAATCTACTCTTTTTCTAATTTAGTACAGGTACATGAGTTCACTTCTCAGATGGCTTTTAGTATCACCTTCAGGCTCCTCAGCTGATGCAATTTCTCACTGAATGGGGTGTTTATCTGTTTTTTGAGAGAACATAAGTATGAAAATATGGCTGATCAAAAGTCTAGTCATTCAGACATTCAATGGAAAGGGCATGATATTTTGATTTCAAACCACTTATCCATACTTAAATATATTTGACACTGCAGAGTTAGAAGTATCTTACCTCAAAGCAGATCTGATATAATTATTTGACCACTGTCCTGGGGCACCCTAAGCGAAAAGCAATGAAAGACAAGCCTCACCACAATTCTACAGCATATGATGGTCCTCAAAAATGATATCTCCAAGGTTAAATATGTGTTTTCTAGTGTGTGTGAACTAATTTTGTTGCAGAACCAAATGTCTTTGAAGTGAAGGAAATAGAGATTCTTTTTATATTCAGTGAGTGACAATAAACTAACAAGCTAATATATTTCATAAATTCAAATGCAACAGAAAGGAAGGAATTAAATTGAGTATCAGAACAGGGCCAGATCTGATATCTTTCATTTTATCCTAGTCACCATACAAATGTTTTGTGCTGTCTAGAATTCTTTTACATTTGAGATCATTGGCTTCACATGGCTAAAATTTTGACTGGAGCAGAAGAAACTTTTTATTGGACAAGAATCCTGAGTATGCAGTAAAAAGACCCAAAATATCCCCCTTGGAGTCATGAGACTCGTGTTACTGCTTCACTCAACTTCTGAAGTCAAAAGCAATCTGTTGAAAACAAGTGTCACTAATAGTTCAGATGCTCTGTTAATTTTTCATGTGAGAGTCCCATGGTAGAAGTTCGCAAAGTTGAAGACATGTTGTTTTTATAATGTTACTGCTTAAATGCAATGAAAATTTATCCGGGTTTCTTTCACAGCAGTAACAATATCTACTCTGAGTTTAGCAAATAAAAAAAACGAAAAAATAGCAGAGGAGTATTTTCTTTGGACAACATCAGACTGCTTTTACACATGGATAAGTCTTGCTTTGCTATGGCTGAGACGCCTCTTTAAACAAAACTGTATTGCTGACAGCAAAGAGCAAAATTTTACAGCCTGAAGCCAGTGGGAGTTCTGCCTTTGACCAGAGTCAAAAGCGTATCAGAGCACAGGTTATATTCAGTCCCGTAAGACATTGTCAGATCTGAGATACAGTCCTTGTCCAGGAATCTTTCGGTTCAAATCTTTTGCTTTAACAAAATCAGAGGTCTTTGACTCGGAATGTTTTAAACAATAGCTCATTGAAAACTGGCTAGGCATGTGGCTCATTCACTTTCTGACTTCCAGCTAATTTTTGTTTCTTTAGCAAATATCCAAACCAGTAGCGACACCACTGACCCAATATGTTTGCAGAGTGTTTTTAAGTAAATTGAGACATACGTAAAGAATGATTATGTATGTATGAACTGGAGAGGAGGTTGTGCTGCAGTTGAGATTGAAAAAGATATGACTCATAAGAACCTACTAGCAAGGGCTGGATTGTAAATGTCTGTGAAACCTGGTTATATTGAATAGTAATATATATATATTGGATGTACACAGCTAAAATCATGAACCTTCCATTTCTGAGCCTAATACTTAATTACTAACACAGGGAGTTTTATTTTTTTTTAAAATCCTTCTCAGGGACATCTTTTTGACCAGTATAAACATATCCTTAAATTTTTTACTTTTTCTTTCCAAAAACAAAAAAAAGAAGTATTTCTTTGGAAAATTGTGTTGAGGATGATCAGAGAACTCTCATATTTTTGTGATCTTCACTTCCCTTTCAGTGTTTATGTTAATGGGACTTTGGCATGCAAAATCCTGCAGCCTGGAAATACAGCAAATACAATTGTTGAAGCACTAATTTGTGTGCATTTGTCAGCAATTCAAACTCATTTGTGCAGTGAAGAGCTTTTTAACATAGCTTTCTATTAAACAGTAGAGGAAAAAGTAGTTCACTGTACTCATCAGAGAGCACATCTTTCATCCAGGGCTTTCAAAGTACTTCCCAAATTAAGCTTTCTGACCCTCTTTTGAGTTAAGTATCAGAGAGGTGAACTGAACAATTTATTTCAGCATTTCTGTGTGAAACATACGCGCACAAAAGGGGTGAACCTGCAGAGAGGTGAATGGTGCTCCATGGGATGCACGGGGCTCGGTCAGGCCCGGGTCCTGCAGACAAATGGGGCTTCTGAAGTGAGTGACCGTAATCACAGCACTGCACATCGTCTCCTGCGCTTCAGGATGTTGCTGTCAGGCTCATGCTGCCCGCGACCGCTCACAAGAACTGTTCTGCTGCTCCCGTTGTGCCTCAAGCACTTATGTCTGCCTTACCTGCTGTTTGAGCCCTTTCCCATCGACTTAAAATTTAGGCAAGATTTTGCCCTACATCATTAAGCTTTGTTTTATATGTTGAACAATGTTATAATGTCAGGTACTCATCCTGCAAATATGTATACTTTGTATATGTACATATACATACGATTTTCTGTTTGCTGTGAAAAGGTATTAAATATCATATTTTAGAAAGATCTTTTGGCTATACCTGGGGAAAGCATGCTGGGTTTTGCCAGATGTGCAGTTAGAGTCAGCGTAATTAAAGCAGCTGGGTTTGCAGGTGATAGGGGGAGAATATTTCTTGGTTTATTCTCAAGAAAAATGGAATTATAAAACTCAACCAAATTTTTATCTTGAGGACTTTAGCCAAAGTCCAGGGCCATATAGTTGAGTAAGAGGAGAAACAGAATGATTCTTGTTTATCAAGACTGTAGAAAACCTGCTTTCCTTTACAAGAGATTTCTAACAGGAAAGTTTATTTTTTCATAGTTCTCAGTTCCTTTTCAGACACTGCTTAGCTCAGAAATTCGCTCGCAGCTTTTCTCAAGGTCATTTTCCAGTACTTGATCAGACTTGAATTTCTGCTCCTTCCCTCTCAGGATTCCGTTGTTTGTCTTCTTTTTCTTTCTGAGGTGTTAAGTTTCTATCACCAACCAGTGCTTTTAGTGAGTCCCCTCCAAGCCCACATAGGAACCTCTGTTCTGGTGAAGATTACAATCCTTTCGTCTCTATGGTTTTATACAGGAGTCCAGTTGCTTTTATATTTTTGGTCAAGTATAAGCAGCTGTTTCACATTAAAAAAAAAAAAAGTTCAGCCCAAATGATAACACTTGAAGTAGTTATGGTAATGTAAAGTTTGATGTATACCATGAAGTAAGTCACATAGTGTTAAGATAAACATTTTATGTACTCTTGTTTAGGATAACTTGTGACGGTCGTGGTGAATTAATACAGTCAGATCAAGCTCATGCTGCTAAACCCTTTAACCTGAGCTGTACATGTACATATATTTCCTGTCCAGACTTTTCACGGATCTGGTTAGAGTGGTTCACATGGCAGAAGGAGGAGAGTACAAACGACACGTCCGTAACAGTTTCAGTGTTCATTGCAATCCATGAAATATCCCTGGCATACAGCAAAAACAGACTACTGGACCAGATGTCAGGAATGTTACTGTGTGTCTATAAGGTCATGTTTCATCTTCTTTCTTTTTGAAAAGAACTGAATTTGGTTTCTGGCATTTTGGGAGGGAATAAAGAGATTTTCATTACCCCATAATAGCCAATGTGAATGCAAGAAGCATATTTTTCTCAGAATAGTACCATAGTTGTTGCTGTAGCTGCCTCTACACAATTCCCTCTGTAACAGTTAATCACAATAAACCTTTTAAGAGTATAAACCAGATCAATTTTTCAGTAGTCTCATTCATGTTTACAAAGGATGAAGTTAGTTAATATCCACCATTCCTGTTCCTGAATTTTCTAAACAGAGAAGATTTTAGAAATATTATGTATACAACAATTGTTCTGTTCACAAGCTGTGTAGAATTCATACATCGATTTACACTGATGCAGTATTTTAAAATTCATAAAGAATATAACGTACGTCTTGCCAAATAAGGAATGTTCCCTTTTGTTAAACATACATGTTAGATTAAATGCCTCTCTTCATACACTGCTTATCACGTTAGACAGAATTCATTCTGTCGTAAGAACAGATGGCTTGGTTTGATGGAATGTGCTTCATTCAAGGGAGAGGATTGAATAGTTTGACAAAATGCATTTTGTGGATGGATTAGGTACAGGAGAGTGAATTGTGGTGTGTTGTCTATGGAAAACACCGATGAATTGATTTTAAGATGTTGAGTATAGAACGGATTGGAGTGGTTTAAAACATGCACGTTATTGATCAAACAGATTGAGAGGCCTGACAAAAAGTAAAATGTGCCCACAGAACTCATTCTGTCAATGGGGATGTTTTTCATCTACCTGCATCCTCAACAAATTGTATTTTCTTATATACTTCATATGCTTTTATCAGCACAATGCCACTTTCTCCCAATTTCTTTTTCCTCTGACAATAAAAAGTGTTTGGTGAAATTTCTTGCTGTGACAGATTTCACAGGCAGTGCATAGCTCAGCTGCTCCTGTTTGGTACGTGCTTCTCTGGGCTAGGGAAGGGTCAGTGGTAAGAGCTCAGGCAACAGGGTATTTGGGTTCAAACCCATCCGCTGCAGTTTCATCCATTGAATTGGGTGAGTAACATACAGGTAGAAACTCAGCAAGGTGTGTGTTTTGTGCTGGTACGCCTGACTCAGGGGTGCAGTGCAATTCACAACCCTAGAATGCCTGATGTTCATCAGACACCTAGTAATGGTGTTCACAAAATCCCAAATGCTGAGAGAAGAGGAAAGTTAGCAAGATCGTAATGAGAGCACTTGGAGGCTGAGACACAGCTCCCATCCACAGAACTGTGCCTATTGATACTCAGGATAACTTTCCTGCATAGATGCCTGTGCCAGGCCAGCCCTTTCCTCTCTGGGGAAAGGTAGTCTAGCAGCTCAGGTGTTTAATGCTTAGGTTGTAGGAAAACTGGGTTAATATCCATAGCATGTGTACCTGCTTGTGTACCTTAAAGAGCTTTGCCCTTCTTCTGTAGAGCAGAAGTAGTCATGTTTGACTCCTGCTAGTGTTGAGGAGATAACTACAACAAGAGCATAAGGGACATGGATACACTTGGGTTATTGGGAAATCATACAAAGAGCTTCCAAAGGTTAAATGGGTTGTGCCTGCAACCTCTTTGCAGATCTAATGTAAAAAAATAATAAATGCCTTTTTTTTCTTCACTCCTTTAGCAAGGAGTACTTTTACGAGGCAAATCTCAACTCAGTTTTACCAAAAAAAATCCAAGGTCATTAAGCGATATGCAGATAATTACTTGTTCCAAAATGAACATATAAACAGTAATCCCAGATTGTGTTTTACAGTGGGGCTGGTTTAGGTTAATTCCATAACTCTGTGATGGGATTGTTTCGATTGTTTCCAGATAGAGACAGTAGCACTGTCTAGGGTCTGTAGTTAGACATGACTAGATCCTTGCAGACCCACTCGTATAATATCTATGAGCCTGTTGAAAGTTTAATTTGGGAAAAGTGTATTATTGGCTTATGCGGAAGCTTTTGAACTAGCAGACAGTCTATGGATTTATTTTTTTTTCCCTATTTGAAAATTGTTATCATGCCTGTTCTCTATCAAACGCACTCATAAGAGTTCGTAATGCTGCATAATAGGTCTAGGTTGAAGTGTTTATAAATTGTTAATGAATAATGTTAACTGACCAAAGTTAATAAAGATTCATTAAAATTCATAAAATGGTTCATGTATATTTCATTACAAACATAAAATGAGATACTTTTCCAAACATGGATGTTTTCTGAAACTTAAAATTAGGAATTTTCAGAAGCATTAATTAGTGGAAAGCTGAAGGAAAAGGTTATAATGAATGTACAGTTTGAGCTATTTTGAATAACTCTTCTGTATAAATTCATAAATTATTCAGTATAAACCACTTATGTAATATTTCTTAAAGGTAAAAGAAGTGTCCTTTCAAGCTTGGTTGCCCTTTCCTTAAAGCAAAATAACTCTACTACTTTAGTGGAACCAAGTAACAGAAATAAATTGATTTTTTCCCCCAGAGCAGGCATCTGTTACTTCCTAAAGTAAAGAAATACTCAAGGAACATATGGTTGAAAGGAGTTGGCAGGGTACTGTTTTAGAAGAAGAGATGTATATGAGACTGAAGCAGGAAACAGGAAAGTATCGGATTCAGCCAATAGACTGCCAGCATGTCTTTGTCTAAAATTAAGTGAGCTTTTGAGTAAAGCACCAGCTGAATGAAACTGGAGTTAAGAGCAATTCGGCTTCTGAACACAGAAGAAAGTCAGGCCTTATTAGCTGGGTAACAAAATTTGCTTAGACTTAATTCTGCATAGTTGGCCAGCATAGGTGGTCTTAGTCAGGTGTTCAGTTTCATTAAATGAATGCCTTGGGGTTGGGTGGTAAAGGTTACTCACATGAATAGAAATTTCAGCACTGCATATATCAGATCCAGAAAGGCTACTAAAACAGCGTGAAAAAGCAGGTGAAAACTAGATATCTGGCTCATCATTTGAAGCCCACAATTAATTTTGAAAGAAAGTCACCAAAGCTAATAAAATGAGGATTTATCTTCCTTAAAAACTGAATGTGATCAGAATTCAGAAGTGCTAACTAAAACATTGTGCATTTTGTATGGGCTAGAGCCTTCCTGTTTTAGATTATTTCCAATTACTGTTCATTTTTGAACTCTAGGAATAAGGATGGGAAGAATGCTGTAGCCATGTTACCCAGACAACTAAATAGACATCTAATGGGACTAAATGGGATTCATGGTGAGACTTTACTTGAATGATTACTCTTGGAAATAAAAAAGAGTGTTTTTTAAATTCTTTTCTGGAGCTGTCAAGCCAGGTCAGGAGAAATACAGTTTCTGCTCTCATTCATTTGTGCCCTTTGTGGTAAGGGTTATGACATTTGCAGTTTCTGCCCTTTTTTAGATGCATTGCCACTTGCCTTTGAATAGTGGAGAGAGGAGCCAAAGAACTGCTCCTTACTTTGCTGTTTCTCCTCTGTCCACCTTGATGGACAAATCTATTCTGAAACTGAAAGTGAGATGCTAAACTTCCGTATTCATTTTCCAGGCTGCTGCTGAATGATTTTCAGGAAAATAATTATGAGGAAAAAAGCTAGACTCCCATGGAATGAAGATGCTATTTCCAAGCAGGTATCAGTGAGGCGCAGTCCATACTGCTTTTCTGCACCCGTCTTGATGCTTAGAAGTATCTGGTCTCTTTAATAATGCAAGGAACCCTGTGTTTTCAACCCAAGGCGTATTACTCGCGACCTCTGAATGTTATTGCTGGGAGAGTCCCTCCCGAAATTTGCCTTTTTTCCCCTGTGCCGAATGACTTGTGCACTTCTTTTCATGCAATATTGAATGTTTGAGTAGATCTTCATTCTGCCGAGCTGCAAGGGAAGGGGCTGGCAGGCGCTCGAATGGCTCACATCAGGCTGAGAGTCCTCAAGAGAATGGGTGTGCTACAGTGAGAGGGGTCAAGATTTCCTGGCAGCTGAGAGCAAAGAAGCTGTCAGTCGAGGGAAGCTGCAAGATGCCTGTGAAGCAAAGGTTTCAGTTAACAGAATAATACTGTGGTTTTTTAAAAAACACTTTTAATCAGCAGATTTCAAAGGTACTCAATGGCTTTATTTTACTGAAGGCACAGAGATGTGGGCTGAATGAAGCAAAATTAAATGAAGCAAAACCAAATAATTAGAGCATGAGTCTCTCAAATCTCAACTTGCACTTTATCTCCTAACCACACCACCTTACCTTGTCTCAGGGTAAGCTTGAAGAAGTGTGAGACAGGCTGGAAGGGTGTCCTGGCATCCTGTGCTGGATCAGCTGTGGCCTGGAATGACTTCAGGTTGTTTTCTTGTGAGTGGTTTGGGGGATCTCCTTCCCCAGAGCCACAGTAAAAGTTTTCTATTTTCTTTCTTTGGAGCACACATTTCTTTCATTATGTTCATATCACAGAATTTCGGCCACTGACTGTTAACTGGTTTTGCTTTTTTTTGTTTATTTTTTCCATATATGTATATAATCTGTATTTTTATTAAGATGTTATTCACCATTGTTAAAAGAGTTTTTTTAGAAGTATTTGACCTACCACTCAGACAACTGCCCTCATTAGCATATTGAATGACTTGGCGATGTCTGGAAGAAGAACTGGACGTGCTCTGAGATATTTGGACAGATATTTAACACTTTCAATTGCTATGTGTGGCGAGCAAGACTGAACTTAAGGGGATGTTTGGGCTGTAGAGTCCAGTCTAACTGCAGTAGCAAGAATCATGTCCTCTGATGACACAAACTGTCAGAGACATCAGCAATGAAAAGAATGACAGAAGAGATTTTAGCTGACTTATCCAGATAGCTTTTGCATTTGCTGTATTTCTACTAATATTCATTCCAGTACAGCAGAACAAAGCTTGATGTCATTTGTGGGACTCAACTTTACACAGCGAGTGTAAGGCTTACCCTTTGAGTTAGGAAGTTTTGCAGTTAAGGGTGTGTTTTTGTGTAAATTATCATCTCCTATTCAGGCTCATCATAGGAGAAACTCTCTATACTGCTACAAAGGCCTCCCCAAAAGCTGTTTTCCTAAAGCAAAATGGCAGGGCCAGCACAGAAAAGCTCTCCTTGCAGATCTGAGTGAATGTCTAAGTATTCAGGTTTCATTCTGTTTGAAATAAGCAGATCATTTCTAAGATTTTAAATTTACTAGCTAAGACCCACCCCTTCTCTGACTGCTGTGAAGAGAAGCCCCTAGCTACTGAAGACTTAAATTACGATAAGTCTTATCATTACAAAAATTATTTTCTTTAACTGGGAACTGATCAGCATTCAGAGCCACATTCTAGTGATTGCTCCAGGCTCCTGTATTTGTAGGAGCAAGAGAGAATGAGCAGTAAGGCAATATTTCCAACTTGTGATTTCTCAAGTCATAATTCTGTGCATCCACTCAAATTGTCTTCTCATATTGCAAGCACATGGCATGTATCTGCAGCACATCAGACCTCTCCAGGTGGTTGTATGAACATATGGAACACCATACTATTTAATGGTAACATCAAGAGTTGAGAGAAGAAAATGAGGAAAATTCTGCATTTTTTCTCCGAAAATTGTAGGAGAGTCAACAGATCCGTTTGATTTTGCACTCTTTTTAACATGACAAGAAGGAATGGAACATTTTTTGGAAAATGCTGGAAATAAAGCTTAGGTGATCAAGATGATTAAGAGAGATGTATGTGTATAGATGAGAAAGAGATGTAATTTCTTGTTACCTAGTGAGATGCCCTGACATTTGACAGATGTAGAGGTCTAGTTTAGCTTTGGTACAAAACAAGGTACAAGAAAGTAAGGTGAGTTGTAAAGACTGCAGGGGCAAGGAGAAAAGCAATGAGACGTGGAGGATCCTGAGGTGCCATCAGCCCAAAGGATCGCAGTGTGAGGGAAATGTTGAAGAGGGTCTTATAGGTTTCTTTGTGTTAGGAAGTTGCATACAATGGTGTATGAATCCTGTGTGGAGCTGACAATCTGTACCTATGCACACGTCACAAAAAAAGATTATCCACCAGAAGCTCCTGTTTTCACTATTGAGTAATGAGGAAAAGCGAGTTTAACACGTTGGAAGATTTAAGGACGGGGAATGAGAACAAAATGAGGTCTAGAGACCTAAATTGTGGTCTCAAATTTAATGAATTGGTCCATTATTGTATGAAAAAATACACCATGAAAGAAATAGTACTGGAGTCAACTAAGACACAGAGAAAGATAGTTCATGGCTCAAAGAATTTAAATGTGATACATTTTGCTGAGTAGTCAGAGATGCTTAATGAAAACTTTACTGTCATCCCTTGTGACCTGAGTGAGCATATATGCTAGTAGTATTACAGAATCAGAGAATCACAAAATTATAGGTGTTGGAAGGGACCTCTGGAGATCATCTAGTCCAACACCCCTGCCAGAGCAGGGTCACCTTGAGCAGGTTGCACAGGAACGTGTCCAGGTGGGTTTTGAAAGTCTCCAGAGACAGAGACTCCACCACCTCTCTGGGCAGCCTGTTCCAGCGCTCTGACGCCCTCGAAGTAAAGTTCCTCCTCATGTTTAGATGGAACTTCCAATGTTCAAGTTTGTGCCCGTTACCTCTTGTCCTGTCACTGGGCACCAAATGAAAAAAGACTGGCCCCATCCTCCTGCCAGCCATCCCTTAAGTATTTATAAGCATAGATAAGATCCCCCTCAGTCATCTTTTTTCCAGACGAAAAAGACCCAATTCCCTCAGTCTTTCTTCATAAGAGAGGTGTTCCAGTCCCCTAATCATTTTAGTAGCCCTATGCTGCACCCTCTCCAGCAGTTCCCTGTCCTTGAACTGGGGAGCCCAGAACTGGACACAGTACTCGAGGTGTGGCCTCACCAAGACAGAGTAGAGGGGGAGGATGACCTCCCTCAACCTGCTGGCCACACTCTTCTTGATGCACCCCAGCATGCCATTGGCCTTCTTGGCCACAAGGGCACATTGCTGGCTCATGGTCATCCTGTTGTCCACCAGGACTCCCAGGTCTCTTTCCACCAAGCTGCTCTCCAGCAGGTCAGCCCCCAACCTGTACTGGTGCAGGGGGTTATTCCTCCCCAGGTGCAGCACCCTACACTTGCCCTTATTGAATTTCATAAGGTTTCTCTCCGCCCAACTCTCCAGCCTGTCCAGGTCTCTCTGTATGGCGGCACAGCCTTCCGGTGTGTCAGCCACCCCCCCCAGCTTTGTGTCATCAGCAAACTTGCTGAGGGTGCTCTCTATCCCCTCATCCAAGTCGTTGATGAATATATGGAAGAGGACTGGGCCCAGTACTGACCCCTGGGGAACACCACTCGTCACTGATCTCCAACTAGACTCTGTGCCCCTAACCACGACCCTCTGAGCTCTGTCTTTCAACCAGTTTTCTATCCACCTTACTGTCCATTCACCTAACCCACTCTTCCTAAGCTTCCCTATGAGGATGCTGTGGGAAACTGTGTTGAAAGCCTTGCTGAAATCAAGGTAGACAGCATCCACTGCCCTCCCCTCATCCACCCATCCAGTCATGCCATCATAGAAGGCTATGAGATTAGTCAGACATGATTTCCCCTTGGTGAATCAATCCATGGTGAGTACTTCTGATAGCTTTCTTTTCTTCCACATGCCTTGAGATGACGGCCAGAATGAGCTGTTCTATCATCTTTCCAGGGATGGGGGTGAGGCTGATCAGCCTGTAGTTTCCTGGATCTTCCTTCTTGCCCTTTTTGAAGACTGGAGTGACACCTAGGTTTTCTTGCAAGAAGAAAGTATCAATACTGTTGTGTTACTGCTTTTGAAATTACGTTCCTTCAGATACCACTGAGATTACTGAGATTTAGGCTGGGTTTCTACTTTACATAGTTTGTTATGAGATTAGCATTAAAAGAACATATATGCCAGAATGAATATCTTCTATACACTCCTTCTCTCTTTGCACACCTACAGTTTGGTAGCATTTGAGTCATTTTATGTGTATGACAATATGAAACTGAGCACTACTGTTAGTTGTACATGAAAATAGAAAAAGGATGATTTTTCTCTTAATATTGCCACACCTCCAACAAACTAAAAACTTTTGAGTCATGTCTGTGATCTCTTATGTGTTTCACCCTTAGATCTTTTTTAGTGTTTTCCATTGTGTTCAGTTTTAGATGATATTTGAAACTGCAAAATTATCAGCAGTCCTATTAAATTCCTTTTTTTTTTTCTTCTCTGAATGATGTGGGTGTCTCTTTTGTTCTATATTCTTAATCTTTAGTAATTTTCAATGTGTCTTCCCTTGCACTGTCTTTTGTAGGTCTCTTTAATTTAGCATTCTTACAAAAAGAATATTTTAAAATGTGTATATATACACCATTTACCTGAAATTAGCTGAAAAAAGTAGGGCTGAGTAGAATAAGTACCTCTAGCTGCAGTGTGATTTCTTTCTTTTGTTAAAAAAAATAATTCTGTCTGCTTTTTCTTTTTTCTAATTTGCTTCAATATTTTTCCCTATCACACAAAAATAATCCTGTGTAGAAAAGTTTTATAATTTCTTAAAAAAGACCTTCAAGTGAATCTCTGTCATCTTTGTCTCGCCATTCTCTAGTTTGCTATTTTGGTTTAACTTGGGACAGGTTGGTCCAAGATGATACTCTAAGTCAGAGACACAAACCAGCCTTTGCCAAATAATACATTTGTAAATGTTATGTAGTATTCATCCCACATGAGTGCTTTCGGCATCCAGTTGACAGTTGGAATCACGCTTTTTCTTTTGATCCTTCTTAAACTTGTGAACTATAGTAGACATCCACCATTCCTCTTGTGCTTCCTCTGTCTGCAATGAGCTATCCGTAAGATTTGCCAAAGGCTTTCCTGCTTCCCCTGCTACTTACTTCATAATGATGGGATATTATTCATCTAGATCTGCTGTCTTGTCATCTTTTATTACATCTAGTTGCCAGACTTTATACCATCTTGTAATCATAAAATCTTAGTGCATTTTACTTTTTTCCTCAGAAAACCCTGCTCCAGTCTCCAGTGTGTCATCGTCCTTCCTTTGTTTTTCTTTTTCAGCGCTAAGGCAAAGCTGCATTTACAGTCCGAGTGATATGCATGCTTTGTTTTTCTTAAGGATTCCTAACTCACTTTACTCCAAACCTTCATCTCAAGATTAAAAGTATTTGAAAATTGGATAGTGACATTGCTTAAGCAAGAGGTTTAATTTATTTGTTTACATTTTAGAAAAAATGTGTCTTCAGTTGGAGTACTGCTGTTGAAAAGATGACATCTTACTGAAAAAAATCCCAGGGAACCTCACTGTGAAATGGTTTAGAAAGAAGATTCCATCTCAGAAGGAGAGAGGTAAAGGTGAACGATGCACGAGTGAACACGTGGACTGAGAATCAGATTTATCATTAAAACATTTATATTATGAACCTGCCTTGCTGCAGGACTGGGAGGACAAGTCCATCCTGCCTCCTATGGGAAGCTAACTCTATGTATTGGCTCTAAATAACAAGCAAAAAAATAAGTGCTGCCAGTCACATGGCATTTCCAGCATCACAGCTTTTCCTTGTCATTTGGAGGACTGCAGATACTTACAGAGAACAGGAAATTTTTCAGAGGTGGTTATCCACCTTGAAGGGGACGAAGGTCAAAATGCTGGAGATAAACCCTCTTCAGTTGATCCTTATATGAAGATGCAGATATTAAACCCGAAAGTATTAGCCCAGGCAAAACCATGCCAATCTGCCTGTAATTTAAAGCAGAAGTTTTCCAGTGCATCCCTAAACTTTTTCATTGACCAGGTAATCAAATATATATGTTCTTAATCCTGATACAAACTTGTCATCCTAAAACAGGATTTGCATTGCAAGTGGGGATCCACCATCCATGGCTAGAACTGAAAACTAATATTAAAAATATGTATATATATGTAAAACCTTCAGTTGCCCTTTGAACACTTTGCTTTGACTTTGAACTACTACGCTATTAGTAGTTTTCATTATATAATAATGTAAAGGAGAAACAAAGTTAAATGTTATTAAGTAGAATTTAACACTGTTAATGAAGCTTTACATTTCCAAACTCCAGCCAAGTCTTTTTTTTCTTTTTTTTTCCAAACCTCTCCCTCCTCCTTCTTCTTTTGTCATTTACCAGGAAAACCTTTTTGCAAGATATGAATATTATATGTCTGACTGGAGCAGATGAACCCAAGGCAAAACCTTAAATCTCTACAAAACTTATACTTCTACACAACACACGCAGAAACATGCCTGAATGTATTTGTGCAGGAAGCAAAATATTTTCATTCTTAACAGAACCTTTCAAAATATATTTATGTGCTTTCTGGATGTTTACATTCACTGTTTTAATGCTGTTCTTGTTTTCACTAAAGTTCTTCATCCCCTAGGTCTTATCAAAAAAAAAAAAAAGAAAAGAAAGAAAATATTTAAACTGAAAAGCCACTAGCAAATATAGTTGTTAAAAATGGTGTTAGGCAATTCTGGGAAATAACAGATGACAAATGAACTTTTTAATGGGCTAGTTCTGTAATTAAAGTGAGTCCAGATGTGACCCGTAATTTCCTAAGAAGCTGCTGCAGTCCATGGAAGAATTCAGTAATAGCGAATTTCCTACTTGCAAAATGATCTCTTCTACTGTAGGTGGAAACCAATAGGAAAAAGAATCAGAAAACAATGCAAATTGTCTTCAAGTTCTATTGATTATTTTTTTTTATCTTGGGAAATACTGATTGCTGTTTTCTTTTTAGATATATGTATTTATTATATAAAGGCCTTTGAAGTGCTTTTTCTCCATTTTATTGGAAGTTTTCTTGCAATACATTTCGCAAGGATGTATGACTGCTTGTATGATGAACATCCGGTCTGTCATTCATGATTGTCAATCATTTACCGTGTACCCTGTTGGCCGTCTTCCTTCTTACTGAGTCCTCTTGATTAAACTCTCTTTTGTCTCACCTTTGCTCATATGAAAGTCTGAATCTCTGTAATTAATGTTTCTCTAGGCTGCTGATTAAGCCCCTTCCAATCAGAAAAAATAAGATACACTTGAGTTTAGGAGGTGGCTTAGCTGAATACAGTCTGTTGCTGCTGGAGCATCTAGCTTTCTACTCATTCCTCAGCCCCTACAGCTGGAGTTTTATTCATAGGTGAGTTGACTGAGAAAAGTCTTCAGAAACATCTCCTGAAACTTCAGAGTCATGCTAAAATACCACAAAGGCACTATGTTCAAAAAGGCCTGTGGCATCTAGAACAGGAATTGGATGTCAAATTCCAACACGGTGATGAAGCAAGCAAACTCTGGCTGGCTGCCATGTAGCTTTTCTATCTGTATGACTCCTTGTTTGATCGGAAACTCCAGTAGTTACCCAACTTGTTTCACTGAAGACCAACGTGTTCCTAAAACTTGTCAGAGCAGAAAGGTCTGATGAGTGTGCTCTGAGCATACCTAATACATGCCAGAGGCTGGTCCCTAATCACCACCACAATAGAAGTTTTTATGCCTCTTTCTGTTTTGTTTAAGCCTTCCAGTCACCATAGAGGCACCATTCAATTTAGTACATGAAGCGGTTCACCCAGGAAAAGGTCTGGAGTTGACATTTTCCTTCTCAGCCTCCGCATTGCTCAAGTCCACAGCACTCACCTTTTCAGAGAGCGTTCTCTTCTGAGACTAGTACTAGAGTGTGGGAAAGGAGAGGGAACCTCCCCTGTCTTTCTGGTGGAGCTGTGTCATTGTGCAGGAAGGAATACCAGATTTGGGAGGTCAGGAGGAGAGAGTGCAAGGGGAAGCTTGGTTGTGCACCAGAAGTTAGGAAATTAGTTTCAGAGGAGGAAGTCTGGACTCTATTCTCACACCCACATCTGCTTATTCATCTTGTACAGAAAGTGCACAATGAGAGAGAAATCTAGGACTCATCTCCTAGGTGAGGACTCTGACTACTGTACTAGACCTGTGTGCTCTCCCTGGGTTTTTCTTCTCTTGGTTCAGTGTATAGTCGCAAACAGTGGTGCTGCTACAGGAAGAAGAGAGGAAAAGCTCCACTCTCCAAACTGGTGCTGTTACTGCTTAGAGCTAGGGTTTTGCTACTTCTTGGAGTAATGAACCAGCTACTAAACA
>VYZM01011687.1:0-13543 GCA_013398915.1 Dromas ardeola | reverse complement strand
CTCGAAAAAATGTTATAAAAAAAAAAAAAAAAAAGCAAAGAAAAGAAGTGGGGAGAGCCTTTCTTTTCTGCATACATTTTTAAGCGCTACCTGCACTTTGAAAGAGGGAAAAGGAAAGCTGTCTTCATCTCTTTTAAAGAATAGCTGTTCTTGTCTTAAAAGGCAGATTCTGACCTTTTGGTTGGACGGGTGAGGGCAGTCAGGCTCTAGAAAGACGCAGCAGTTCAGGCTGCATATTCTGTTCTCAGTATTTATTAGTTCGACTTTCTCAGCACGCCATATTTTTTAAATCAGGCTAGAGTGTATATGATACTTAGGAAACACAGTAAAACCATTTGCATTTTTGTGTCCTGTGCCTGTCTTTTCCTATTGACTGCTATAGGCCAAGAATGCACTGTTGGGAATGCTGGGCTTATGGGTGCAAACCTGCATTTAAGAGTCTACATACCATACTGTAGGTTCAAGCCTTCACCTGGGCCAAGGATCTGGCCTTGTGGCCAAAATCCTATATTCTCGAGTCCTTATTGAATTTAGCCTCGAGTATTTATTTTTTTCCAGAGGCACAAAGTGAGTCTGAGGTGGAGGAGGCATCTGAGCCCTTACTTTTCATTGTGGCTTGTACATCTGCTGAATTTAATAACATCATCATTTTTTTTCTGAAATGCTTTCCATTGAATTCTTCAGGCGAGGCATTATATTGCATGGTTCTATTCATCAATGAGAACTTAATGATTTTTTTGAAACAAAATACTTTGTGCTGGCCATAATTATACAGAGAACCTAGAAATAAGACTAAAATATGTCCATTATTTGCCACCGTTCTCATTTAACAGTGTCATTAAGAAGCTGACTAAAACAAAAACCCCACTAAAGATTCTTGATTTTTTCTTGAAGAAGTTGTGCCAGTTTATCCCTTTTGTCACACTACATATTCCTCTAGGAATTTTATAAGCACTGTTTTTAATTTACTTTTCACCCATCTTATCTCATACAAAAGTGAATTTTATGGCCAGGAACATAAAGAATATCCCAAGGACCTTTTGAAAGATGTTGAATAATACTTATTTGCCCTATAATGTAGCAGCTGGCTTTTATGAAACTATATATTTTTGTCATATAACCAATTGCTTTGCTGTAAAAGTATTCAGTAGTATAGAGCTTTCAGTTGTCAGTGTTTTCAAAGGCTTTTAGTGCAATTAGATTGATTCCGAACCTTGTGTATGCAATGATAATTGTAATGGCACTATTATTAGAATAAGGTTCTTTGGGGTTGATAACTTGGAGGTCATTTCAAAATAGAAACTGTTTATCATTACTATATCACTGTATTTTTATGTGAAGTACAAATGGTAAGACAAGACTTGAAGTTTGCTCATAAAATGCTTATTCTATTACTGGAGAAGTGGAGACTATGGCTCAAGAAATTCATCTTACTCTCTGCAGGTGACATTTCTAATGGTTCTGCTATTGATTCTGGTTTGACATAACCTTTTCTTTTCATTGCCAGGACAATACTGTTTTTGTGCCACTTTGTACTTGGTCACTGCACACTTGCGCAAGAGAGGAAGGACAAAGCAGGTGAAGTTCTGTGGGGCTGCGCTGACATGGGGAGATGCAGCAAGAGAACAAAAGACTGTGACAGGGTGATAGGACTTGTGTTTCTGGGACTATATACACGCTCTTGTTGTTCAGCCAGGCATTTGTAGAGTCATTCTTTTATCTGACTCTCTCCTGGCAATTCAGGGACAAGTGGAAATGCAGTCACTTGGGTTCCAGGTGAACAAAACAAGTCCAGGGTCTTTGGAGCTCCTAAGCATCCATGTTTAAGCACCTTTTAGAAGCTAAAGGAGTGATCCTGGATTACAAGAGAAAGGCCCTTTACAGAAGAGGCCAGAAACTCAGAAGTGATGGAAAACAGAAAAAAAAGTGAGTAAGAATAGGAGTAAAATACTGTCCTTTCATAAGAAATTTTTTCCTACTAAAATTTTTTGCTACTAAAAACCAGCAAATAATATTAAAGAGGGAGAAACTTTTCCCATTTGAAGTAACTCACTAATAAACCGGATAAAACCTGAGACTATATAACTTACTGAGCTATTTCATAAAATCATTCTTTTCCATTAGGAAGAAAGCCATAAATGTTTTATCGACAGAAATTCCTTGTAAATACAATTTTTCAGAAGCTGCCTGGGAAGCCAAAAAAAGAAGTGTGCACGTTAATTGCAGCTTGGAATTTAGCGCTGGAAGGTGTCCCTCATCTTGACCCTGGAAATGGTTATTTTTTCAGTTATTTAAGGTTGTGGGTTAAACCATTCAATATTTCTCTTGGGTTTAAGGCAGAGAGAGATTAAAACTGTTGTGCTAAAACCCAAGATGTTTGCAATAGCAATGCTTTACAAGGTTGATGGAGAGTCCTTCACAAGATGCTTGTTTGTATTGAAACTTGCACCTACAAAACCTATTTTTTTTTTCTGCAGAAATTTCTGACTTATGGCTGAAATGAAACCGCAGAATTTTCAGGTGAGCCGTGATAACCACTCAGCATCTTGTGAGAGGTGGGGGTTCCATGCAATGGCTGGCACCGAGACAGTCGGCAGAGATGCACTGTGGTCTCCCTTCTTTTCAAGATGCCACAATGCATCCTGAGACGTTTCATCTTTTGGTGTTTGTTTTATATTTATGCTTCTTCAGCTGTTCATGGTGAACAAAGTAAGGGACTATATTTTCTTATGGCTAACAAAGAAAGACATAAATCAGTTTTCCACATGCCTCCATAGAGGTTGGGGGTACACACAATATTACTACTAAGTTCCCTTTCCTTACAGTGAGTGGAGCTTACTGGAGCCTTGGATCCCTTTGCATGATCCTGTGCTCAATTAATTCAATGGTAACAGGAATCACAGAATTAAATCCATGAATACCAGTCTCTTTTGATTTACTCTAATGATTTCTGCAAAGCCGCTGTGAAGTTTATGCCTCTCCACCGAGTTCCATTTCCAAGTAAGGAACACACTTGAATTCAGATAAATTGAGAATAGGTGCCTTTGTCTTGTTCTTCTCTGTATTGGGAATTCTCAAACCTCCAAGTACAGCAAGCTCTCAACCTACTCTTCCCTGAACTCTGTTCTGCAGTCCAAAGCAGAACACACAAAGGGAAACCAAGACAAACATCCCTCAGAACCATGGTTTCCCCCATTCAGTTTCATGCACGTTGATTTGCTCTGCCACTGTGAGTCCTGATCTGGAGAAATCTTTATCCTGTATAAAAGTTACCATGAAGCTAATTTAGGGCACAGCAAGGGCCTCCTTTAAACGAAAGAAAAAACAAACAAAGCACAGAACATGGTAATTAAAGCTGACTTTTTGTTTTGTGACAGAGGAATGTAAAAATATTTTACTGTAACTGTGTAGGAAGTTCTGATGAAACATCTCTTTCCCTAGAAAACAGGGAAATCATCTTTCTTGAAGTTCATATTAGCCTGACGTTAGTGCAATCAGCTTTATGAGAGGGCGATATTCAAGGCTTTGAGCTGGGTCAAACACAGTAGCAAAATGAACTCTGCTTTCCAATATCAGCATCCAAGCAAATAGGCTACTGGTTATTTTGGATTATGGATCTTTTTTATTTGTTTGTTTTTCTCAGGAGTTTTTTTTCTCATCTGAAGACTTTTATTTCATCCTCAAGCATTAAAAAGTCAAAACATTTTTTGAAACCCTGAAACGTTTCTTTAAGTGGGAAAATGACCTAATATAGTTGCAAATAGTCCACAGACCTGTGGAATACAAAACTTGAGTTTTGGGGACATATTTAGCCCTAAAGATCAAAGAATACAGAGACACATTTTTACATAAGTCTATGCGATACTATTCAAAGGCTTAGATTCACATTTCCTTATCGATTCATCTTTCCATCTAGCAACATTTATCAATTCCTTGCTAGACTGCAGAACTGTAGAGTGTAAGTCAATTTTACTACTAGAACATATAAGATATTCTCTGTCATTACTAGCGATCAGATGTAATGTGTATATAAACTATAGATTTTCTTTGATTTGTATTTTGTTAATTTATCTATAAGCATTGAAAATTCAAGCTTGTTATAGATTTCAAATTTATGGAGAACTTTGCCTTACACCCACTAATCCCACCAGGATTTAGCTTATACATGTTTCATTTTTCATACCCAAGCAGTGAGAAATTTAAAGCAGCACGGCATTCCACAGGACTGTTGCTTTGTTCAAAGCTTAGACACCGTATTAAACACAAGTCTGAAGGGATGCTAACCACTGTGAACAATACAGTAGATGAATTAATTCAGTATTTCAAGTTGACATCTAAAAAATTTTGCAGCTCTGATGGCTGAAGTCTATTTGTCGATAGAGAATGTGACATTCTTTATAATTCTCTAATTTTATGAGAAATAAAATCTCAGGACCTTCTTGATAATTTTGTATCAATGATTAACTAGATAGGTACTCTCCAGATGATAGTTTTTCAGGATCTTTGGCTTCTGCCAAAGACGGTGATTGCATTGTTATCGCTTTGAGTAGGGTGATGTATACTTACGTTGTGAGTGTGCTGACCCCCTGAGTCAAGGTGAGGACACCCACTTGTCATGCATAAAGGTCTGCACATGGAATATTGTCATAGAGTCGAGGCTTAGAAAGGTTTAATGTATTGCTTGTGTGAATGAACATGATCTATTGGAACTTGGCATTATTTCCCATGGTAGGGGGGTCAGCCTCTAGTTCAGGTTCTGCTGTGAAGAAGTTATCACTAGAATAAGCGTGGTGAGTCATGCAAATATAACTACCGTCCTGGTAACAGTTTGTTACTAAACTTCAGTTGAAGACCAAAGCCAGGGCAAAACAAAATAAACATAGGAAAGAAAAGCAAAGCAAATGACCAGCTTCTTCAAAACTTGCAGACCATTCCAGGAAGATACAAGCAGTTGAGACAGGCTGGCAGGTGACAGTGTGGCTAGAGAGAAGGCCAAGACAGGGCACTGCAGCTTAGACTGTGGCTATGTCTGCATCCACTAATGGTTTCATAGTTTCTTCCTTTAGCACAGCTAACTGGCTAAATTGCCATGACTCATGCTTGAGGTCAGAATGCTGCATATTGTGATGTGATGTCATTTACTGCTCTATCGGGTGGCCCTCTGGTCACTTATTGCACAGCTTTGTGAAACTAGGATATTCCCATAAGGCCCCTATAAGGGCTGTGCAGCTTTCACACGGAGTCAGCATTTAGGACAATGACTCTTACCAGGCCTTTTGACCCATCAGTTTGTTGCTGCATTACTGAAGAGACTAATACTGCTTAAGGATGACTGTATCCAAAATGGGCATCTATGGGTTAAGGCTCCATGCTACAGTGAAAAACACAAACCTGAACAGGAAAAAATAGACCTTTAATAGTTATTACTATTTCTCCCCATTTTCAAGTGTATATTTTTAAAGTCAATAACTGATTTGGCTTTGTAATTCTGAAGACAACAATTCTCAGAAGTATAGAAATTCTATAACGCAATGTGTGAGCTCAGCTATGCAGATCTTTATCCGTACATGTCCATGTAGCAAATAGTGACCTCAAGAGAATAAAACTCAACCATCATCCATAAATAAATTGAGCTGACAGCAAGTTCACATAGTGCTGCAGGCAACATCTTGGAACAGGTTTGCCTGTAGTGAAATCTGAAGGTTTGGATGAACGTAGTGTGAAAACAACACCTACAGTTTCATTGGGTTGGAAATGTCGGCATATCACAGAGAAGACAAGCACTCGGTACTTTCTGCGTTGGGCCATGGAGGAGAGTTAGAGATGGAATAACATGCAGGGGCTGAGGTATAGTATGAATCTTTCGTCTCATTCCTAGAGAAAAGTCACTCGGTTACAAACACAGTGCCATCCTTATGGGCAATTATTTTTGTTGAAACTTAAGTCTATATTTACAGTAAATAAAATACAGGCTTTTGACTTTGGCTCTCTTTATTGAAAGATAGTATACAGTAAGCAATTGCTAGTTCTGCATCACAGACCTAATTCTATATTAAAGATTGGTTAAATTCATAACCAAAGTTTGTGTATCAGGATAAGCATCTCTGACTGTATGTCTGTGGGACGGAAACTTATCCTTGTGATAAAAAGAGCTGCATTGGCACTTAGGAAATGTGTGTCTCAGTCCTGATCCTGCCTCAGACTTCCTGTATTATCTTTGACAGCTTAGTCTCTGTTTTTAACTGTAAAACCGGGGTGAGACCATTTCCACCAAAACATTATTCAACTTATATACTCTTTCAGTGAGGGACACTTGCATGTGTGCGTCCTGCATTGACTTTAATAGGGCCTTCTGTAAATGAAGGGCCTAAGACACCCTGTAACAAAGATAAACACTGTAGAAGTGCAGAAGGTGCCATTTGGTACAGACCTGCATCAGAAAATGCTGCTTTGACAAAACCAACCATTTTTTTGGAGCTCAGTTAAGATCTTCATGACATTTCTACATAGGATTTTTCCCATTTGGGGAATAAGTTTTTCAAAGAAAATTCTTATAAACATTTAACATACATGTATTTTCAAGAAGAAATATTTAAAATTTACATTTTTGGAAGAAATTTTTTGATGAATGTTTTCCTTCCAACTCAAGGAACAAAAACACTAAAAAGTCATAGTAAAGTAGAGAAAACTGGCACTTACAAGATGAAAATACTCCTCCAAAAGCTATTGAAATTAATGGGTCTTGTTTAGCACTATTAATATGCATGCCATTTATTAAGAAATTCAAGCAATTTTATGACTTATTGATATTTTGAATCAAGAGACAGAGTGAGTAGAAAATAGTGTGGGCTTAAAAGCAACCCATGTAACTATGTCCAACCTTCTGGAAATAATAAAAAGTCTTCTAAGAGTCTGTGCTTTAATTTGTAGTGGAAAAACTCTCAAAAACCTTTAGCTGATGTATTCTTTGTGAACAATTTTCTCACTGAAATGCTTGATTTCACTGAAAATTCAGCTAAGATTTCTTTTGTTCTGCAAAATATTCTAAAATGTTTTCAATATTTTGATTTCATTATCTTTTTTTGCTTTTACTCTAATATTGATGCTTTTTCATTAATTTTCAGATTTCTTCCTCATGCATGCTTTGTAGTAGCCACTTGAAAATTTAGACATATTTATCCCTGAACTGGGATTCTTATAGCAGAGTTATCTTTATAATGCAGAATTTTTCCTGCTCTCACAATGCGTTTTCACTGTGATTCATGAACATGGTATGCACAGTAGTTGCTGTTGAAATCGTATGAAGGAAAATTAAGTTTGTAAGGATATCCGCTGTGGTAAAGCGTTAGTGAATCGCAGGTAATCTAAAGATAATAGTATGTCCTGTTTCCTTTTTATTACCTTCTGCAACCTGAACTTTAGGATGATTCTTTTACCTGTAGTAATACCTATTTTGTTTGCCTAGTTATACATGAACAGTTTTGAGATAATCTTAGCTTTAAAACTGGCACTTAAATTTTATTTGCTTTGCTTTTTGAATTTAAAATTTCAAAATGCAGGAATTGGAAAGAAACCAATGTCATGCGTAACATTCCTTCTTCTAACAAAGAAGCAATGACGAGAAAGTAATCATTTGAGTGCTCCTTCTGAACCTTAACAGCTCTACATCTGGCAAATTCACAGAAAGGAGAGGAATGTGTTGTTTAACACAGTCTTAGGGCTGGAGAATATGTTTCCAAAGGACAATATTTTTCAAAAGATTTTTCCTTTGGGGTAGATAATCACAGCAATGAGCGAAGAACTGGAAAAAGTCATAGTCCTGAGCAATATTTCAGAGTGTTTTGGAAATGTTATGAGCTGTTGATAGCTTTTGCCAGAAAAAAAGGGAAGGACAGGGAACTATGACAAAAAAGTTTGCTGAAAAACAACAGGCAAATCATTAATCCTAATGTTAGCTCATGCCAGAAAAGCATTTGGCACTTCTGAGGGTTTTTTTTGGTTGATTGGTTGGGTTTTTTCTGTGGGGGGGAGGAGGAGATGGTGGTTGTCCGCTTGTTTTTAAGATTGGATTCAACAAAGACTTGGATTCAACAAAAAAACCTGTTAAAACTTTCACTGGTGTTTCTATAAAATGCATCCTTTTATTCAACCTCCCACAAATGTTTTTTTGTTATGAAGTCTCAAGTATATAGGATCTTAATTTAACTTCAAGGCTCAGAACAGAAATAATGGGACTCTTCTAATTTGAGGGAAACAGCTTTATGGTATTTTATTTGTTTGCCTTTGTTTCTGATGAACTAAAGGAAAGTCAAGGATGACTCTTACATTTAAATCTGAAAGTGGCAGTAATCATAACAATGATTTTCTGTAGAAGAAAGCCCTGTAGCTTAAATACAGTTCCTTGTGACAGGTATATCACCTACAATTATCTGTCTTACTTTTCTGAAATAATGACAATAACAACATCCCTTAAAAAAACTTATCAGTAAGGGGCTAAACTTATATATGTTCAGTAAAATTCAATGCAGAGAGAAGCTCCAATATTTCAGACTTCTTATAAAGGAAAATATTTAGGTTAAATATGTAAGTGGCCATTGTGTAACTATATCATGAAAACCAAAGCCTTTGCATAGTGAGGTGGCTAATTTATAATCCTGAACTGAAATTACCCATTAAAAAACTGGATGGAAATTATGCCTGAATGGATAGAATTCCTTTTCATCTAATATTATGTTGCTACAAACATGTTAACAGTGAAATGTGTTTTCCAAACTGGACTCTGCTGTGAAAATAGCTTCTAAGGCAGCAAACATTTATATCAGTGCTTACCTGATGGACAAGGAAGTGCTTTCCTTGGATACAATGGGATTACTCATGTGAATGATATTAAATGATGCAGGAGAGGTTGTGCTGACCTGGACGAAGTGTGGAACTAGCAGAGTGCAAGATCTTCTCATCCGTCTCAATTCTATGGAGCAGAAGAACCTCACCAAGGATTTTTCAGTATTCATAGAAAATCATAAACATGAAGAGTTAAATTGAATTCCACTGAGTCAACAGCAATTTCTTTATTTATTTCAGTGGAGACAAAGCTTTGCCACAGGAATTTTCTGATACATTTTAGCATAAAATCTAAAACTAGTCCATTGTGGGTTTTTTTTGTTTATTTTTTTTTTTTTTTCTTTTTGGAGGTGCTTATGCATCTCTCCAATGAAGCACAAAGGTTGTGAATGAAAATGTCATATAATTTGGCTGCTCTTGCAGAAGTATTTTTTTCCTCTTGTATACTCCTCATAGAAGTATTTTTCTTTTATGTGGTGATATTTGCTTTACACGACCATCATCTTTTCCTCTTTCCTTTTACAGTACTGTATTTTACACTGCGCTTTCTTTCACAGGATGGATTTCCTGCAACAGTTTCCTTTTTAAACTGTGAAAGCTGTATCAGCAAATATGAAAAAAGGAGAAGAAAAAAAGAAGAGATGACCTGATGAGAAACAAACCAATAAGGATTATTGCAATATTGTTGAGAAAGAGGTATTTCTGCCTTTGTTTTTTTCCTCTAGCTGTCAGTATGTTTTTTTCCTCTAGCTGTCAGTACACAAGCCCTGAAGGGCTCACTCTGTGACATGTCAGAGAAAACACAATTGCACTTTCTGTAGCTGATCTATCAGAGACAAAAGAGGCACTAGAAATGCAGCTTTGGTAGGAGGTCTCTAAGCATACTTTAGATGCTATTTCTCAGAAATCTTCTTCTGATGCTTGCAAAACCTCAGTCCAACCAACTGCAAATAAGTCGGGCTTCTTCCAGAGCATCCTTTATATTGCTCTACCCTTTTCTCTCCCTCCTCACACTGACTTGCACTCCCTCCTTCCCTCCCTCCCTACCTGATTGTAATCTCACCACAGGTTTCAAAACACAGGATTTCTTCCGCCACCTCGCAAGGAGGTGATCTGTGGGGTAACACTGCCCTGTAAGAGAAGGGGAACGTGGAAGCTAAGCCATTTGCTGCATTTTCTCACTGACTAATAATAGAGTTTTCAGGCTTTGCCTTGCCAAATGTCACAAGATCAGGAATCTGGAGAAAACAGAACTGGGGAGAAGGCAGCTTAAAAATATCACTTAAAGAAATAGGTGCTGGTTTCCTTTTGTTTCTCTTCCTGCTAGGCCCTGCTGCACCTTGCAAATCTAGGGATCAGATTTACAAGCATTTTGGACAGAAAGATCTAGAAAAAGTTAATTTATTTTCTTTTTATTCAACACAAATTAAGATTTCTGGAGATTTTTCTGAGGTTCTGAGGGCTTTAAGAAAAACATAGGATATCGTGTTACTCGGGACAAAATTCTAATAGCAATGGGAATAATGATAATGCAGACTAATTCCATTATTTTAAGATGGGATTTTTTGTTGTTTTTTTTTTTTTCCTTTAAAATATCATAATTGGAATTTATTTTTCTGAGTCATCCTTTTTGTCCTTTCAGTGGCATGCTGTAATATGCTTCTGTAGCAGATAATGTAGTGAATGACTGCAAGCAAGCAGTTTAAGTTTTACCTACTGTCTTACAATGTTTTCTCTTTTAAGGCAGCGTGTGTACAAGCAGGTTTGCCAGCAGACTGGCACGCTTTCCCATGCTGGAGGAGGGATGTGAACATTGGGGTAAGGCAGGGCAGCCTTTGGGCCTCTGCTGTGTGACAGGTGGTGGGTGCTGAGCAAAGGTGCACGTTCTGCACCCAGGCACAGGGCAAAAATCACAAGCCATAATCCCACATAACTATACGTGGCGTTAGTAAAACAGGATGTGACCAAGCATGTAAGTCCCAGCCCACTCATTGAACTGAATATATAAACTATTACCTTATAGGTTACTCAATATGGGTCAGAAACCAAGTCTTCCTGGTGGTGATGTCAGTGGGCTGACTCAAATGCCGGTGAACTACCTTGCAGCAGTAGGATAAATACTTTTTTACACTTCAGTGCTTAAAATTGGTCAGTAATCTACAACTTGTGGCCTGACACTGCAAAGATTTGTGCCTGTGAGTAACCATAGTGCTGTGACCAGGGCTGTTGTAAGCGATGCAGCCGTTTGCTGTCAACGAGTTTTCTTAGACTTGCAGGCTTAGGAGCTTAGTAATTTTTTTGTAAGATCACATGATTCATGGTTTTCAATGTTTATTTGTAACATTTCTATTCCAGCTGAGTGTGGAAACTGTAAATTTATTCCTTTCCTCTGCCTCTCACTTCTTGAGAAGCCATATCCACAGCTCTTCACAGCTGTAACACATCCTTAATGCTGCTAAGGGGAACTCTGGCCCTGAATAATTGTAATTTCCATGTTGCTGTCACTTTACTGTCCCTGGCACTAAGACGCTTTCAATGTTTTGACATCTTTCCTGTGCTTTCTCCAGCTTGAAATTTCCTTGTTTGTCTCTTGCATGATGCATTTTAATTCCAGGGTGTGTAACTGCTAATGCATTATTGCAGTCGGCATTGAAGCTCTGAGAAAACAAACTAGTAGAACTGGGAAAGAGTTTGGAAAACAGAACTGATTTATTTAGTATATGTGTTCCGGCCCTCCCATCTCAAAAAGGTTCAGAGGAAGGCAAGTAAATAATCAAAGTATGTAAAGCTTTCCTACAACTAGAACTTTTTAATTTTGAAAAAAGGCAGCGTATATGATGAGGGTCTGTAACGCACAAGTAGCATAAAGAGGTGGTTGTTCTGTGCCGCAGTCAGGAACAAGGAGACTTAGTGAAATAATAAAAGCAGCACTTTAAATGTATGAAAGCATTTTTTTCCCTTTATATGTAATTTAAATTGTGACTCTCAATTTGTGAGGAGGTCAAAATTATAAATCGGTTCAAAAAGGTATTAGGCATATTCATGAAAAATAGCTGTGTGAAATACAATGGCCCGGAGCTAACCTCCAGCCTGAGGTGTCTCTAAACTACTGATTGCTGTCATCTGTCAAGGGAAGGGTCATACTATATGTACCTTATTCCTCCACAAGCATCAGCTACTGTCCCCTGTTAGAAAAAGGGACTGATCCGGAACAATGAAAATATGCCCATTGCTTTGTTTAAGACTGAAGATTGGTGTCCAAGAGTTTTTAAATAGCATAGAAGAAGTGGGAATGCAACTGCAAATGTATTAATATTAAGAAGTATGAAGAATTATTTACAATGCTACAATGAAGCATAACTAGGAGCAATAGATTGGACTGAAAACTCATCTTAAGTGAAATTCTGAACAAAAAAAAACATATTTAGATAAGGAACACTCTCTTCCTGGAGCTACTAGAAACAAAAATCACTTGAAAATGTACACTCTTTGGGAGGGAATCCTGAACTGACATCCGGATGGCGTAAATTAAATGCCACAGGAGATGAGTTTACTTCAGTGGGTTGCTGGCTCTATCACAACATGCACATCTGGTCTGTAGCTAAGTTGTTTATTGCACCATAATAGCATACTTCAGAAAGTATGGGTCAAGTATGTTCTGAATTGTGCCTAATGTGACTTCACAGCATTGATGACTGATTTCTTTACATCTGTTCTTGGTAGTGGTGTAAATTTGAAGTCATTTAGCCTGAAGGATTTTTCCTTCGTTTACTGAGAACAGATCTGGGCTCAATACCTCAAACTTGAAAGACATCTCCAGGAAAAGTTTGTTTCTGGTTTAGAATTTTTGGGATGGTAAGTAAACAGTATTAACTTTAAAGGCCTCTCAGAATTCTTAAAAAGTTATGCAAAGCTTTTAATTACTACAACATTTCCATAAAGGGGAATGTTATTTATCAGAAACATTGTGTCTTAAAACCTTGTCTATCTTGGGTAGTGCCATTATCTCCATTTCTCCCTGGAAAGCAGAATCACTGGGAGTTTGAAGGGCAAATAGATCAGGCAGAAGAGACCAAGAGGTGAGGGGTCAGGAGGAGAGAGACAGAGATCGAGCAGACTTGTGAGAGGCAGCCAGACTCATCCTCATTTTGTCTCACGTGGCAAATACAGATATTTATACAACCCCAAGATCTTTCCCAAAGTTCTGTCATTCCAGCTGAGAAATTAAAAAATAACTTATACACTTTTTGTCCATTAATGAGAAATACCTGCAGGTGGACCTTAGCTCTGTGTGTTCAGGAGTGGAATTTTCTTCTTTCACCACACAGTCTGTTTTCAACAAGGTGGATAATTATGGGCATGTAATCGATTCTATAAGCAGTGATTTAGAGGCTAAACTGGAGTGTATTTGAAATATTACCTTATGAATTTCTTATCTATTTGCTCAATTCCTCTTTCCGGTGATATTTTTTTTAAGTGTGTGAAGGAGGTAATGTATAATTTCTATTGTCTTCTAATAATATTTGGGTCATCTCTACAAAGAACATTGGAAGCTCTTTCCATTAGTATTACATCAAATATAAGATGATATTATTTTTATTAAAATAAACTTTTTTGACAGAAGATGGCTTGAATTTTTAATGCTACTTGCAATTCTTGAAGACTGGGCAGACTGAAAATCTAACTTAGAATCATAGAATCA
>VYZM01011678.1:81429-112695 GCA_013398915.1 Dromas ardeola | reverse complement strand
TGAATTGACCTGTTGACTCCTCCCTCCTATATATTCTCTCGTCCCTTGCTGATGTCAGAGGGATGGAGGAGAACACAACTTGAGTTCCTGATCCCTTTACCAGTTGCCCTAAGGCCCTGAAATCTCTTTTAATTGATTGTGAGCCTCTCATTGCTGTTAAGGAGTGCCCCAGGATTTGATCCAAATTGAAAGCAAGTCTTCCACACTTCAATCCAAAGAGACAAATTCTAGTGTCTGAGCCATTTGTTTGGCTCCAGTCACAGGGAATGCTTCCAGGTACCCTATACAGTCTGATACATGGAAGCTACATGTGATCCACTTGCAAACTGCACGTGGCTCAGCAATCACAGGTTTGCCATTCCTGTTACGGTACTACTCTGTCACAAAAAAGCCGAAGGTTATCCTTAGATGGATGAAGCTAAATGTCATACTAAACTATATAAACAGATTAAAAGAAATTTAAAAAACTGCTGCTCCATGAAGTGCTGGTAAGGCATGGTCTAGATTACTGTATCCAATTTTGGTAGCCCACTTCAAGGAAGAGATCTAGAGAAAGTGTGCAGCAGGGTATGATCAAAGGGATGGGAGAGATTTAATCTGGAAAAGAGAAGGCAGAGGGGAAACTGTAACCTTCATGTACACAAAATGCTACTGCAAAGCAGGGAAATGACTCTTCCCAATGCCTGTTGCAATAGGACAGAATTAATGGCTTTGATTGCACAAGGGAGATGCAAATTTGACATTAGGAAAGCTTTCTAGAGGGAAGGTTAGTTTAGCACTCTGAGTTAAGACTGCCTGGGGAGGCTGTGGAGTCTCCATCAGTGGAGGTTTTTAAGAAGAGATTAGATAATCATTTGGTCAGAACAGTTAGGGGGAGTGGACTCAAGAAGCTCACATAGTCTCTTCTAATCCTGTTTTTACAGTCCTAGAAAAGAATTTATTGGTTTGGTTTGGTTTAGCTGCAACTGTCTGTTTCAGACTCTTGCTGGCAGGGATGACATTCGAGAAAAGTGATGGGTAAAACACCTCAAAATGGATGTTTCTACATTTGCTTTGCATACTACTGTAATCACTGAAACTCCCCAAACTTTAATGTGTTAATCCACCAAAACACTGCTTTTTTCTTTCAAAATCTGTAAGTCTGTACTGGAAGAAGGGATGGATGTTAGGCATAATGAAACCTTAATCCTAGAAACTCCTGAGTGGTTTCCCTTTGATTTTGTGATCACAATAAGGTTTAGATATACACACACACATACACACAAGTATGATACAGAAGGAATTAATGATACGCTTTTATAGCATGAAAAGTTAATTTGAGCTCACAGCATTCAAAGTTTTCCTCACAAAGATCTCAGTTCCATAAGCCTCACTCATGCAGGTAAATCCCCTTAAAACCAAAGGTACAGAACCCATGAAGGAGACAGGACAGCTCACCAGAACAGGAGTAAGGACTGTGAGCTTTGCATGGCCAAGGCACCAGTTCATTGCAGTAAGCTACGGCTCTTGCATGACATCCTTGAAACTACTGGCAGCTGGAAAAAGGGAGATGTTATCTGGAATGAAAATCAGAGATTAGGCAAAATTTATTTTCCTGCTGCCAATGAAAACACCAACACAGGAGGCCAGATTTTCAAAAAGAACATGTGTCAATATGCGGATACGCATGTGTTATCTTTTAACACTGGGTGTTCCCCGCTGCTGTCTGTAATTTAAAGATCTGTTGCCATCAAAAACTTATGTATCCAGTCTTGCTTGTGCTCCATTGTTACATCTTACTGTTCCTATTTTCAAGGACAATTTAACATTTTGGTACATATTTTTTTAAGGGAAGCCCCTGCTGTACTTTTCCTCTAGTGTTTTATTTTCTTCTGAACCTTTGACCTAACTATAAACAGATTTTAGGTTACCATATTTAATGCGTGTATCAAGACAAAGTCTCATCTGAACTTTCCCCATCATCCCTTTCCCACACCTCTTCCCCTAGGCTTCACATTAGATTTCAGGATTTAAATTTTTGTAGATGACAATACGAAGTGAGTCACTCTTTGGAAACTCTTCCTGCAGTGGTATGAGAGTTTTAGTCGTAATGTGATGTGCCTTCACAAAGCACGGACCAGGGGGATCTCTGTTCCGTGATTCCTGTTTGCCCATGCAGCACACGCTTCAGTACACATTGCATGCTGAGCAAGGGATCCTCTGGTCTTAAAGTATATTTCCCACTTACAGCTGTGAGCATTAAATGAAATTAGCAGGTGGCAAGAAGTTCAAAGCAAATGAGAGCTTCTCGATACAATACATGGTTAAACTGCAAAACATCTAAGCACAGGAATACATGTAAAAATGTATGTATGTTCAAAATAGGGCAAATCCACAATCAAAAAATCTGTTACGGACTCTTGAATACTAACATGCTGACACTGTTTTAGGGATTCCCTGAGCCAAAAATCACTGGATCATGGGAGAATATTCTGGGGAGGGATGGCTACAGGCTTGATCCATTTTTACACTCCTCTCCAGTCCTCCCCATTTGGCTATCACTGGCAACAGGACAGTGATTAGGTGAACCTTTCTTCTGACCCTGGGAAGTTCTTTGCATTTTCTTACACAGAATTGTCTGTAGGTGATACGGAATGGACTCTACTCCATGCTTTCCAGTTTCACATGGGAAGATGACTCTCAGCAACAAAGCTGACAATATAACACAGACCCCAGCAAATCTCAGGTACTGAGCACAGGCCCTACTCTTTGCTGAGAGTGCAGCCTCTCATGTGCTTGCAGCACAGAGCCACATCTTGCTCAGAGACCCCCACAGCACAATAAGCCATTTTCAAAGGCAATGGCTGTGCTGGGTGGCTCCATCTGGCATGGGGGTTCCTGGAGTGGCAGGGACACCAGGATGCTGCATTGCAGGATGGGAAGTATCTTGGCAGGGGACACTGCTCAGGAAAGGCACACAGGAGTCAGAGGCATGTTTCCAGTTGCAGCCTAGCACATGTTCTCACCTCGCCATATAAGCCAGCGTGACGATTCTGGGACCCTTGAGGTCCAGAATCTGTGCCTCAGTTTCTCCTGAAAGTAATATAGACAAAAATAATTAGTGATATCACCTCTGCAGCTTGATATACTTTCAAAGATGCTTAGGAAACAAACAAAAAACCCTTGTCATAGCAACTACCCTGTTGCTAACCCAAAGCTTAGGCTGTTGAAATCTGTCGTCCTGGGTATTTTTCCCTGGTTCTAGAAATGCTGTGATTTCTACTGGTACCAACTACATCACTTCATTCAACATCACACACAGACTAAGCATGGTGGACAGAAAGAAACAGAGAAGAAAGTCTCCACTAAGAAAAGCAGCAAACTATTCCTTCAGCAAGCTGCAATGGGCCTGCCTCATACAGTGTAACTGCAGACAGACAGACGGGTCTCTCCAGATCTGTTTAAAACACACTGCTGGGAAAATTTTAGTCCTCCCAATCAGACAGCTGCCTAACCTGCTGGCACCTTCTTTTCTCTCCTGCCTTCTCCTCTCTTACACAATGAGCACTGCGGAACAAAAAGGGGAGCCAAAGCAAACATCAGCTTAGACCAAGAGTTTGACATAGGAGAGTTGAAAGTGAGGCTCCCAAATTCACAAGCAAACACCTACCAGATTTTCAAAAGCGATGACTGCTGCCTCACCTTATAAACAAGGAACAATCACACACACCATCAGAGTTACAAGCCCAGACCTGAGATGAGGAACCTGGTCCCCATTGCTGGGGCTACGCTGCATCACTTCCTCAGGAGATCAACAGCGGGCACCCACCTCATGAGCATCTGGCGGCTCATAAGAGCCAGATATACAGATATACAGAGAGTATATATGAGTCCCAAATTGTTAACTCCAGAGATGAAAGTCAGTGAGAACAGTAAATGTAAGCCTCTGTTCCAAAGTCCATGACATAAGTTGCCTTTATCATGTTATTCATTAGTCATATTATTCTGGAGATACTGTGTCAGATTTTGTTCAGCCTCAGAGCCCCGAGCCCTAGTCAAAGTATGCTATTTGGGAAAGACAATTTCAAACCATTTCCTAAAGAACAAACTCCTATTTGTGCATATTTGCCCAAACAGACTTAAAATGAATTCCCAAGTCTTTGCAGACTTCACACAATTCATCAATTTCTCATGATCAGTCTGGGGAGGCGCAGAGGAAGGCTCATGGTACTTTCATGTGTTCTCATTAAAAAACACCCATTGTTACATTAATAAGACAAGAGCATCTCAGCAGGACATACAGCTATGTGACATTTCACGGCTTTTGAAGAAAACGCACAGAAAGGAAGTGAACCCCAGCAGCTACAGCCAGCAAGAAAACAAGTAAATGAGCTTTTGGTGCGGAGAACAAACAGTAGGGAGCCAGGAATGGATAAAGACAGTGGAGATATGACAGAAAAGGGGAGATCATTCTGCCTGGGAGCCTCATTAGTATCAACAGACCTGAAAGAATGAAAGACTTCAGAGGTCAAACTGTTCTGATGTGTTCACCTCATTTAGGCTAGGATACAAGGCACCGAAACCCCACTGTCCCACTCCTTCCAGTGTATCACACCCTGTACTGAGCCCCATTCTGAAAAGGCTAAACAAACTGGCTGCATTTACTGAGCGTGCGTATTACACCCTGTTTATTTTTTAAGTTTTTCCTGCAGAGTAGGACAAAGATGTAGGATACCATGCCTTATGATAGGACTCCAGGAACCAGTTCTCCTAGATTTAGTCACAGTAAAGCCAACATATCTCAATTCTTTTGCAGGCATGCCTCTGTATTTGGGCCCATTCATCTTCATGTGATTATCCTTCCCTTCTTTCAAACACACTTCATCTGAGACCACGCAAACCAGGCCTTCATGGCTATCAGCAGTAAATCCCCCCCTCTTTGATGCTGCTGCCATATGTTGATCAGCACTTCTCCACTGGGAGCAGCCATTAAGCCCCACCAGACTGAGGGAGTGAAAAGCATCTGCAAATACTGGCTGCAAGTCTAAACACTGACTCCCCTGCTCTGGAGAATGCGCAGCTATTGGCAGCAAAAGCAAATAAATGCGTTCTTTACAGAAGTACTTACTAGTAGTGAAAAACTGTTTTTAAAAAGTAGGTGCAACTGGTCAAGATTGCCTTTGCATGAGTCCCATAGTTTGAAAAATACAAGTTTAGCGCAATCCTCACCACACAGAACCTGCTCCACCTCTATTAGAAAGGTGTCTCCCTTTAGCAAGAGGAAAGCATAAGCCTTTTATGTACTCACTTCAATCGTTTTCACTTATTCCTGTGTGCTTGACAGCCATCCTTCCAAGTAGCCTCCATACTTTGTTAACATACTGAGTATATTAATCCAGTTTTACAGTTTGCTGAATTCTCTCTCTAACCCTTCACTTTGACCAAGCAATTGAACTTTTATAGTCAAAAGTAGAGAAATATCTTAACATCTTATATTTTTCATCATATGTCCTCAGGCCTTTTAGACGTATTTGCATATTTTTTGGCATATAACTTTTGGGGGGAGTTCCCACAAAACACATCATATTCTTGCTTTTTTAAAAACCTTGGGGGTTGGGGGCTGTCACAGTGTAGGAACAAAATACTCTCACAGAGATTCCACATAGCATAAATAAATCTTCCAATTTATTGTACTGCTTTGGAAATTGGCAGTCAGCAAATCAGACGGTATCTGTTTTAGCTGTCTTAGAAATACTGACGTTTATACATTTCCAAAACATTTTCCTCCTGGTCTAAAAATATCTACATTTAGACTCTGACAAAGGACAGCGTCTTTTTACTTGCACAATCGGGTCAAATTGCCTTCAGTTTTTAAAAAACAGTTTAAAAAAATCATGCTTCAGTGCTATAATCTTATAAAACATACATCAACAAACAAACATCAAGATATGTGGATATATTTTTTTCATATGGAGGAAATCAGAAACTGAAATTGCTTGAACCCACCATGAAAACAAAAAAAAAAATTAAAGAAACTGCATTGGTAAAAGGTAAAAATACAGAACTTTTAATTAAAAGATCTGTTTTTCCCCTTAAAGAAAATCCCTAAATAGTTCTGGGACTTGTGACCTTTTAGGGTTGTTTGATTTTCATAAAAATCAAGCATTTTTTTATCAAAATCTTTTCATGAGGAAAATAAGCAATTCCCTGACCAGTTCTTTGAAGCATCTTGGATTATCTATCCATATTTGTCACGTGCAAGAAAAGAATAAAAAAAATCCCACAGGTGGCTTCTTCCAAACTGACTCTAATATTAGCTGGCAGATGCAAATAATTAATTTATGAGCTGATATTTATTGTCATTTCAAGGTGATTAGGAATGTGTGTGTGAAGTAATGGAACTTAGTGGCCTTAAGGATCTGTTTGGCACACTCAGCCCAAAGCACAGCACTCATCTCCCGAAGCCCCAAAGACAACTAGCAGAAAAAAGTACCATAAACAGGAGGCATTCTGAAATAGTATTCCTACATAAAAATTAAGTTGGAGGAAAATAAATACCGGCTTTTATTCCTGTATAACATTAAGAAACAAAGGGGATTTTTAATACTAAATGCTTCAAGTTGATCCTTTGGTATTAAACTGCAAATAAATTTTCAGTAAGAACTCCTACAAATCCAGTATTACATTTGCAACAGAGCTGCTGACAGTCATTGGAGCAACAGTTTACAGTACATTAGGCTAGTAGACCAGAACTACAGATAATAAAGCAAGCATATTTCTAGCACAATTATAATCTGTAAAAAGAATTGTTTAGGTAATGTCTAAGCTTGTTTTCCTCAGATGCACAATCAGAAAATACTATTTCCTGAGTCAGCTCTTAGAGAAAAAGTATTCACATTTTTCTTCCTCAAAGTTATGCTAATAAGTTATTAATAAGGTTCTTCTAACGAGATTCTGATTTCCTGGATTTTCACCAGAAATTGTCTATAGATACCAAACATGCCACTGGTTTTGATGAGTAATCAAACTAAAAAGTTCACTGTATTATTTTCTTTCCATTAAAAAAGAAGTTAATTTTGTGACAGTTTAAGGAAGCTGACAGTCCCTTCTTACTCAACAGGTACAATATGAACAGCCTCCACACCTCTGGTTAATGGTGATAACCCTCGCAAGTGCTTCCATTCCTAAGCAGAGAGACTGAATGAAGAAATTGTCTATAAGGGTGTGAGGCTGTGGAGCAACTTTTGGTCGTTTGGACATTTGAGCTAACACTTCCAAATTGTTTCCCATCTAGCAGTAAATAGCACTATTTGGATAATAATCTGGAATCCAAACCACACCTATTGTCCTTCCAGTGGTTTGAGCTTTTTTTCTGTCCCCCTTCAGATACTGAAAGCGGCCATCACTTCCTGCAAGAAGCCACACCAAATATCCATTATTCAAACACCCTTGATTTATCCTTGTGGCAATTTGAAACTGCTGCAGCAGAAGTCCAGAGTAGAGATATAAGGAAGTTTGTTAAAAACAAGGAAGGCGAACACTGCACAATACCACACAACCTGCTCTAGAGAGGCACATCTCTGGGAGGAGCTCCATTATGTCGATGCTACGAGCTGAAATAGAAATATGGTGCTGTCCCAGACAGATAACACATCAAACAGCAACAAGAAAAACTGGGCACAAAAATATATTGGTCTCAACAGCTGTGTGCTGAGAGTACTGCCTACCACTAAACCGTGCTCTTCTGAAGAAATGTTTTATGGTTATTTCCCTATCTTTGTTGTTCATTTTATTTTTTAACTGTTGACACATGGGAAGTTTGCACTATCCACTGCCAGTTTCAAAAGCCATCTAGTTTACATTTTGCATCAGGCTTTCTATGTGTATCTGCCTGTCCTCCATATATCTTTGCAATGCCTTGGACAATTCAAACAAAATTTGACAGAGATGCTGATAAACGAAACAAAACAAAACAAAATAGGCCACTGGGTAAGGGAAGAAGACCACCAAGAGTGCGATGACTGAGGGAAAGGAGGTCGGGCGATCTCACACGTTAATGGACACCAAGGAAGGCACATGGGAAAGTGAAATGTTCCTAGTGCTCCAACCATGGGAAAGTCTTAACTGCTGCAATTGCAGTTCAATCACAAGAGACAAATCCAAGGGTGTCCTTTTGGAACCAGACCTCAGTTTATGGTCGCTGGATCATCACTGTGCCACTGAGGATACAGAGCAGGGGCTTCCACATAAACACTCTTGCTGGGTCTCCTGATCTCTGCTTGAAGCCTGGAGACAACTTGCCAGTAGAACCAGCAAAAAGGGAGGGCGCAAGGTTATGCTATTATCCCAGCCTCCCCTCTTCTGTGTTCCCCCCATCCCTCCTCCTTTTGCCATTCCCTGGGAGTCTTTGGGAAGGGTCTGTGCTGTCCAAGTTTGAAACCGTACAAAGTTCCTTCTTCTACCAGGTGTGTAGTTCCACAGCTGCACTACTGCTTTATGTAAATGGATGTACAATATTTTTAAAGTAAATATTCATATTAATATTAAATACTAAATAGTAAATATCTGGTCAGTCAGATACCTTGCAGGCAAAGATTTTAGTACATAGTATTGGGTGTTGCTTCATAGTTCTCTGCTATCCTTTTGAGCTCACCAGTCTGTCAAGCTGGCAAATCCCTGTTAACGAGGGCACCCAGAATGGCAAATTGGCTGGTCCCATCAGAGCAGAGGAACAGAGGAGCACCTCCACATCCTCTGAGTATGTGAGATGAAAAATCAAAACGTCGGATGTGGCCTGTAGTCCCCAAATGTACAGAAATGTTTTTCTTCATTCTCAGAACCTCCATTAAAGGAAATTACTGCAATTGTCTCAATATAAACAAGCAGTTCCATGGGCAGCAAAGCTAATCAAGCCTATTTTACTATGAGCTGTGTTTTGTGGTTGGATTTGCTGATAATTGATAGGATGGCAGAGCTGCTTATATAATCTTTTGCCATTAGGGCATTATACTGTTTTTCTCCTGTGTGTACTCTCTGGTGTCTAAAATGGCACAGATCTGTCTTGTGGAGACACTAATAAGGGCTCTCTCCCCCCTCCTCCTTGGCTTCCTCCTGAAGCTTGGAGGATTATTAACACCTCTGAGATCAATGCCCTCCTGCCAATCTGCCTGAACCTTTTGGTCCATCTCAGAAGTTGTTCATGGGGCAGGCAGGCATGATCCCAAAAACCTTCTTGACTTAAAAAAATGCTGTAAAGAGACAAGACAGCTGTGCTCATTTTTGCAGCTTCATTGAGAGGTAGAAGATGCTCTTGTACCCCTTCGCACTGCTTTGAGAGAGATGTAAAAAAAATCCTACAGAGTTCCCTTCACTGAACTGCCTCCTGAATGAAGAGGAAAGGGAGGAAGTATACGATAAAGGTATGCAGCACCAGAAACGTTTTCAAAATTCATTCCGAGAAAACAGCATGACACAGAATACGTGTTCACAGATGAGAAAACTCACTGTAGCTTTTTCTACAGCCACACTATCAGTGGGATTCGTGGTCATGTTTTGTGGCTGCTGAGATAGCAAGGAGCCCGAACTGGCAAACCAGCTCACAGAGTCAAAAAACAAAACACCCCCACTCCACCCCTGAAACCACTAGACCTTTACAGCAGGATTGAGTTGCTATTTCTCAATTAACTGAACAGGACTTGAAATTTCTATCATTTGTCTGACTTATTCCTTGCTATCTACAGGCACCCATCTTTTGTTTTACTTAAACAGTTCCTTCCCTGGCTGACGAGGCAGAAAAATTTTTTTGTAGTCTACCTCACCCTGTTCTTCAAAAGCTTGCTAGTGTAATAAAAATTGAAGACTAAATAGCCAGTACTGAAGGGACTGGCAAAAGGTCTGTATAGCACAATACAGTAAATAAATATTTACTGTGTGACAGTGTGACAGATGCCCCAGAATTGTGGAAAACTCAGAAAGTATTGTATGAACTTTCTGACAGCTGTATGTATAGTCAAGGACTTCTTGTCTACAGGGCTAGAAAATCAAGATAAAAATCCACTTCCTTCACAGACTTAAGATAGTGAGAACCAGTTAATGTAAATCCTCTATACCAAAATAAGGAAGATAACAAGTCTTTTGAAGTTTCACATCCTCACCTCCTAAGAACAAGTGTGAAATATTTTTACTAGATTCATAGGCCTCTGTCGGTAACACCTACTGGTTTAAGGACAGTCAGTCTCTATTAACAGGAATGAACTCACAACCAAGCAGAGCTGTCTGTTCACAGTGCTCTGGGGTGTCGGCCTTTGAAGAGCCCTGGTGAAAGGCAGGGGACTAACTGTTAAGCTATGGATGCTTAAAAGAACGGGGAATTACTCCTAAATGTTTTTGTTCTGATTTTTAAGTCCTGACAGGTCATGAGTAATACTGTTGCTTTAACTTGTGGTTTCTATGACAAAATCAGACCTCTCAAGGTAGTCAGGGCACACGTCCACAATGCACGCTGGGAGCAGAGGGCAGAGATGCTGGAGAGTAGAAACCTCACAAGCTCTGTATCCAGATGCAGTGCAAGCATGTCAGCACTGCAAGATTCCTTCCTGCAACTTAGAGCCTTAATGCAGAAACAGAGATTGTGCTGTTTCTCCCTTCCAGAGCTATAATCTGCACATGGACAAGAACAGAGCAGATAATACCAACTCAGGTAACTTATAGCTTTACTCAGGTAACTTATAGCTTTGGCATCGCCATGCCATACTCCATTGCAACTGCAAAGATGCGTCCTCGGAGAACTACAGACAGGCTCAGCCAGGGGTTGCACGGTGGGGAGAGAACAGCAGGACTATCCAGCCAGGGAGACACCCTCCCTAGGTTGCAGCCAGGACCACTGGGAACTCAGAGATGCAGGTAACTTAGAAACTACAATATATATCACTATACCCATGAAGGTGAATGGATGATTTCCTCCTCTCCTGCATGATTGATTCAGTCCTGAAACATGATTAAAATGTGAACTGAGCACAACACTGAACAGGACTGAATTAAAAAGAAAGGCAAGAGTCCCTTTGGGACCCTTTCTCTGAACCCACTTATTCAAAATGTTCAAAGGGAAAAGGTGACTTTTTTTTTCTTTTCTTTTTAACTGCAGCACTCTTGTGTGATTCTGGGCAGCCTGGGGAAGCTTTGAGAGCTAATGCATTTTCCTGTTTCGGGGACTTTAGCACAAACAATTTCCTCCAAACCAAACTGATCGAAAAAATACCAGTTTTATAACACCCAAACAAACAAAAACCTTGCTGTGATGAACCACCAGCAAGTTAGTCCAGAAACCACAATAATAAAAGATTTATGCTACTATTGTCACTCATAAAAGTAGTAGAGATTACTCTGACAAGGAGTAAAGTGGTTAGCTAAAATTACAGTTAATAAAATCATTCCCTTCACAGTTATTTTTCTGTGAGATGGCACAGATGCAACTAAACCTGCTACAATAATGGGTGTTTTGGTATCTTTAGATGACCAGTTCAGCCAAGGTCTGGTTCAGTCTGCTTCTGGATCCTACCAGAACTTCTGTGCCCAGTGAATTGATGAGGGGGTTTCTTGTGGCTGTCACAGCAGGCAGGACTGAGGCAGATGTACAGAGCACACAAATAAAAAAAAGCGGGGGTTGGGGCATAGAAAACTGTAAGCACCATGAGACACATTTTGATTTTCCTGGAGCTCCCTCTTGCATTGTTGAGATGCAAGAGAGGTCACTCCTGTCAAACACAAGCCTATCTATGGAAAGGACACCATAGGATATATTGTACTATTGCACCAGTACAATCCCATGCAAGTAACAAAGGTATCATCGAGCAGAATGTGTCCCACGGACATCCATCTCTTTTGAGATGAAAGGTAATCTCATTACTTCCTCTTACCACTGCAGATTATGCGTGCTGAAGTAACTGCAGCACTTCCCTTCAGATTGTTACAGCCAGCTTTGAAAGAAATATACTTTTACACTGAACAGAAGTGGATTAAAAGCTACAGTTACAGCAAATGGAGTTGAACAACCTCTCCTGAATTAGAAGCATATAATCCTTCCACAGTTGTACATGCAGTTTAAGAGGTTTGGATTCAATTTCCTGTTCTGTCACACCAAAAGTACCATGGCAGCATTCAGTGGAATTTACACCACTAGGGCTAAGTGGTGTAAAAGTGCAGGGAATCACTCTCACATGGCCAAGTGCTGCTGAAAAATAGTAGCAAGAACACAGTGATCTGCAAGATCTCACTGGAGATCCAGTGAGGGCATGGGTAAAAAGGATGCACTGAAAAAACTAGTGCTGTCTGAGAGAAAAACCACAATGACGGAGAGCGTTTCCATTCCTGCCAACACAGGTTCCAGTGATCTGCAGTTTTAAAGGTGGTTTATACTTTCAGGAAAATTGAACTTTGGAACTTTCTGCAGACCGGGACTGCACATCAGCTACAAGTTTAAAATAGAAAACACTCAGCTAGCCAGAGCAGACACTCTCACCAACAATTCCCAAGTCACTTTAATAAGCTGCAGTCAAAACTAATTGTATGGAGAAGTGTACAATCAGATTTAAGGTCTTGGAAGTGATGGAAAATCCATCATGAGTGCTATGTCCCAGGAGCTAATCACCATCCCATTAGAAAATTTGGCACTCTATTTTCAATATGAGTTGGTCCAATTCCCCTATTAGTGCTCATTAAAACTGCCCTACAAATCGTCCTGTGTGTATTAAGAGTGATTAAGTCACCTCAAGTCACCTGAATGGGTGAATTTGAGAGCTTACCTTTTATTCTGGGAGACTTAATGAGTTTTCTACACCACTTTTCTCTCGTCTCTCCTTACCTAAGTGTATTAACATCAGCACAGGACAAGGAAGCCCAGTAACAGGTGCACTAATGCTGCATAATGGCAGAACATGCTTCTCCATCCCTGCTCTGGATTCCCTCTGCTACACTGCCAAGGACTGTGCTAGCTACTCACCCTCAGCGTAAAACCAGGAGTACCTGTACGACCAATTACCCTTCAACCCCTGGCCCTTCCCCGTCCTATCTGAAGCTTTCTTTCTCAAGACACAGCTGCCAATGTGTAAGCGGGATCTACATCTTTTTGCTTCCGAAACATGCAGCCTTTCATTTGTCATGCATAAATGCACCTAGTTCATAATATAATACCAGCTGCTCTTCTTAAATGACCTACCTTGCTCATTTTTTTCATTCCACCTATTTTTCCCATCTGCAAACTTCCATGCAATGGCCTTGTATTTTCTTCATGCTACAGACAAAAACTAATCCTCTAGATGAGGCATGAGTATTTTCTTAGCCTCAAAAAACTGCAAGCAAGATTTGTACCTTTCCTGAACAAAACATGGTCAGCAGCATAAAGGAAATCAGTGCTTCTATTGACACAGATGTGCCACAGTTCCACTAAGATACCAAACACAATACAGAAGGCTGTTCCTCCATTCACCCCTCATAGCTCGTTTGAATTTATTTTTTTTAAAGAAACAACTCTAGCCTCAAAGTTCTTCCTCTGACTGAGGACACTGGCAAAAGTGATGTTTGGTGGCTACAACCTGTAAAAGCATACAAAATTCATAGCTGATTTTAATTGTAAAGAGCTTAAGTTTTGGAGCTATGCATTCTCTGGTATTTATTAGGACCATACGATATCTAGGAAACAGGAGAGGAGAAAAATTACTATAATCTTCATTATGGACTACGTCCTGAAATAGCTTTTCTGTAAGTACAGACTTTTCAAAATCACATGATCTTATAAAAAAGAGGATTGTTACTATTTCTATTGCTTTTTTGTTGTTGGGTTTTGTTTGTTTGTTTGTTTGTTTTAGGGTACACTTAGCAAATCCTTTTAGCAGAAAGTTCCAAAGGAAAGTTGAAGTTGGTCTTCTACAATCTGTCTGGTTTTATGATAGGAAAATACAAACAGGTGTATAGAATTTATTGTCTGTCTGACATTATTTTAAGCGTATCTTGCCACCAGTTCTCTTTTTCAAACTATGTTCTGTGATACATGAAGACAATTGGAGGAGTAGATTGAAATAGACTGATTATCCTTAACAAGAAGTTTCACTGATTTGCATTCCCCTCAATTTGAATGTTTCAAGCGGATTATTTTTCTAAGGTCTGGTTTTATCCAGATAATTATATCCCTTACCTGCCTCTTAAATAATTCTTCTCCAATGTCAAGGACAACACTCTCTTTTCTAGACAGTTCTAGGCATTTTTTTAGCAACTCAGCCACTCTGTTCTCAGGTTCCTCAGGTTCCTCCAGAATCGGACCAATACTGTAGTTCCTGGTGACTCATTGCTTTCCAGTTTTCCTGTGCACGCCAGTATTCATTTACTGGTGCAGCTTCAGTGTAGAGCAGGAGGCAGCACAACAGTTCAGATGTGCCCATTGTATCAGATTGGTAATGGCAAGGAGAGACAGAAGTTGGCATACAATCTTGAAGGTCCTCTGTCTGCCTAAATCTGTCCCTCTATCATAAAATCATAGAATGTGTTGGGTTGGAAGGGACCTTTAAAGGTCATCTAGTCCAACACCCCTGCAGTAGGCAGGACATCTTCAACTACATCAGGTTGCTCAGAGCCCCATCAGGCCTGGCCTGGAATGGCTCCAGGGATGGGGCCTCCACCACCTCTCTGGGCAACCTGTTCCAGTGTCTCACCACCCTCATTGTAAAGAACTTCTTCCTAATGTCTAATCTAAACCTACCCTGCTCTGTCTCACAGGAAAAAATATACAGAAGAGAGTTTCTTCCAATTCTAAATGAATAAAAGGCAGGGAATAGAAGAGGATGTTCTGCCATCCTGTCAGAACACAGTAAGCCAAACTTTCTGCTCAGTTTCACTCCAGAGGCCACATTCTGCCTCTTATTTTTGACTTTAGTGAGGCTGTAAAGTGCATAGGCTATTACCAGGCATAAGAGAAGGAAGCAATTTTTAATCTGACTCTGTGTGAAAGGAAGAAAACTTACACGAACGCAAGCGTTTAAGTATTTTTATAGACCAGAACCCCTGAAGATCTACTCCAGTGGAAGATTAAGGAACAGAAACAAGGCTGAAAAGGAAATCTGACACCAAAAATAGTTTGCGTGTTTGTTTTCATTTCAGAGTGCATCACAGAAAAGACAGAGAGAAGTCAAAGAAACCAACTTTTCACACACCACAATTCTTCCGGGATTCCACATACATTCCAGGGCACCACAAACTGTAGTTGTGGAATAAGTGATAATTCATGGCTTTGTTCATTTCTAAGCACAGGAAGTTCTCTTCAATTGTACCCTCTCCCTTGCCTTTCTCCTGCTGTTGACTGGGAGATGTAGTGGAGAAGCAATCAAACACAAGAAGCATCAAAGGAATAAGAAGTCAGAGTTCAGTGGCTCCTACAAGATGATCAGTGCATCACACTTGTTAGAGACTAAGATCAGAGGATAAAAAAAACCCAAACCCATAGTTTTGAAGTGGTAAATAGTTCAGGAAAAGCTACTTTGTGGAGACTGAAAACCATTTGGAAAAACTTCCTCCCGTGGGTTTTATTGCATGTGTCTGGGTTCAGCATCTTACTGAGAATCCTTTATGATAAGAAGTCAATACCTACAACAAACAGTAAGATAAACAGTACCTACAACCATCTTCAGCTACAAAATTAAAGATTGCACTTTCCAGTAAGGAAAATATAGCAATCCAGTAAGTTTTTACAGTGCAAGGGGTGAAAGACTGTTTACATTAAGTGGCATTGAGCTTGTGCACTATTTTTAACCTCTTTAATTGTTTAAGTATGTGCAATGCTTAGGGATTATGCTAACAAAACAGCAAAAGCCTCAATAACACCTAAAGATTTCTTTTTAATTCTTCTCGATGTCCATAAATCTAAACTGAATAATGAGAATAATAAACTGTTCACCACTCTGTGGTCTGTGCCGTATTCACTCCAATTTATATGTCATCATGAATTACTGACACACTGTAATACTAATTTTCTGTGTATGATAAAGGTAAAAGACAACATGTAATTTGCTGACTCACTCTCAAAAATCAATTAATCTTCTTAAATGCTGTCTGCTTTGGAGAAAAATTGATGGAGGAAAAACAATGTATGTCATGATGAAGTTATTCAAGTATTAATGCCACCATTGTGAAAAAATGTCAAAATGTATTGTCTGATGCACGCATCTGCATGAAAAGTGGACATGCAGCTATGAAACTTGACAGGCTAGAGACACTGTCACAAAGTTAAAAAATTCTATAAATTCAAGGAAATCATCTAGAATCTACATTGCTAGCTCAGTCCTGACCTGCAGACCACAGAATCTGTACACTGAATGTCTTGGCTGAAAAAATAAAACTCTCCATTAGAAAAGGGATTTTCCTAACACTGACCTCAATAACCAAAAAAGGTTTAAAGGAACTTTTTATCCCTAGAGGAAGAAGGAACTGAATTTAATGCCTCTTCAGTGAGGAGAGACAAACGGAAGAGTTTGTTCATTGTTTTGAGGAGGGGCACCTACATTTTAACACTAGGAAGTGGGATAGATGTAAGAGGATGCAAGATCTCAGGCTGAGGCTTGCTAAGAATATGATGTATGGAGAGCACTGAAGTCATTTCCATTTTATTTCACTTGATTGTATGATATGACTATTTGTGTTCTTTCCCTTAAACATTCATTTTCCACCTCAGCAAAACTCTCCAGCGTTCTGAACTGTAATACTCCTAGGCAGATGATTATATTCAGCAAATTATGAAAGTTTTCTCCTACTGACAAGATAATCTTCATCAAATCAAACTGTCCTTATGGATTCCACGAGCCAACTTAGATGTCACATTTAAATCAGACTTCTTAAGGGAAACAGAAGCCTTTCAATCTACCAACATTTCCATCATGCACCATCATAGCAAAGCAATTTCAATTTGAGCCACACACTGCAAAGAAGAGTTAAATTAAATTAGGAATTTACTTAAACTGGTAAAGAATATTTTTTTAACTGTAAACAGACATCTGTTTTGATACTGACAACCATTCATTATCCCTGGTGTTTGCCAACATAGTGCAGCAGATGTTATTTTCTTGTTGTGTATTTTCATAAGATGTGGTCATTGTTTAAGCTACATTCTAACAAGGACTCAGAATTAAATGGAGCTAGTTAAATTTAAAATGTAATGTTATTCTCCAATGTGAATTAACTACAACGACACATTGAAGTGAGAAGAAATAATTCATATTCTGCAAATAGCTGCAAAATGGTTGTAATGCTAACATTTGGCTGATCTTTATGCACAAGTGGAAATAAGTATACTGGAAATGCTTGTTACTGTGTCTCTGAGCACTCTTTTGTAACATAGAAGTGTGTGTAAATAATGTATATTTGACAGAAGCACATATATACATGCATATATAAACACAGTCAGGTATTTAAATTATAGATTTTTATCAAAGCCAATGTATTCAGTGGAAAAGGATAAATTAACTTCAATAAACAGGAAATCTCTATCTTTTCTCAGTCTCTCTAAACTGAAATGCAGCCCAGTATGTTAAAGAAACCTCCCAGAGTTCAGACAGTTTACTCCCCATTTCTCTTCTGATACAAAAAATGGTGAGATGTAACGAAGAAAGTTGCCCTCACACTATTTCAGTTTAACAGCAAAGGATGGTAAATCTATGTAAGATATCTCCCTAGATTTGAGTGGTTCATGTATGTATCTGATAACCATCTGAAGTGTTGGATGCTCATTTGGACTGAATTTTAAATCTCGGAAGGTTCATCCATCATCACCAGTTTACAGTCTGCAGGAACAAGAACGCTATTTACTTTATATTTTGTTTTTCTTATCTTTCCTTTTTTCTGACTTTACTACTGTGTAAGGTCCAAAATTACTGTAACTGGAGACGAAACTGGATAAAAAGATGTTTTCTTTATCACCAGAAAAACTGCCCTACCTGGGCCTTTCCACAAAACTTAAGTCTGAAATTTAAAACCAGCTGCTAGATTCTGACAACTATCATGTCTTTCATTGTTGTGCATTTAATAAAAACTTTATGGCCCAGTTTGAAACTCCCTATTCAGCATTCAGGGAACACAGAATAAGTACAGAATTCCACAGCTAAGGACAAGACAAAGCTTGTAGGTCAATGTAACTTCTTTTATTAGACCAACAAGTATAGCTTTTTGAAAAACTTGAATAGGCTTTTGGACATGCAATCCCTTCTTGGGGTATGAAATACATAATAGAAGCAGCCTACTTAAGAACCATATAACAACAGAGAAAACTAAGAACCGTGACAATTACAACAAAACACTGCAAGACCATTGAATACCATTGAAATTTTGCTTTTTGAAACTGAGTACACAAGATAAAGGCAAGAGACAAGTTAAACATGACATCTCTTTCCTAAGAGATCAGAGTCACTGCTATTAGCCCTACAGTTAAAAGCACAAGACTAAAAGTCAGTACATGTCCCAGGCTGTGCGACTATGCTATTCTGTTACTATCTGTAAAACTGTAGTATCAACTTTCTACCTGTTCCACTAGAGCAGGCTCACGCCAATTACATTAATCTGTGTAAATTGCATATAGGACTTTGAAGGAAAGACATTTAAAGTACAAAGGATTTTATAATGAATAACAGTTAAAAGAAAAACTGAAACAATATGCAATATTAAGCCCAAAATATCCACAATTATCCGACCATCAGGTTTTGCCTCCAGCTAGAGTTCTGAAGAAAACTTTAGAAGAAAATCATGGACGCAGAAATCCTGTATGACATAATAGGACCTGAAGACCATTTCATTTATTGAGATCAGTGGGTCTTGCTGAAACTACAAGATCTGAACCAGTGCAAGGGAGAAGGGAAGAGAGCACACTTCTGCCCTAAAGAGCCCTTTCCCTTCCAAGGTCAGCAGCATACCAGGCTATTTGGAGGACACAGGGGCTCAGACTTGCAAGGACAGGGGCAGCAGCAAGCCTGCTGTCTCTCACACTGACAGGATGTAATTGCAATCACCCAGAGGTTCCAGCCCTTGAAGCAGGCAGTGTGAGTCTGAGGTGAAGCCCAGCTTTTGTTTTGATTCCGTTTGCTAGGAAGGAATGAGTTTCCAGCAGCTTTAGTTATGAGGCAGGAAGCAACAAAAAAACAGCAATAAAAATTTAAGAGGGCAAATAGGAGTCAAGAGACAACATAGCAAGTTAGCAGCAAGACAACATGCAGGATGTATGTGTACGTGTGTGCCTGTGCAGTACTAGCGCTTCCCATAAGACTTAGCTATATGCCAGAACTTGGCTTACTGTTGATCATCATAATTTGAGACATCAGTAACTGGTATTCTCAGAGGACATTTAGTATCATTGTTCACTAGGCATGATGTCTAAATATCATTCCATCCCTTCAGGAATTACATGCCAGGCTTAAGAAGTAAAGTACTTTAAATAGAGGTATATTCTTCGCATGCGGCTTTGATTGATGCAGGTTATAATAGCATCTACTGGAAAGGCTCTGGGACCAGCTTGTGCTGAATAATGGTTAGCTGCAGGAGCCAGGATTCTCGGCCTATTCTCTTTAAGTAAAACCCCAAAACATTAGGATTAAAGAAGAGCAGGAAAAGCACTGAAGAACTAGCACTAGCAGCAAGGAAAGAGTGTCAGAAGTGTATCTAAGACTCTCCAAGCAGCACCGAGGTTTTTATAACAGTCTTGATAATGATCTTAAACTTACAGAGCATCTTTCATCCAGAAGGATTCATTTATGGGCTGTACGCATACCATGGGAATAACTGTCCTCCCTTCTGCCAACTTGCACAGTGAAATGCTGTTTACACCTCAAGAGGAAAATGTTGTGCTATGCGAATTGCTACATCACAACCAAAATGGATTAGGACAGGCAGTGCCAAGTGCTACAACAGTCAAATACAAAACATAGTAGGGAATTTGAAAGAAACAGAACATTAATAAGCAAAACCACATTCTGGTTAGGACACTGAGATTAACAGAGAAACTTCCAAAATGTATCATGGTATTAGTCATCGAACTTTTGCTTTTAAATCTCCATTGGACCTTCTGGCTGTCACATAGATTCTCTCAATGTATACTCATAAAGGCTGCTCTCTAAAACATTAGCAACCAGCCAGCTGAGCCTGACAGCTGTTTCCAAAACTTTAAATAGTTATGTTAGATATAATATATGGTAATTACTGGCTTTTTAACTGTACCCAATGTAAAACAAGAAGGTTTTTAAATCAAATAACATGAAGAAAAGCATTTATAGAATAACATTTATATTTTAAATGCATTAGGATAATTCTCACTAGGGCCAACTACCCTCTTTAATTCAATTTCTTTCTGACTTAGTCCCATCATCCTTACTTACATAAGTTGTTTTTTCCCATAAATGTGGAAAAGAACATGACTGCCCATCTGAAGTAACAGGAACAAACTGAAGACTCCTGCAACATAAGAAAGAGAACATGAAAATGGTATTGACCGCAACATTGTAATTAAGGCTGGGGTAAATTTGCACTTGCCAGGGTGCAGTGAAGCTTTGCAGGAATGGGTATGAGCTGAGGCCAGGGTCCTGACAGTGCATAAAGCAGAGACTAAACTCCTCACTTTCTCACAGGGCAACCAACTTCATGGTAGAATAAGGAGGAGCCAAAAAGCCCAAACCCAATCTGAGCTCCTTTAACACAGTTCCAAGAGGGGAAAGTGTTCCACTTGCACCCAAAAAGGGGGAAGCAAAGCCACAGCTAAGCTACCCAGAGCTATATCCTTCCATCTAACCAACCAACCAACCAACCAACCAATCAACCAACCAACCAACCAACCTACCTATAAATGCCCTGCCCTCGGGTTAGGAAATCAGGACGAGCACAGACAGAACCATTCTTGCTATTCTTTCAGCACAGCACTAGTCTACTGCACAACCCAGGTAAATAATACAACCATTAAGAGTGTGGGTTAGGAGACTTATGACTGAGGGAAAAGAAAGCATCTTCCTGAGCCTTAACTCTTCCCTCCCAGCCCCACGTTTTCTTCCTTTCATGGTTTCCCTAATTAAAAAAGGACTTTTGTCACATTATCTCCCATTAGCTTAACAAGTCAGAGCAGTCAGCTCTCCTTTTGACACCAGACTGCTCAAGTAATCTTTAGATGTTACTTTCCAAAATGTACTTTCCAACAATTAAACTTAATTCCAGGTTAACACAGACCTAGATTTTTCCCCTATGGAATAGGAATAATACCAAATGGGGAAAAGTTTCCCAGTGCAGAAGCAGGTATTTCCAATGAAATTGGAAGGACGGAGCCTTCCACCACCCCTAGGAACAGGCCATGATATTGCTGGTCCAAGGACCTGTTACGACAACAGTGGAAAGACTGAATACAAACCTAAGTGCTTGCAGGATGATGGCCAGTCTCTGACAGAAGGTCATAAGGCAGGGATCCATTCTTTATTAAATTTTAAATGTATTGCCTTGCTATGATATTTCTACCCACTTGGTGTTGATCCACTTGCTTCACTCATGAAGGATTTTTACTTGAAAAACACCTAAACTACAAATGGATCCAAGTATCCATCATGCAGACAAAGCACGTTTTACAAACAAGTAAATAACAAGCTTTTCTTCTGGGAAGAAAACAAATCCTCAATTCCTGGCAAGACGGCAAACCACTGTTCCTAGTAACCAAGACTTCACAACAACAATCTAAACTCATGAATCAGACTTTCTAATGACAGAAACAGAATTATACACAGCCCTCTACAAGGGTTTATAGGAGAATTAAACATAACTACATTACCAGTAACATGACAAATGCAGCTAAGCTAGAAAACATGATAAAAAATAGTAACTAAAGCAAATGGTAACTATGAAGATGGTTTTATCATTTAAAAAATGTACTTCATCCATCTGATTGCTCAAATTACTTTTTTTTCCCCCAGTAATATTGAGCTGAATTGGCTATTCAGCAGTTTCAATACCATTAACTGCTAATGCTGAAATAGGGTTTTGTTTTCCACATCAGGCAAGAAATGATTGACAGCCATGACAGAGTTTGTATAGATTTTAGCACAGGAGAGATCGTTTGTTTACTCTCTGTGACTTTCCTCATTGTGGCTGGGCAAAACCACAGGTGGCACTAAGAGGAATTTATTTAGCAAGCAGAATTTCTTTCCTTTGTTCTTTTCTTGGTAGAAAAAGAAGGAATAGAAAAGTAACTACCAGTGACTGAATTTTCTTAGGAAAATGTGTTTGTTCTTATAACAAGAGCAGAGGTATAGGATCTGCCTTAAACTAACAACTAGGGTGAGGGGGAAGATGTAACAAGAGAAATGGACAGGCTTTTCTTTGATATTGACACAAATGTAAGCACACATTCTATCAGATTAGCAGAAGAGCATCCAGTTTCTTTAATTAAACAGACAAAGACATAACAAGATTCACTGGCTGAAAAAGAAAGCTAGAAAAATCTGAACAGGAAGAAAAATGCAAATTTTAAATTAAGGTAATTAACTACTGGAATATTTTATTGAAATGTGCTGGTGGATTCCTCAGCATCCCACTTGGATAGCCTTCTAAAAGATAAACCCTTAAACAACCATAATGTATTAGGCTTCACACAGAACAAGTGGATAATATTTCATGGCATCTGTTATAACACAGATACAAGTAGATGTGCATAATGGTCTCTGCTGACCCTGAGTGATCAAAAACTTTAACCCAAACTAAATACACAAAAGAACAAGAAAACAATTTATGGATCCTTCTGCCTACTTCATTTATGCTGATTAGTGTCTTACTGGATAATAAAATCTAACTGAAATAATTTCAAGGTATCACTAGTGTGAGTAAGGCTGGCAAAATCGCAAACTTCCTGTTTTATGGAAATTAGATTTTTTAGTTACGCTGTCTCTCCCATTTCTTCAGACTTAATAACTTTTGAAACTAATAACTAATTTAAAAAACAAATGGGACACTAAGTGTCTAAGAAATTAAATTCTTGGAGCTGAGGGGCCAGGTGTATAATTTGCTTTTCCTCATCGCCAGCAGGAATCAACCTATTGACACTCCAGACAGTAAGTCTGGAGACTTACTACAAGAATGTGGTGTCTGGTCCTGGCAAGAAACCAGTCATGTTTCACAGATCTCCTGGATTTTGTTGCGACGCATGGAAATAAATAATCCGAACAACAAAGGCCATTTGGGTTTCCAAAAGGCCTTTGAAAAGGCCACTCGCCTAAGGTTTTTGGAGAGCCAAACTGCCATGGAATAATCTCATTATGGATAAATAATTGCATAAAATACAAGAAAAAAATTGTAGGGGTAAATGGACATTTTTCACAATGATTAAGTTCATCACCAGAAGTCCAATTGTATAGAGAAGAGAGGACAGTAAAGTGACAAGGCTTGCTGCTGATGCGGAATTATTCAGGATAGAAGAAAACAAAAGCTTAATGGCAAGAGCTACAGAAGTACTTCACGATACAGAATAGCCAGCAATAAAATGACAGATGTGGGGGAAAACAATGCAATACATTTTAAATATGCAGAGTCACAGCAAACCAGGCTTGGTTCAGGCAGTGAAGAATTGTACTATCTGCAGATCCAGCTACTGGGGTAGGACATTGGATTCTTTTGCTCATTTACGAAAAATTCAAGTAATTTTACCCAGCAAGAGAAGGGATAGACTGTATCACCTCCTGAAATGCTCTGTGAGGGCAGGAAAAAAGCTTGTCTGCTCACCTCATCTGTTCGGTTATGAGTAAAGTCTTGACTCCACACACACAAAGGAGCACAAAGGCATGGTGGCAGGCAGGGGAACACCAATAACCTCATCAGAGATACTTGTCTCAGCTTCTCCAGCGCCGTCACAGGAGGGGGATCAGCCCACAACCAGAGTGTGGAACCCCTCAAGATGAGTCAGTGCAAAACCTCTCCAGAACACCTTACCAGATTTACAGGATGTTCAGGGGATGAATCAAACGTGAGGAAAAGGAGGGATCAAGGTGGCTTGGGGAGGAAGCATGGAAAAATAGAGGGATAAAAGGGACCAGTTTTATGCAAACAGGTTGCTAGTCATCACTCTTACTGTCCATGCTCCGCACCTGATCAGCACAGCCTGTCCTGCCTCCATTTTAAAGTATTTTCTTAGGTGAGGGGACCCTCTATTCTGTGTGCCATTGTGTGTCTAAGGTCTAATGCCAGCAACTGGAGCCAGACCGCAGCTCATAGGAGCAAGTGGGGAGACTGAAGGGAGTGAGGGGTCTAAGTGCCAGCAACTACCATGAGATATAAGGACCACCGTGTCTAGGGTGCAAGCAATAGAAGAGGTCAGAGCATATGCCGGTCTAATTGCCAGCAACTGAAGTAAGGAGCACAGGTCATAGTGACCTGTGTGTCTGGGGCGCCAGCAACCTCAGAAACCAGAGTGTGTGCACATGTCAGTGTATGACCATTAACTGAAGCTGGATTACCGTGCAAGTAGGATAAAGAGGCTTGGGAACGGGGTATCAAAGCAGCCTCAAGTCTGGGCCAGATACTAGAAACACCAAAGGGGCTGAAAGTGGGCTACTGGAAGGATCCGGTGGTCCAAGCCAGCTGCTGGAGAGACTGTGAAATCTGGGGGTCAACTGAGAGACTTGTTTGCATGTATGTATCTGTGCACAATCCAACTGGAGACAAGAGGATCCGGGGCCAGCTACTGGATAGACTGAATGTCTATGGCCAGTTCCTGGAGGATTCGTAATGTGTCTGTCTGTGCATGGACGAGTAGGTGTGCATACACAAGAGGGTCTGAGTAACACCAAGCCTCAGGGGCTTGTACAATCAGATTCCAGCAGCTGGGAAGAGTAGGAAATCCAGGAGTCAGCTATTGGACAGACTGAGCGTCTAAGGCCAGCTCCTGGATGGCTCCATATTGTATGCATCTGTGTATAGATATGTAGGTATGTATATTTTCTATTAAAGGGCTTTCACCCTGATCAGCCAGAGAGGGGAACAGGATGCATCCATTGCTACTGTTTATGCTGTGTTTTCTGTTGGTGTTGATCTGCATGGCAAATCATTTTGTATGTACATATGTACACTGTGTGTCTATTGGGAATACGTGCTCAGTCTCACTACCAGTTGAATGTGGGAACGTGGAGCAGGAGCAGCCTTTCCTCTCTGAAGCTACCAGATTCAGCAACTCCAAACAACCTACATGATCACTCCATATTTGCCCTCTTCTGTGTGGATGCCAAAGAAACATAAGGGCCTTCCTTGAACATCTTTACACTTGTCCACCAGTATACTGCAGGGCTTACCATTGCATCCATCATGCATAAAAGCTGTTAATCAAAAAAGGAGCATCTCTGAGGAAAATAAATCTGAAAACTACATTCTTCTAAATACATATATATCTACAGCTTCTCAGACTGGCTTAGCTTCTCTTTGTATTCTCTTAACTATTCACACCTGATAACTTTGGAATTTTTTTACTGCATTTAAGGAGCTTAGGCCCCAGTGGGAGATAATTTGCTTCACTTTCCTGGGATTTTTGTATTCACTTCATCCTATGGTTTCTCTGATTGAACTGTCCTACAGGAATTACTGCTTGATGCACTTGTTCCAGTATAGCAGCTTGTACCGAGCACTCTGCCAACTGTCACTCAAAGTAGTATAGAAATTCACTTACATTCCTGCTTATGTAAACCAACAAGCACAAGAATGACATTTTCTTCACAAAATTGTTACAACTTAAAAAACAGCAATTGAAAAATTTAGCAATCACATCAAATTTATTCTCTATTGCAATGAAGTTCTTCCTCAATTACAGGTTATTCCATTGACACCTAGCACACAGCAGAATTCAGCTGAAATTTGAAATTTGCAGGTGAGTATCTATGTCAAAATAACAGTTTAACATAGTAAATTTATTTTTATCATCTCGTAACAAACCAAGCTGGATTTTTTTTCAGAGTGAATGCTTCTTGCTATTTCTACTAAAAATATAAGAATACCATACAAAATGTCATGCAGTTTCAAGGACACTATTTTCTTTTTGAGTAAGTAGGAGGTAGAAGATTACTGGAAAGAGCAAACAAGCAAGCTGTTTCATCAGGAATAGGAACACTGAAACATGGTTTCCTATGGATTTATGCTATGGGTTGAGCTCTATGTGGCTTCTCTCCTGCCTAATAAGGATTCTGTTTATGCTGCATAATTCCCCTCAGACCATTAAAAAGTTCTTCCTCTTATATCCAGATATGTGTGTTTGAAAAAAAATGTATAGCAATTTATTAGATTTTTTACTTTTTCTTCTCTGCCAAACTGGCTGCAATCAATTGCATAGGAGGTTCAGCATGCTATGCTGGTGGAGTCAGAGGACTGCATTCTTTGAAGGCTGATTGGTCTCTGTTTACAGTAGTAAATTCAATTTCACAAATATTCTCCAACTTTCATAGAGAGAGTATTTATAATATTTGATATCATTTATTTCTTATGTCTGTTCTCAGGAAATACTTTCAGGAATTTCTTCTCTTCTGGGGAACACAACCATTGATGGAACATAAAGTATTTCTGCTGCATGAAGCACAGACAAAAGATCCATAGATAAATCACTGATAGAGGGAGTACCGCACTTTTCATGTAGAGGCGGCCCTGCATGTAGCTAATGGTTTGTCTCTGGGAAGTTTAAGACTAAAGATTTTAAAGACAGGCTGTAGATGCTCAGTGGTTATTCTCACACACCTGCTGACACCATGATTACTCCACAGGCAAAACAAAGTCAAGTCAGAAATACCATCGCTAATATCATTAGATGGCCAGTGGGATACAGCTAGGCCTACTATTTGTGAGCAGGAGCATACTCTGCAAGTGAGAACAAGGAGAAAATAAGGAAATCTCTAAAGTTAAATCTCTTAAAAAACAAAGTGTACTTCCCTATCCTGACGTAAGCAAAATGCTGTACAAACTTGAGATACCATGAATCAAAGACAAGTTCTGTTGGATAGCAAGAAAAGGGTTGCAAACTAACCATTCTCTCTCCCATGAGGGGAACAAAAAACCAACCAAACCTAACACCAGATAAATCAAGGGCTAAAACTGTAACAAAGTGTGGAGCCTTCCTTGAGGCAGAGTGCTGAAATGTAAACTACTGCCCAATTGAGGGTGCAGGTCAGAAATGGTAGATTACACTCTCATTCCTTCCAGCTTCTACTCTAGGGAATACTATAAATATCGTAAATGACCTCTTTTCTTAGCCACTGGTCTGGAAACTTGCAGTTAATTAATTTTACCCCATTCAACATAAAGGTCTAGGACTCTATCCAAGTGTTTTTTAGTGAACATCCAGCAATAAATGCAGGCTTCCCTAGGCTTCGCTAACAGTTTGCAACAATGACTGGCAGTGCCTTGCAAGGTCTCCCCAGGTTACTTGGAATCACAACCTGTCCCAGTACTCCAGAGGGGGTCTTTTCCAGGCACCAGACTTCTGTAAATACTTCTTTCATTGCCTTGCCCAACCATACAGTTCAATTCAGCATGAGTTGAATTTAACAAGAAAGCTGGGGAGGGGCTGTTTGCAAGGGGATGTAGCGATAGGACGAGGGGCAATGGCTTTAAACTAGAGCAGGGTAGGTTTAGATTAGACATTAGGAAGAAGTTCTTTACAATGAGGGTGGTGAGACACTGGAACAGGTTGCCCAGAGAGGTGATGGAGGCCCCATCCCTGGAGCCATTCCAGGCCAGGCCTGATGGGGCTCTGAGCAACCTGATGTAGTTGAAGATGTCCCTGCTTACTGCAGGGGGGTTGGACTAGATGACCTTTAAAGGTCCCTTCCAACCCAACACATTCTATGATTCTATGATTCTAACTGACCCTCACCTAGCAAAAACCAGAGCCTAGGTAGTTGGACAGGAAAATATTTTTAGTTGGCAAACTTTTAGGAATAAATGACTACTAATTAAGCTAACCGTAATGGAAGAGGAAAAGCTGGGTTTTTCTCTCCTCATCCTAAAAGGAGTAAATCCCATGTTGTCTATTTTCTTTTAGACCTACCTACACTGCTAGGGTATGTGCTCTTTCTTCTTGTTTCAGCTAACCATCTCCAGCCAACAATGCAAAAATCCCATGATCAGGAGAGCACGCAGGCTGACTCCAAAGACTACTGGTTACAGCATACAGCTACGGAGAGGACAACTTGCACGCTGCGGCTCGTGCTTCTTGAACAACCTGCATGTTCTATGCAGTCACTAGATTATAGAATTAAAAAAGGGGACAAATCTAAATAGGGAATCTTTGAGGAAATATACATAAAACTTCCAATCCACTTAGCAAATATAAGGTCTTCTTAACAGCAAAACTCTACAAAAGCTTAACTGGCATAACTACTTCCTGGCTTTGGTGCATTTAAATGACTTCAACCTAGACAGAGCATCCAGAAGGAGAGAACATTTTATGGTACAAATTACAATGGAAATCAAAGTGGAATGCTAAGTAATTCAAGCCCTGATGCTCCAACTGCTTTACTAATACATTAGTTTGCAAGACCAAGGTCTTAGCCACGCGGTGGAATAAATGTCAGAGTCCTGTACCCGAAAACAGGATGAAATGGGTCTTAGACTATGGTACCAGAAATCAAGGGTTCTGTCAAACAGTAGTGATAGCCCTAAAATTCTCCACATGCACTTCTGAAAATGAAAGGTTGATTTTTAAAAACTAGTAAAACTCTTATGTCGAACAAAAAAACACTGTCTGGGTCTCTTCATGTGGCCTGCCTGGGCGACCAGCCAATAGACTGTAATAGTTTAAAATTATATAGAAAACCTACCTGTAAAATTAATCACAGTAAGCTCTGCACAGGAAGTTCAGGGCAAGGGTGAAGTAGCCAGTTATAACATGTTGTTCTTGTGTTAATAGTCTAGTAAATATGCAGTTCTTCTCTGTGGTTCTTTCTTTAGATTAAAGATGCCTGACAAACAGCCAGTGGATGCCATAAGTTAACATCACAATTTCATTGCTCCTGAAAAAAAACACAAACCAAAGCACTGGAATATAAACTCTGAAAATGCAGTTTTCATTTTAGATGACATTGGAAGCTGTCTTTGTTACCTCTCTACTCTCCTACCCCCCAAGAGGCATGCCAGAGTTGTCAAGTTTTTTTAATTAAGTATTTAAGCATGAAACATGTTCCACACTACTCATGTGAAATGAGGAATAAAAGTCATTATGTTTAAGAGAAAGATAAAATTAACTAAATGTGCTCATCGGTGAAAGCAGAGAATAGGCAAACAAGAATTCAGAGTTACGATCTCTTCTCTGAAATGACCTCTTGCCAGATCCAGTGAAGTAATTAAGCCAAAAAAAGGTACAGATGTTCTAAACTATGATACAAACAGTCCCTGGTCTGCTCATAAGCAACACTTAAATTTTGCTTTGAAAGACTCCCTAAATTTTACGTAAAACAGAAGTGTACTGATCATATGTAGTATACCCAGTGAATTGACCATGTGTAATATATCCAGTGACTGTACAATGCTGTTGAGGGCAGAAACTAGACATTTCCTCCTCTACCTTAACATTTTAACTGTGCTCTGCCTGGCCCCATCAGCTTGAATTTGTGGCTGTGCCATGTCTCAGCCTTAATAGGAACCGCCTGGGAATCTGGTTGTAAGGATACTCTCCTGGCGAATGGACAATATGGATTTCAACTCTCTTGAGGCTGCAGTTGAAGAGGATACACTTCCTACTACCTGACTAAATGGTAGCCTATTACATAAAGCAGAAGTGCTTCACCTGCAATTATACAGCAGCTGTAAAAGGTTCTGATTTATAAATCCCAGCTAATGAGAAATAACTCCTCTACCATCGTGAAACATTGCACCAGATTTAGGGGTAGGGAGTGTTTCTAAGCATCCTCCCCATGTTTCCTACTGGGAAGCTATACCAGTTCTGATCACCTCTGCGAGACACCTTTTCCCTCTGTACTGTCCTGGGAACCCAGGCATCAGCTCTGGTTCTGCATGCCACCCGAGGGACCAAACGCATAATTTATTAATCCCACCTCTTAACATCTATTTGTTGCAATTCCTTCTTCTGAAAGTGGTGATTATAATTTCTACCTCACAAGAGTGCTGACCCTTAACTGGAGCGTAACTGGAGACTGAAAGAGACTCTTACTTTCCTCAGATGACAAAGTGCAGTGGCACAAGGTACTCTTATTATGCAGTGTAATACATGATTGCATCCATCACACTTTTAGATGATCCACTGTTCTACACAGACCCTGCTCCTAGCTGACCTGAAAGTATTGTATATTTAAAAATGCAGAATCACTAAACAGAGGGTTGCTCTTCATCTTGCTAAGAATATAAAGCAATACAAGGAAGAGTGGTCATATATGATGTACGCATCAAAAACATTTTGTTCAATTTATGGAAATCCCTGTCTATTGTGATGTACGCTCTACCTGCTGATCTACACATTTCATCTGGCTGAAAAGGATACTAATTATCTTTGTGAAAACAATGAAAAACCTTTAAATCCTTGGGAAATTACTGAAAATGAAAGCCAGACAAAGACATGCTGAACCTGTGGAGAAACATTCTAGCTGAAGCAAGCAACAACCTGGATGTACCCCTGGCACAGCTCAGTATTTCTGGGCAACCATTTTGGGGCTTACAGACAGGCAGGGATCAACATGCCTCGGTGGCAGGGCATTGCCTCACCCGGACTTCTGCTTATGCACCACACAAAAATCCCCTTCCGTGCTCTCTTACAGCTCTCCATCGACCAAGTCTGAACAAATAAGGAGGCCGCATGCGCAACGCGTGTTGGGATGCAGACAGGTATCTGTCAGCGTCTTTGCTAAACCTGCCAAACCTTTCCATTTGTGACCCAATTCACTCAGACTTGTAAAAACCCCCCACGGTTATATATTAAGCCCCTAGGTATATTTGCTGTCTGCAGCGAGGTATCGGACAACCTGTTTGTCTTTTGACTGGCTTGCTGCATCCTGGAGCACATTGTTTACCGAAAACAGGTAAAAAGCTCTAGGGAGGGCTTTCTTAGCACGTTCAGAAATTAGAACAGGTCAAGCTGACTGGATAAAGAAAATGCTGACCCACATTTAGGAAATTGGTTTTCTCCCCTCCCCCCTAACCTTAAATAAAGTCCATCTTCTGGGAAATACCACGGCCCCGGCCCATCCCGGGCCGGCCACAGGTCGCGAAGGCCCCGTCCCCCGGCGGCCACCGCCCGAGGCCCTTGGCCGCAGGGGGGGA
>VYZM01011678.1:69851-81345 GCA_013398915.1 Dromas ardeola | reverse complement strand
CCACGGGAGAGCCCGGCCTCCCCTCAGCTGCCCCCGCCCGACACGCTTTCGGGACCGGCCGATTCCAATGGCGCGTCGGCCGCCGCGATGCGAGACCGCGAAAGCCGCCATGTCAGGCACCGCCGGGGCAGGGCCTCGGGGCGGGCACCTCCCGGGGCGCCGCTATGAGGGGGGAAGCGCCGGCGGCGCCGGCGGCAGCAGAGCTCCGCGCGCCCTCGCGGGCAGGAGGCGGGGGCAGTGCGGGGCCGGGGCGGAGCGAGGAGGGGGGCGCGGCGCAGCGCTGCCGCCAGCCGGGCCGCGTCGTGTGGGGGGAGAGGGCGGAGCGCGGACCCCCGCCATGTCCAAGCACGTTTTCCTCACGGGACCCCCAGGTAACGGGGGTAGGAGGAGCCCGGCGAGCGGGGCGAGGGGAGGAGGCGCGGCCGCCGGGGCCTGTCTCGGCCCGGCCTAGCTAGCCGCCCTGCGCGGGGTCGGCGGGGCTGTAAAGCGCTTTGGGCCAAGGCAAGGCAGCCGGTGGCGGGCCCCAGCACCCGCCCAGGGCGTGAGGGAGCCCCGGAAGCGCCTCCTGCTGCGGCCGGGCCCGGCAGCTGCCTGCGAGGAGGGCCCGGCAGCTGCCTGCGAGGAGACCCCGGCTGTCGGCATGTAGGCCTCCAGCTGCTCCCCTCCCCGGGCGTCGCCTGTTGAGGTCAGAGCTGCTGCCTTCATTAATCTGTACCTAATGAGGGTCCATTTTAGCTCTCCGCCCAATCCTCTGGCATGTCCTTTTCCAGATGCTACTGCTTTGCCCCTGGCTCCTGCCCTGCAGTTCAATATTGGGGGAGAAAAAAACCTGGACGACTAATCCTGCCTCAATTAAACTGCAGCCATTAGTAGTTTCTGAGCGGTCATCTTTTCTGTAACTTAACTGTAGTGATTTAGCACTTCCAACCGAAGTAATGTTCAGCTATAAGTAATAATTGGTATCCCAGATGGGCAGGCCTTGACTGAAGTGGTGGAGTAGTTTATCGTGGTAGGGGAATCTGATTATTGTGGAGGTAGAGTGGTGTTGAGTATGAGGGTAGAACTACAAGGCTGATAAAGAAATAAACCAGTTATTATGATTGCAAAGCATTCTTTTGGGGTCTGGAAGTAAAGCATTGCGCCTGACTCTCCTTTTGGGGAACCTTTTGCAGATACCTGTTTTGTCTGGAATTAATTTAAAATGCTGCTGCTGGGCTGAGATACCAATACCTTCCACCCACTTCATTCTGTTTTTCCATCCATTGAATAAAGGCAGCCCTCCAGAAGACGCAGAGGTTTGGCCCACTTAGGCCTTGTGTCTGTTCATTTAGCTGAAATTGAGTGTGCTGTTTTGATTAGCTAAATGTATAAGTTTAAGCTTTCTTAAACTTAGTTTGAGTTTGACTTAGTTTTCTTTGGCAATTTACTGAACAAAGGTAACCGAGTTAGAGACAGTAAATCTACTTAGCCAAATTAGTATAAATTGGCTTATAGAGACATGACCCAGGAAAGATGGTAGATATTGATGGTGCCACATTTGATGTTTTATTGTTGTTCAAATGCCAGGAATCCCTTTGGCTTCAATTTTGAAAAGTTTGCATAATAGTTTGACTAGATGCCCTTGAAGCCACAGAATATTTTGCCATTGATATTGACTGTTAAGAAAGTAATTCCTAAATCTGCTTAAAATCTAAGGGAGGAATTTGGTATGTGCATGTTGAAGTTATTTCTGTTGGCATCTTTAGGGACCTCACATTTGGTCTATATTCCTTGTCTCCAGGAATTTAAGGGTTTATTCTGCAGGAGATTTTCTATCTTCTGATTTTTCTGACAACAGTGATTAAAAATGAAGTGATAACACTAAATTTTGTGAGAGGCAGTAAAGTTGAGTTTAAAAGGACATTGTCAAGGGATGTACTTGTACAATGGCAAAGGAGAAGAAGTAGCTCCTTTGTGGGAACTGAGAGGATGTTTGGAACATTGCCAATGTTCGCGTTGTAGAAACTACATCAGACTGTGCTAGGAGACATCAGGTGGTGAGGGTTTTAAGGATCTGTCGTAGGGTAAGAAAATGGATTATAGGACCACAGGATAATTCATGTGAGAAGGGACTTCAGGAGGTGTAAAGGAGGGTCATCTGTGAGGCCAGACCAGGTTGCTCAAGGATTTATCCAGTCAGGTCTTGAAAACCTCAAAGGATGTGAAGACTGTACAGCCTCTCTGGGCAACCTGTTCCAGGGCTTGATTGTCCTCACGATAAAAAAGCTTTTCCCTGTATCTAGTCAAAACCTCTCTTGCTTCAGTTACCATGAGAAGCGTGTTTCTGTTGTTGGAAATACTTTTTGCCATGTAGGACCTGATATCTCAGGGGCACTGAGTGCTTCCGATTTCTCGGACATCAATAGATGTAGTGTGTCCTTTGTGCCAGTTAGGCTCCTGGTAACAGCAGTCAATTTTGACCTTACGATCTAACAGAGGAATGAACTCAGCTCTGTTCTTAAGAAGTAGTGATTAGCAGCAGCAGAAAGGGAGATTCATCAGTCAGTCTTCCAGCTAGCTTGGCTATCAGTTGTGTAACAGTATGGCTCTGCTGTATTTACCTGCCTTGGGGCAAGCTTTGTGGCCTGCCCATGCAGTAAACTAACAAGTTTTGTGGTAGCCTGGGATATTTTTACCATTCTGTTGTGACTCCACTGTAGGCATACTTCTTAAAGGCTAATAAAACGTTACAGTGTCAGTACAAGATGAATATTAGAAGGTGTTTTTGCTCCTTCCTTTCCTAGCAATTACAAAAAAAACCCAATTTGCAAACTTAAAAAGTAATCAATGTTCCTGCTAAACTGAATCATTACTGTGATGTTTAAAAATGGGATAATAGTGGGGAAGATGATTAATCCTGTGTGCTTTTTGTCTCCTCTTTATTTTTAGGGGTTGGAAAGACGACTTTAATCCAGAAAGTCACTCAAGCTCTAAAATCCTCAGGCATTCCCATTGATGGATTTTACACAGAGGAAGTTAGAGAAGGTGGCAGGAGAACAGGATTTGATGTTGTCACTTTGTCTGGAAAACGAGGACCTTTGTCTAGAGTCAGGTACTGAGGTTTTAATAACTCTAAGTGGCTTATTGGTTTACGCTTCTGCTCCAGCCTGTCAGCATGTTAAATGCTCCTCCAGAAGGTGATTTCCAGCACGCACATGGCTTTCATGGCCAGGTTCTTTGAGAAAGAGACTGCATGACCTGGCTGATAGGGTATGTAGACAATGCTCTCTACTGCGTAGTGAAATATTGAAAATGTGCTAGAGAAAGGTATTCTCTCTTGCTGCTTATTTTACACCAGATAGAGACGAAGCACTGCCGAGCCTTTTATTGTGAGGCTCAGTCTCTTTGGGATACAGTCAGTAGCTTATTGTAGGCAGGTAGGAAGTTGGTTTTGTTTCCGCCAGCTAATTTATGGGGACAGAAGTAAAAAATAGGAGGGAAATTGCAGATAACATTGTTTTAAAGAGCCACTGACTGGCCCACAAAACCCACGTGTGAATTTTAAGAAAAAGAGAGTTTCAGAGCCCCACTAAGGAGGGGGGCCTCTGAAGTGCAGAGGGGCTCACAGTCTCTACTGTTTCACTAGACTTAGCTTTTCACACTTTGTGCAAAACTTAGTCTAGATCTGGATGTGATGTTAGCACCTCATTCAGACTAAATAATTTGCATGCTGCTAATAAAGGAGGTTCACCTAAGATAGCGTGATGCGGCACAAGCAAACCGAGCGTTTTTCCAAGATTGTTTAAGGGTTTTGCATCCCATGCTGAGATTTGGGCTACTGCTGTGATGCTGTCTGTAGCGTCACATTACCAAATTCAAAGATCTGAACTGCAGGCATGTAATTTGATTTCAGTGTAAATATACCTGCTGGCTTTTGGATCCCATTACCCTTCCATACAGTGTTCAAATTTGAGCTCACATAGTTGTGAAGGTAGCTTCTGGTATATTTATTATCTTAAAGTATGCTATCTGCAATATGACTTAAAGCATGGTTTACAGAGTTTCTTTCATTTTGTTAGAGGAATTAAGGGGATTTGACTTATTAGGATAACTTCTCATAAATCCACTTGAAATGACTGCAGTGAATTCTCACTAAACTCATTACTTAGAAGGAATTGTGCATTTAAAATATCTCTTTTTCAAATTCAGTTCTGATTCTTCTACTTCAAGACATGAATATCGAGTTGGACAGTATGTTGTAGACCTTGTTTCATTTGAGCAGTTGGTTCTACCTATGCTGAGAAATGTAAGTATTCTATGAAAGTTGCTGAAAAATGGATGCTTTATGATAATTAGTGTTATTGGAAGGCCTTGCTAGAGCACTAGATTTTTATATTAATAAATGGCCTGTTTCTTGGGTTTTGCTGATTCTGATTGACTTTAAGATCGGGAAGCTGGAGGGGCAAATCTGGCTTCTTGTGCTTATTGTGGTGTTTGAGAGATCGCAATCCCCTCTCATTCTTGATCTGACATTGTCCTGTGAGCAGGCTCTCCTTGACCTGAGAGACAGTCGATAGGAACTTTCTTCCTATGCCACCATCTTGCATATTGAAAAGCAAACAAAATGTAAGAGTGGCTTACCACACAGAACTGCGTGGCGTCAGTGGGTCCAAGAAAAAAGCTTTTGCTGCTGCTTCTCTTATTTGCAGCCTTTTATTCCCTCTTGTTCCGATTCCCATCTTCTTCCAGTAGAAGCATTTGTTTCTTGAATCCAGTGGTTATTTTTGATTACCACTGTGTAAGTACCTGGACACTGGTAAGTTTTAACTGATAATAGCAGTCTGATAATTTGGGATTTAGCCTGCTGCACAAAGAGTGCTCTAGTGTGACATTTTCCACACAGTCTTTTTCCTATCCTTCTCCTAATATTTTGCTACAACTGTGCAAGTGATATTATGATTATCTCCTTTTTTCCTTCCCCTTCCTCTCTCTCACTCCAACCTTTCCCCTCTCCAAAATTAAACAAGAACAGATCTGATTTTGGCAATAACATATGACAGCAGCTGCTGAGCTGTACTACTAAAAAAAAAAAGCCTATTGTGATTTTTCTACACTGCCTAAGCTCAAGGGGCCAAGGAAGATGGGACTTCCTAATGAACTTCGAAGGAACAAAAAACCAAGGAGGTACAAGGAGCAAAAACAGGATTGAGGATCTGATTCTTGTTTTTGTCAAGGAACATTAAAGTCTGAGTGGGGAAGCAAAGACAGGGGCAAGGGAGAAAGGAAATATGAATAAAATGGGACAATTTTTTTATGATTAATTGCACTGTAAGTTGATTTACTACATTAGTAAATAGAAGGATAGTTTAATAAAAAAGACTTCATTAAGCCAGCACTGTACTTGGAATCCTTTTACTGCTGCATTTATGTGAAGTCCAGGAGAGATCATGGTAGAAGGGTGTTAGCAGTGTTGAATTTTTCTGGTTATTTCTCCTTCTGCAAGAACAGCAGAGTGAAGGGAAGAAAAGAGGCCAGCAGGGTCGGACAGTGCACCGTGTTCTCGGTGAAAGCCCTGTTAATCAGTTTTGTGGAAACGTGGTCATGCATGTAGGCGGCACAAAATGGGAGAGGAGGAGAGTGAGGAAGATCATAGAACTGAAACAGGAGAGTCATAGGTATGGTCTGGTTTGATCAGGGAGCAGCATGGAGTGGGCATGTGCCCATGTAGTCTTGAGGACAGCTTCAGCTCTTAAGGCTTGGATCTCGTTGATTCCAGTGAGAACAGGGGTAGAGCCTACAATGGATGATCTCTCTGGTTCTGGAAACTTTGCCAGGCAGGACTGAGGATTTTTTTCAAAGCAAAATGCTCTGTTTCTCAGTGTGTGACCTAGTGACTAGTATTGGCTTTTTAGCTCACTGATCTATGAAAGGATTTTAGATAAAACAGTTACTCAGCAGGGACTTAGCTTGAAAAGGTTTTAGGATGTATGTTATACAGTTCTTCCACTTCCCCAGAAGCAAATACTTTGCCTTCACAAGGGAAAACATTTAAAATTTTTTTTCTTTTTTTTTTATGTTCTGTATAATATGGCTGGTATTGGTATATATTCATGGATCTACAGTGATGTTTTGACTTGAATTGATTTTCTCCTTACTTCTGCAAATAGTGGAGTGCAGTTCTCTGTTACTTTTACCAAGAGAGGATAGGCAGTGCACTTCCTTTTCCATTGAATAGTTCCGTTGCTTTTCCCTCTTCTTGTCTCCTAGACTTCCCTGCCGCTCACACTGATCTGCAGCACAGTACTGTTTGGCACAGTAAACAAACCTCAAATGTGGTTAGTCTTTATTGTGGTGCCTGTCCCACAATCCAGGGGGACTATAGAATAAGCTATATCTCGACAAAGAAATGGAAGATGACTGTTGTTATGTGGGAGGGGCTTGAAAACGGCTTGGTTGTTATCCAGATAGCTTTGAAGAAAGCTAGTTGTTCTGAAAGAAGTGCTAGTTTTGACCCTCCCTTGACCCACCTACAAGAGGACAAACTTGCAAATCTAGATGTAATGCAAGTCTTTTTTTTAAATACTTGTGTGGATATTGATCTATTCTAAATGTATAATTTGATGGGAAGAGTGAAGTTTTGAAAAATTGGTGTCCCTCAGATTCATTCAAAGCTGCCAGTAGGCTAAGTGCAGTTCTTAATTGTCAAATAGCTGGTATGGGACCATTGTGAGAATTCTGCTTTGAAGGAAAACTGGTATTATGGATATTTCCTGTTGTAGTTGGTATTTATGCTGTATATATATTCTCATCTTTCCAAAACTCCATGCTGGAATAGAAATGATAGATTTATAAGTCTGTCAGTAACTAGCAGCATCTTTGACTCTTCCGCTTTCCCCAGTATTACAATTGAATTGATTTCTTTTGGAGGTGTTTCTTTTATTAGCATAGAAATTATTTCTGTTGCTTGGTCTAAGTTCTGTGTTTACAGTCTCTTGATGCACTTTTCCACAGGTAAACCATGGCAGTGGTGCAGAGAAAAAAATTTGCGTCATAGATGAAATTGGTAAAATGGAACTCTTCAGCCAGGCTTTTATTCAAGCTGTTCGTCAGACACTGACTGGCTCAGGGACCGTGGTACTTGGAACTATTCCTATACCTAAGGGAAAGCCACTGGATCTTGTTGAAGAAATAAGAAGTAGGAAAGATGTTAAAGTGTTCAATGTGAGTAACATCAAATATCCTTAAAGAGCCTTCTGTTCTAGGTTGCTGGTTTGTATTTGGCTCTGTTTAAAAACTAATTGTTACTACCAATTGATAGCTGTGGGTAGCTTGTATGAAATAAGTTTTTTAGTTTCCATTTTATTCTTAATGGGCAGGTGTTCACCTTATAGAAAAAAAAAATCAGTTGGCAGTTACTGCAGCAGTCTCACACAGCTGGCTTTGCTTGTGAGGGGCTGTAGAAGTAATGATATAGTTGTTTTAAAAGGTTTTCTTGCTGTAGTATTATTGCTATATAAGTATTCATTATTCCTAAAAGTTAACTCTTTTATAGTGCAGTCAGATTTAAATTATTTTTTTTCAGACTGGCTTGCAGAAATATTACCAGTAATCATATTCAAGACAAAAAAGGCAGCAGCGGAGTTTGTAGAAATGATTTCTAGAAGAAAGACGCTTGTAAATGTAGTGTGCTTTCTCTGGAGTCAGTGAACCAATTTTGGAATTCATTATGTTATTTTTACAGACATAATTCTCAGAATATTAGAGCCTCAGAGTGCATTTCTGATCAGTTACAGGGAGGTTCTCAAAAACTTACCACATCAAAACACAGCCTGTTCACAGGAATATGTGCGTGAGGTTTCCTTAACATCTGTTAAGTGTCCTGGAGGCTTCACAGAAGCAAGCTAAACACAGCCCCCGCTCCTTTGATTTATTTTTCTGCCCAGTGTGTACTATTTGTAGTAAAAAATAAAGCTGTATATCCAAAACTGAACTGTGCGTCTCTAGAAATTATAAATTCAGGAAGTGGGACTTACACATCCTGGCTTACTAAGAGGAGTAATATGCTGTAGAGCAGTACACTGTTGCAGCCTGTTCGTTATCAAATGCATGTCTAATGCATTCTCATGCAGTGAGAACGCTTACTTTATTTTCATCCAAGTGAAGGAGGAAGAAAAAAGCACTGGTTTTATACTGAATGATCTTAATTACGGCAGAGAAAGCAAACCCTCCATCTTCTTTTTTCCTCTTCAAAGTGGGATTAATAAAAATGCAGTGCTCAAAAAAGTTCCTCAGATTCTTTTACTTGGTAATCCCATCATCATCTTCAATTTCTGTTTTTTAAATGAAATGCCTGTTCAATTAAGTGCTAAAGCAATCCTAGGAGCAAAGATGAGAGAAGATTCCTTTCCTCATATAAGCATTCAACTCCTATCGTTCCTTTCAGAGATAAAACACCAGGTTTCCCACTGACAAGCTGATGGGAGTTAGTTGTCAGGCTACTGAAAGGGGATGCACGTGAATGTGAATTTTATATGACCTGCTTTACAGTGGTAGGGCAGGGGAAGAGGGAATGGAGGATGCCTCGCTGAAAGTTAACGGTCATTCGGTGCTTAGGCTGCAGTCATGGCAAGGCAGTAGTGTGCGTTTGGTCCTTTCAGGGGAGCAAACGGAGGGCTAGGAAACAGCGTTTGGCTTTTCAAGGAAGCTTTTGAGGCTTCCGCTGTCTCTTTTTATCAGGTAATGTTCCGAGGGCATGTGCCACTCAGTCCTGGGTTGTTCGCTGTATCAGTCTGCCCGTACATCTTTCTCTTAAGTACTGACTAGACTACAGACAGTACAAGTCTTCCTGTAAATTTCAGTGGAGCAGTGTTTCTCTAGCTACAAAAGAAATTCACTAAAAAAATGGGCCATCCTGTTTATGCTGTGGAGATTAGGCTGTGCAGGTTTCTTTGTTTAAACACAGAGTTCTCTGGTGAATCCGTTAGCCAAAAGCACGCGTGTGAAATGTGTGACAGGCTGCAATAGTTCCCAGGTGGCAGAGACCTGCTATGCTGAAGCGTTGTGCAGGAGAGCATCTGTCTCACTTGTTCCAGTGACACACTACATGCTCTTTCCCAGCTAGTTAAAACGTGTGCATGAGTAAGAACAGAACCTGCCCGTGGGGAGTCAGAGGTGTTACTGGCTGAAGTAAATACTGGATCCCCACCTATGTTCTCCAAGGGCTGTGGCATGGGGAGAACCTGGAGTGCCCAAATTGCTCATGATCAGTAATTTCTTAACTAACTTTTATGGTGCCTGGAAGTGTGTAGAAGTAGGTGGCTACCTTCCAAAAAAGTTCTGCCTGCTTTGTCACTTAATATGGAGTTAGGCTGCATTCAAGTTACTCAGCAGAGTTTTCTCATCCTTCTCTTGCTGTCACAAGGACAGTTCTGATGTTGGATACTGAGTGCATAGAAACAGCTGTTTGGGGTTTTACAGTCCCTTCTGTCTTGAAAGCATTTTCAGTGTGTGTAAATGGGCCCAGATGCCCTAAAAGCAGTTGAGGATTTGGTCCCAAATGTTTAATTTATTATGTTTAGAGCACTTCACGATAGGAGCTCTGATATTTAACACATTTCTTTCCATTCTTGCCCAATTCCATTTTGCTGAGAACGAAACTTTCCAGTGAAACTACAGAGGCTCTTTTTGCAGTGCCCGGGTCTGTGTAGTTTTGCAGACAGTGTCATAAATAGGATCAGATTATCCTCAGCAGCTGGCACATACTCATTTTCTCCCATTTTCCCATCTACTAATTTTGCTTCCATGAAAGCCATTAGTGATGTTTGGTTGCATATGCCTTTTAAGAAACAAAATAAATAGTTAAATGGATCACAAGAAAAAATGGTTCCATTTGAACAAACTGTACAAGAGGGATTTCCTTGATAGTACGTTAACAGTTAGGGGAAGAAAGCTTTTGTCCTCTACTGTTGCCTGCTTGGACTCTAGGTGGTAGTTTCTCCCAGATTACCTAAATGCGTAGTTGAAGCAGCATCTACAGTCATTTTCAACTCCCTGTTTAAAAATCTACCCATCTGTTTGTACATTCGGTACAGATACTGGGAGATTTGTTCTCTCTGGGAAAGCTGCCTGCACAGAATGTCTCCAGATCTTAAGAGGAGACTTATATCTATCAACCAGCCTTTGTAAAACAGTTGTGAAAATTTTGCAGCACTTGGCACTTTCTCTCTGCAGCTCTCACTGGACTTCTGGCATGTAGGTATGGAAAAGGCATAGATAAAATGTAGTATTGTTTTTGTTGGCTGTGAGACAGTGGGAAGAGCTATTAATGTTCAGAAGGTCCTTTGAAAGTCAGGCTATCAGGACACTTGCTGTGAGATTTAGAGTTTGGCTGATCTATGCTCTGTGCCTTGTTTACCTTGGGGTCTCTCAATAGCCTTACTGAAGAGCAATTCTATTCTTTGTTGTCTTGCTCTCTTTGTTATTGTGGGGTTTTCTGTTTATGTTATAATAGGCTTGGAATGGTACTCTATAAGCAGCAACATTTTCAGGCAGATCTTCCCTTTCACTCCCTTTTTTTTCAATGTCACTTTTTCATCAGTCCCATGTTGATCTGCTCTCTTGAATTCAAGTGGTGTAGGTGAGACCACCATCTCTAGGTTTTACGTGTTGGTTTCCAATATTTGCACAGGATGTCTGTGACTAAACAGCAGTAGGCTCCTAGGGCCAGATTCTTCAGGTAGGACTGTAACATATTTTAAAAAAAAAAACAACCTTTCTCCTGTTCGATATTGACTGTAGTACCCGAAGGGATACAAACCCTTGCGCTCCGATCTTAAATGCAGCTACAGGGAATGCAGTGACAGCTTGCTGCTAGAGAGTTTTATGCCATGCATAGTGTGTCCTTCATGTCAAACAGCATTTCTCAAACTTTGTTAAAAATATGAACCCCCATACTTTTTTTTTGCTCATCTGTCTCTGTCTGATTTCTTCCTGCCCGCTCTGCAGGGATCTGAACAGTGGGGAAAATTTCTTAGCCTGTTTAAAATGAGGCTTTTGCTGAGACTTCACAATTGCTTGTTAACCCTTTCACCACCACAGCCATCTCCCCAGATTTTGGTTGAGTTCGTAATGTATGGCACTGTGGGTCACTGGGCTCTCTATCAGGACCCAGTCTATCAAGAAGGAGTAATTTACACCCCCCTTCCCTCCCCCCACACCCTCAGCTCTGTGCTCTCTCTTTGCTGCACCTGGGAACTGAGCTGACTAGCAAGTGCTGGTATTTGCTTGGCAGTTTACAGTAATCTCCACATGCTGCAATGCAGGTGGGCCCAGCAAAAGACGGGACACTGGGCTATATGGATTTTCACATCTACTGGTCTTAAAACCCAACATTTCCATGGACTGGTCAACCAAAGGCGTACCTCAGTGCGCTACGAATGCTCCTCAGCTTTCTCAAGTAGTCTTTTTTTTTTTTTTTTTTTCTCCAAGGTGCTTGTGTCTTGCAATCCTAAGGTTT
>VYZM01011678.1:45599-69823 GCA_013398915.1 Dromas ardeola | reverse complement strand
GTGCTTCTGTCCTGCAATGCTAAGGTTTCTCAGAATACAGAGTTCTGCTGCCAAGCCTGTTTTAATATTTTTCATTGCAGATGTTTTTGACTAGGTCTGTCATCCTAATAAATACAACCCTTTGAAGTACTGAAGCCATAAGAACTCCACTTTATAGTAGGAAAATTATATTTGGTAATTGAAAAGGATTTCCAGTAATGACAAAAGCACATGCTGGTTCTTCGAGTGATTCTTGTTAGTTATTCAAGCCCTGAATAATACTGCAAAATACCATGGGTAATTAGATCAAAAAGATCACTGAATATTCAATTACGTATGCAGGTTTGTGGGTTTAGCTTATTGTGTTCTCAGTAGCAGGAGAAGGCAGGTGTTTGACACTCAACATTCCTCCACTGAGAAAGAAATGCATTTGAATTTCTGCTTTGTTTGGTTTTGAAGTAAACACCGATATAGAGGTTATTCATCAAATTACATCAGTTTTAATTTCTCTTTCTCTAGGTTAGTAAGGAAAACAGAAACAGCATTTTGCAAGACGTCTTGGCAGCTGTGGAATCTTGCAGAAAATGAAGACCTTTTCTTGCCTGTAAACACTAAAGCTTTTATTTTAACAAAACATTACAACATTTTGTGGGTGTTTTTGAGTCGGTCCTTCCTGCTTTAGCCCCTGGAGGCTTTCCTGGAGCCTTCAGGGTAAGCAAGGTAAAGCTGGTAATACTCTAAAATGTGAAAATGAGATAGCAGGATTGTTATATTCAGTTCACAAGCTGATCCGTTCAAAAAACTGAACAGATGAGTATTCTAATCTGGGTATTTGAAAGCTAGGTGGTCTACTCTGATCCTAGTTACACCATGTAAAAGCAATTAACTGTCAAATCTGTTTGAGATGTTCGTCTTTTCAGAGTGTGGTGTGGACTGTTCTGCCTAGAAAGCAATTCAGTATCTGGAACTTAGCCCTCATGTAACAGAGCAGAACCCTGCCCGTAATGTCTGTGTGCTATGCCTGGTCTATGTAGAAGTATCTTTTGCTGTTGGTGACCCAGCTTAGGTGTGCCCAGGTGTGTTTTCGGCATGGGTGCTGACCATTCCAGAGGTAGAAGGAATAAGCAGATGCTCTGTCCCTACCCCCAGACACCCTTCTCTCCAGTTGCAGTACAAGAAGGGGTTATCTAGAATTTCAAGGAAATTTCCTGTAGTCCCAAGTGACGTTTACAGAATTCCACTTCAGGAAGAAAAATAACCAACTCTAACCTCTCCTAAGTGGCTCTCCAAAGACATGTTGATAAGAGGGCTGCATTTTGTGTTTATTTTCAAGTTTCTGGTGGCAATTCTGCCTCGCACCCCCTTAAAAAATTACATATATAAATCTTCAAGTCCGTGAAGTTCAGTCAAATCTTGACTTGTGTTTTTCATGCAGAGTTATTAAGTCAGGATCGACTTAATACTGCGTTTGTCTATATGGGTTTTACAATCTGTTATGTTTAGTGATACTTTTTGTTTGTTTGGGTTTTTTTCTTACTCAGTTCTTTACATGGTTAATGGTGAAATAAGAAGTGTTTGAGAGCATTAGACAACGTGTTTCCGTATGAGGTGTGCAGATGTGTTCGGGAGAAGTGCTACCACTTAATCAGTTTTGCATGTTGTGAAAACAGAATTCCCTCCCAGGTGCACGCTTGTTCATTGTGTGATTTATAGTCATCTCTGGCTGTAAAAAGTTGTTAAGAATTCAGTTGTTTCTTAACTTTTTTCTGTTCAGTTCAACAACTGTTAAAATGAGCAAACTATTTAAAAGCATTTTCAAATATCATTTGAGTTACCTATTTCTGTAAAACGGACGTGTAAAGCTGTAGGGGGCTGGATGGGGAGAGGCATTTTTCCAGGTGCCCTGGACACAGCAGGCAGTTAAAGGATGCCATGGCCTCGTATCCTGACTGCCCATTACACTACCATTCTGCAGTTGAGTCTTAAATGAGGACTGACCTTTAAAGCTAAATAAAATTGAGATATTTGACACTTCTCTGTAGAGTCTGGGGAGGGGAGTTACTTCAGGAGTGATGGCAGAGTTCAGTTTTCCAAATTCCAGTTCAGCCAGTGTGGTTGGGAGTTTCATCACTTTAAGCAGTGTTCTTCATAGATATATGCTGCCTGCATATAATGCCATGATACCTACTGTAGTCCCATCATTTAATAGACTGGAAAAAAAGAATCGTAACAAGTCTGGGAAACTTTTGCCCAGCGCGCTTATAGTACTTTGAAGCCATTGTCTCATGGTGCAAGGAAGACCTTTTGTAGTAAGGGTAGTTAGTCACTGGAAAAAGTTCCAAAATGAAGGTGCATTTTTCCTTCACAGGAACTGCGAGTGAAGTATCAGCCCTTTTAAATCAAAGGGTGTTTTTGCTACTGAAGGCAATGGCTCTTGCTTTCTGCTACCTATCTCAAGATTGGTGAGAGTCTTTAATTTGTTGTTGTTCTTTTTTTAAGCCCATCTTCTCTCTGAGCTACAGAGTGCTCTCCAAGAGAAATAAAGAGAAATTTTGTGATCTGTGTTCAGCAGAAGATCCTAGATGACCTTAACAGGCATGTCTGGCCTTTAAATCTGAGACAGTCCTGCAGAAATGATTCACCTGTTTGAAATATACATCGAGTGAGTGAGAAAGTAGTATTTCCAACTGAACTTAGTTTTTATGACACCCTGTGTTTACTTTAGAGGTAAAAATTTATTTTTCTGTTCTTGCCCTAGTAAAATATTTGGAAGGCCTCGAGAGGACTGTAACAACAAACAGAGCATTCACAAATCCCCTGATGGGCCGATTTTACTAATAGCACACATTTGGTGAAAATAACCTCTGATGTACCAGCAAGATTCCAGATGACAACATTAGTGCACCTGCAGGTTTTAATTGGTGCAAAAAAGGGGAGAATATGAGGTACCAATTACTCTCTCAAAGCCTGAGAATTGAGGATGTTTTTGGCAAGGAGGCTTGTAATTCCAACATAAAATTGCGCACAGCATGCAATAAACAGGGCCTGCATTATTTATCATGCATTAGACAATTTTGACTTGTAAAACTCTGAGAAGGCTGAAAGAGAGAGGTGAATCTTTAACACAGGACCTACTGCAAAGTTAATTATAAGTAATATGTCTGTCTTGCAGATTTAAGGATGTAGAAGCACCAGTGAAACTTTGTAATTAAATACCAGCTCCCAATCCAGGGAGTAATCTAAATATGGCGATAATTGGGTAGCTGTTAAATACGCATTGATGAGAAGATGATTATTACATGCTGGAGAATTTCACTGGTAATTCTAATCTTCTAAAATGAGCTGCACAAAATTCAGCTAAGCTTTAACTTAAATTCCCCAGCAAGAGCCGAGCGGTCAGTTTGTGGGTTGGAGCCAAACACAGATGACGTTTCTTGCTTTATTCTAATAAATAGCTTTTAAAAAAAGCTGTGAATGACATTGCAGAGACTCCTAAGAACGTAATAGTTTCAGAATGTCATTCACAGATATTGAGCACATCTGGCCATCTTGTTGAGGGCAAAAAGACTCACACCGGTAAGTCCTTTTTGTTAACATTTGTCTTAAATACAATGAATGCCAAGATTTTCTGTCTCTGGGAATGAGGTGAGACTTTTCAATGAGAACTCTGGTTCCTTGCAATAGAAGAAGTTTGTATGACACTTCAAAACAGAGGGAACAGCAGGACCTCCAGCATTTGTATTTTGGGATGAATGGAAACAACCTTTGTATATGGCACTCATCACTGTTTCCTACTCGCTTGCTGTGGTGGGAAACAGCCGGGCTGAGGGCCAGACTGGGGGCTTGGCAGCGTACCTGCTGGATGTGAGCAGGTCAGCAGCCTGTGAGTGGCTTCGGTAAAATGTTGCTAAAAGTCTTTTTACCAGATCCTTCGGACCATGTTTCACCCTTAGGAGTACAGCACCTGGCTTTTACTGCATGATGTAAACAAGAGCCTATTAGTGAAAGGAACGTTTAGGAAAACAAAATGGGAGGGGGTGTAAGTATCCCACATTTAATGCAAGGGCTGAAGTACTGTGTTTGTGCTTGTTTTACCCTATACTCATTATGCTCCTTCCTGTAGCCTGCTGTACTGTATGTGTTCCTCTCTGGTTGTGAGAGCCCCGCTGAGCCAGTGGGGATAAAATCACTCCCCATGTTTCTTTTCACCAATGGTGATTGTTATCTGGGGTTAAGCTGGGGCAGCAGATCCCTTCTGACATCTATGTGAAAGAATCTCATGTACCAAATGCTCTTGTGGATTGAGCGCCTGATTTCCTCAAAGGCTGCGTTCAGCCTGCTAGCGAGACAGGAGTGTCACTGCTCTCAGGTTGTAGAAGCAAGAAGGTGCTGGGCTGGCTGAATGAGCATTGGGCAGGCTTCTGCCTTCAGTTCCTGCAGCTCTGGAAAAATTGAAGCACAGCACCCGAATCTTCAAAACTGACACAAAATGGAACTGCATATAAAAGGTACATATGTGTTGGGGGTGGCCATCCTTCCTGCATCACAGCTGTGGTAAGAGATCAGACATGTAATGTAGGCAAACTGTTCAGCCTGAGCAACTTCAGGGCCAAGTTTTAACAATGGCATTATGCACTGTGCAACCTATCATCAGTGCCACAGCTGACTTAAAAGCAGTGAAAGTTGGGTCTGCTTTTCATTCAGACTCCAACTAGTGGGGTTCCCAAGGTGTCACAGATACCTCCATCTTGCATCTCTGAAGCACCTCGTGTAAGGTTAAGTATCGAGCTGCTTAGGTCTCTCAGGAATACAAGTATGGCTAAAGCCTTTGTGTATCTGTAGGCACTAGTGCTGAAAGTAACATTCCTATGGACTTGGGTGCCTTTGGTGATACGCAGAGCTGTTCTGAGCAGCTTAGTGCTGAAATTAGGCCTCGTATAAAGGTTAAGTACCTATTTGTTAGCTTTGTGTTCCTTAAATGCATCTTCTGTCACGTACAGAGTAATCAATCAGGTCTTTTTCTACCTCATGCAAACATGGGGGTGAGGTCTAAGATGTGTTTAATCAATAAAACCTCATATCTAGGTCCAGGTTTCATTTCTAGCCATCGTGTCTGATTATTCTGTAGGATTGGCCCATATTTAAAAACACTGCATATAGCAGTAGTCTTATTAATAACAACAGACTATCTGCAAAATTATGGCGAAATGTAACATGGGAGCGTTTGTGCTGTCATCTTCGATTTACTTTTTTGTCTTCGTAAATGTTAATGGTCACTCGGGTTTTTTCAGCCCACTATGCTGCAGTAACAACTTTAAGGCTACAAAAAGGAACTAATTTTTGAATTGTACCTTGGCTCCTGCTGTGGAGCGTGTGCCCTGTGCCTCAACAAAGGAGACAGCACATGCCTTTTCCAGCAGCCACCCTGTGCAGCAAAAGGCTGGGCTTCATGGCACGCTGCTGTCCCCAAAGAGTTACGCTCTGGGGGCTGGAGGCTTGAACTAAGTCAAGAACTGTGAGGCTGCTGCACGATCTCAGGGTGCAGTACCAGAGGCCATGGAGATGGTACAGTCTCTTCCAAGAAGATGTGGTGCTGGAGGAAGGTGGTGTTGCTGGGCCTTGGTCCATGCTAAGCAGATACAGAGGCTTACCACTGGAAGGATCCGTGCAGCTGTTTCCCAATCTGGTTTAGTGCACTTGACTTGGATACATAGAATAATTTAGGTTGATTGGGACTACTGGAGTTACTTATTTTTGATGGAAATTAATTCAAACTTAAGTTAAAGATGTGAAAATTGGAGGCTTAAGTGAGGCTAACTGAATATGGGAAAGTCTTCAGTACTTTCCCCAGCCGCCAACCTCCACACAAGGCAGGGTTTAGGAAGACAAAGTAGTGATGGTTTATCTTAGTAGACTGCCATGCAAAAGCCCCCAAGGCAGAAATGGGGCTGGTGGCTGTTAGTAAGAGCCCTCCACCTACCTGTATGACCTCCATCCTTCATTCGTAATGCAGCACTTCATGAGCAGGGTGGTGGGAGGAGTGGTACAATCTGCCAGGAATGGTCAGAAGGGAGCAGCTGATTTCAATTTCCTCTTCCATGTCACACCTGGATGCTGGAGGAGACAGTAGTAGGGCCTAAACTGCACCGATGACCATGTGTCTCAGGGGGCTGTACATGAATACTCTGCTTTTGCCCTTGCGAACATGAGCAGAATTTTGCCTAGGTTGTGCTGGGCTTTATAAATAATCAATTCATCAAGGTCTGAAGTAAAAGAAAAACAATAGATTTTTCAATTTCACAAGGCAGAAAACAAGTGAAACCAGCTCAAAATAAGAAAGAAAACCCAAAAACTGCTGCCACACAAAACAGACTTGGATCATTTTATTTTCACTAGGTGTTATTTAGTTCTACTACTTATAGCCTTAAGTGTGGCACAGTAGGAAGCTCAGAATGCAACTGTGTATCGCCTAACAGTAATGAGGCTTAGCTACAGCATCTCTTGCTAAATCTTTCTTGTTAATTGGGACAAGACAGCCTGGCTGCACATCATTGTGTTGAGAATTAGAAACAATCTATGGTAGTTACAGTAAAGAGGAACAGCAAGACGCTGATAGCTGCAATTTTTTTAATTTAAAAAAAAAAAGAAAATGAGGAGAGCACGCGCGTGTGTGTTTAGACGCTATAGTAGAGGATTTGTTGTAGCCTTTTGGCTTCCAAAGTAGTCATGCATTCCTGTAAATCAGTGTTTCTCAAACTTTGTGAAAGCGTGGCCTCCCTTTTTGCATCATCTGTCTTTATGCCACTATTAAACTGTCAGCAGCTTAGTTGCTCTGGGGGAGGGAAATCAGAAAGCTCTGTAATTACTGGCTACAAGTCTTTATGGACACTGAGCTGTGTCCAGCAATTAAAGGCGTTTAGCTGTTCCCTTCCTAATACAAACACTTCCAGACAATAATTACAGCCTGCTTTGCACTTTCCTGTCCTTGAGGAGGATTCCCCTGGGCCCTTTTGCAGCTCCCAAGGGGGCTGTTGGCTGGAATTTGAGAAACACTGCTGTAAACCAAACGGGAGCACGAGATACCTAAGAGCAGCTGTTTACGCAAAGCTGCTTTCTTTGCAAATAAGGTGCACCGTATGCTTTAAAGGCTTTCCATGCACTGGATACTTTCTTTTCTCACGCTTGACTTTTGTTAATCTGTGTAGCATGGCTCATTCGCACAATATTTCAACATGGCTGCATGCAGTATATCAATCTGTGACACTGCGTTGCTATTCAGAATTGCCACCTGCGTAACATGTTAAAGAATAATAAAAAAGAGATTTGCTGTTGGAAAAAAAAAATCAGATTTAGCTCTAATGTTACAGTACCTGTTGTACTGTCCTTTTATGTATTCATTGCTTCTGTTCAAAGTTGCCTTTTGCTATATGTTATATATCAAATGCCAGTTAGTTTGCATGCAATCAGCTGTTTAGTTACGGCAGGAAAGAGATGTCTTGTGTGCTTTTCACTGAGCTGTATTAATATTTCCCACTGTATTCATTCATGATTCCAACTGTTCCAGGGGAGGGAACATTAAACAGGTTGTGTTCATTGTTGTAGGATTTACAAGAACCTGAGATGAGGTGGCACTGTGTGTTTTTTAGGACATCTTCCAACCCTACCCACGCCAAGGCCTTTAGCTGAAGAACGTCTGCCCCATAGTGTTCTTGTGTAGAAGTTAGAAAAATAAACATTTGGAGGTTGCTTGTTACATTTGAAAGAACCTAAACCCATGTGCAGCTCCCTGACCTAACTCTGCCTTTATGTAATTCTAAGAAGCGTGTGGCCCTTGCACTAGGAATACTCCTTACTGCTCCTCAGACAGGCTTTGCTGAGAAGCGGTGTCTTCCAGGGCCATATCTTCTTGGCTGGCCCTCCTGCACTCCAGGTTCTGACTCATGAATATGGCATGGGCCGGACCTGCTTCTCGCCGCGGTCTAGGTTCTGTAGCATCGGTTGCTTCACAGGTCTCAGTGAGTTGCTGGAAAGAAAGAAAGAAAAAGTCAACCAGTTTAGGAAATTTTTAAGTAACACTTCAGCTATTTTTTGAAGTGACAGGTGAAAAAAAGTTAAAAATTGTTTTAGGAATGTTGTTCTGTGAAACTGCATGGGATTCTTAACATGCATTATTCACAAGGGACTTCTGAAGAGGTACTTGTCACACTTTGTCTAACACATAAATTTGGAAAGAAAAACAGACCGGGAGCTAGAGGTTTAGTGCCACAGATGTACACGTATAGAGAGCTGTAAAATAATTTGGACTGAAAAGGACTTCTGGAGGTCGTCCAGCCCAAACCGCTGCTCTAAGCAGGGCTGACTTCTAAGAAGTTAAATGGGGTTGCTCTGGGGCTTGCTTTATACACCAAATTTTAAATCCAACTTACAAAGAAACCTTTTCATCAAAACTGGAATGCAATTATCAGTCTGAAAGCATTATGCGCAGTGTCACCCCATTGTAAGGAGTCCATTAGTATAAAAGCTTTCCAGAACTGTGCTGTGTTAACGTTTAAATAAAACACTTCCTCCTTACCACTTTCAAATAGACACCTGGACTCCGAGCAGTTACTTTGGCCAGGACTTGCTTCATCTAAATTTAAGCATGTAGTCCTAGTGTATCGTCTAGGCTGTCAATGGTTGGCAGAGAGATACGAGTGTCCCAGGGGAAGATTTCCTCCTGACAGCGGTAAGGATGAAGTGGATTGTCCTCTGCACTGAATACAGAGGCCACACCAGCAATCTACTGAAACTTCCCGCCCAAATTTTACACGGCTTCAAGTTAGACAAGGTGAATCCTACCATTAGTGCTCAGTATTGCAGACTGGCTGAGTTCTTGCAAATTAGGCTGTAAACTCTTGAGAGCTGGAATTATGCCTTGTCATCTGATATGTTCAGCTGTACACATAGAAATATTCTTAATGCTTATTAGAGTAATAAAGCAGGATTGGACCCAGATGAGTGACGTTCAGTCAACTTCTGTTAAAGTTCATGGCAAAACTCCAGGGAACTGTACCATACATGGTGGTTTTGGGTTGAGAGCAAAATACACACAGGCTAAGGAGCTTTTTTGACTTGGGGTTTGGAGAATTCTTTGAAAATTAGAGAAGTTATACAAAGTTCAGAATGAGAGTAGCGGGAAAGTGGTTTGGATTTTCATATCCACAATTTTCCCATTGCCAATTTGGTTTCCATTTTGATAGGCCAAATGTGAAAGTCAGTCTTAATTATGTTGTCACTCAACCTCTAGTTGCAGTCGCCCTTTATCTCCAATCCATCTTCTCACATTACTGCTCTGTAGTGCTGAGGTGAAAGTTTCAAAATTCAGGAAAGCAAGTGATGGCAACCAAAGTTAAATAAATATACTTAAGTAGATAATAAAACAGTAACACTACTATGTGCATTGAATTTTCCAGGGAAGATGGAAATAGAACTGGGACCCTACAGGGAAGAGGGCTGGAAGTTCTTTGTGTGTACTGTTTTGCTGTTAGAAAATGCTGAATCACAGGGCGTGCAGGTTTCCTTTGGGAAATACTTCCTACAGATTTCCTTTAACTAACCCTTTCGAGCAACAAGGTTTTCAGGTCCTGGACTGAATGTCTGGTCAGAGAGAGGGACAGAATAAGTGCACCATTCGGTGGAAACCATTCCTCTCTGTACAGGTAATTTAGTCCTGCATAAGCAAGCAAGGAAGGAGCTATTTAGTCTGCTTATGATGGTACTCATCACCTGGGCTGCAGAAAACGGAGACCTGGGCCTGTGTTCTGAGCGAAAGGAAGAGGGACTTTGCCCCAGTTTGCAATTTCAGGTGTGTGCTTAGCAGCCAACCGGTCAATTACTCACATCACTCTCATATACACGCTAATATTAAACAGTCTCATTTTCAGTGTGATGCAGCAAAATTCAAAATGAATACCAAAATCCTGACATTGTTTTAGAAGACTGTTTTCTGGCCAGTGAGAAGGAAGAAACCAAATGGCGGTGAGGACCGTTCAAGAACCTGATGGGAGAGCCGTACAGTAGCTCACGCTCGGTGCTGCCATTCTGGCTTCAGCCTTACCTGAGCTGCTTGGCTTGCTGCTCTCGCAGATGGGCCCATGGCAATATTCATACTGCTGGATGACTGGGTGTCACTGGTGTTACCTCCGTCTGCAGCCGAGAGCCCAGAAATCACCAAAGCACTTGAAAAACTCCTCTTGCCGAAGAGCAGGCTGAGAGTTGAGCTGGTGGAAGAGGCCAGACTGGACCTAAGCATGGCTGCAGCTCGGTCCTGCACAGTCAGCTGGCCAGCACCAGGAACAGCAGGGGACTGGGAAAACACAGATGTTGCCGAGTTGTGGAATGACAGCTGACTACTAGAAAGCCTTTGGGCAATTTCGTGGGCAGATGTAGATGTTTGGATGAAAGGCTGGCGGCTTTCTACAATTGGTCCCGAGTGACTCGAAGCAGGGGGCCTTTGGTTTAAAGCAGTCTGTGCCTGGATGGACTGACTCCTGGGTTTTCTCCTGCCTTTAAAAGAAAGATTAATATATTTAAGTAAGTGGCATCCTGATGAACTCCATGCTATTGACAGTGTCCCACGTGTACATATTACTATTGGCACATTACTACTGGTTTTATCAGCATAAGAATCCCAAGAATAACAGAAATAACAAATGGCTAATCTCACGAACCTTTCTGTACTTTCCGCGACAAGGGTTCTGGCTTTTGGTCAGAACAGCTCCAGTGGTTCTGCACCAGGCCAAAAGAGAGGAAAATGAAAAGACACCCCAAGGAAAGTACTCTAATCACAGGCTCACACCTCTTCTGCCATGCACATTTTAACCTGCCCAGTGGATGACTGAACATAGTGTTGCTGTACCTCCGCTCCCCTTGCACAACCACACTGAAGTAGGGGATGTTGAATATCCAACTTAAATGGCTGGGAATCATTCAATGCAACAATAAAACCAAAAATCTGTAAGTTAAACCAGTGGCACATGAAAAAGAATTATTCTTGCGTATGGGGAAAGAGAATTTGAGAATTCAACCAAGTGGAAGACTACAGCATTCAAGCCACAAGACAGGTTTTAAGACTAATATTAAACTGTATCTGAGTGCCAAGAGTGATATTTACAGTATATCACAGGCTGAAAAGATGTGAACACCTCCAGTTAGGGTAGTCTACTAGAGGTCTGGATGAGACCCACATAAAGCTCTTGCCCCAGTCTGTGAAGCATCTCGATGCAGCCACTGTTGGATACGGAGAGTAGATTAGATAAGCTGTTCTGACACGGCTAGACAACTTCTATCTTCCTGTACATATACACACCCATTTTTAACTTTTGTATCAACACCTTATGTCATTCAAACAAATAATTTCTGTATTTCTTATGCTTGCATATTTAAATAGGCACCCTGCGAATGGCATGCAGCGGGCTGGCATGAGCCACAGGCCCCGAAAGTGCTTCCTGTGTCTGCAGGCAGGCTCCAACCCAGGCTTACGCAGCAAATACCCAGTCACAAAAGTGCCTGCTTGGCTTTTGTGCTTTCCAGGAAACTCCGAACATTAACACAAGCTGGCATTTTGGTTTCCTAGCTATAGCTGTAGGGTAGAGAGTTGACGCCAGAAAATCAACGCAGAAACAAGTTTTGCTGGCAGGCATTTCCAGGTTGTTGGTAATTTGTTTTTTCCTTTGGTTTCTCCCAATACCTGAACCATGGAGGGGAGGGAAGCACTGAAACTCCTCCGGATACTGAAATTTCGCAGGCATAAAGGAATATAAATCTCACACAGTCGTCTAGAAACGTGATTTTTCTGAATTCATTGGAGTTCCAGTAATGCAAAATTTCACATCCAAACTATTGACGTTATATAGCTGAAACACACCGTTTTACATCTGCAGACCCGCTTTCCAGAGGCTGGTATCGTTAGCCCCATTTTTTCAGATGCTGAAAGCAAAGAGAATTTAGGTAACTTGGCACAGAGTCAGATGACAGAGCTGGGCCACAACCTAACTGGAGCTCTTTAGCTGGTTTGGCAAGCACTGGACACTCTCGCATCCCACTTACAATGTACCTTTACAAGACTACTACATTTACAGTACTTTTTACGATAAAAAAAAAAAAAATTCCTAAGATGGCAAGCAAAGCAGCATTCTCTGCAATAAGAGCCCCGAGATCTCTGCTTGAGAGCAATGGGACAGATGCACGTGGCTCCTGTGTGCCACGTTGCCAGTGTCCTCTGCCCTGGAGCCGTGATCAATAGGGAGGGCGCGTGCTGTGATGGGGGTCAGGCCTGGCTGCCGCACGTCTGGCCTCCGCAGGGATTCAGGTTCTTCAGACTCCAGGGTTTTGTTTAAGTGCTTTGGTTTCCACATCTGATGGTTGTTTTAATAATGTTACCCTTTTAAAATAAAAAGAACGGACTGGAATTAAGAACAGAGGGGCTGTGGTGTGCTAGTTTGTGCAGGGGCTAATCTGGCCAAACATCTGTTTGTGATTTAAACTGCCAAGCTGACCCCTGTCCAAAAGTATTCTATATTCATCCCAAAGGCAGTGGTTAGAGCATTGGACAGGAGACCACCCGCGTCTACACATAAATAACTCTGTCCCTGAAAACACTTCGGAAACAAAGGCCGTTCTATAAACTGCATCATGAAATAAGGACACTTTGGGGGAGAACCCCACACGTTTCCAATGCTCCCGATTTTGGTCGCACTTTTATATAGGGCTTTCATTGCATTTTGCAGACTCAGTGGCACCAGGCTGCAAAATGAAATATGAAATATGAAAACATTAAATGCACTTGATTCATAGATTATGAGTCTAGAAGGGATTGCTGTGATCATCTAGTCTGCTGTGCTAAATAGCATGGGCCATAGAACTTCCTGGAATTCATTCCTGTGTGCTATTATTAATTACTACGATTATTTTTAAGAAATGCATCCAATATCTCCAGTCATGGAGAAACCATCTGAACCCTTAGTCACTTGTTTCACTGTTTATTTACTCTCACTGTTCAAAATGTGCACTTGATTTCAAATCTGAATTTGTTTAGCTTTGTTATATCGACGTCTGCTCGAATCAACTGTCTTTGGTCACCTTTTGTTGCCCAGGTGAGTACTTCCAGACTATGATCAAGGCATCTTTTACAATACAGATTGTTTGAAAGCTCTTAAGTCTTTCACTCCAGGATGTATTTCCCAGATCTTTGATCATTTTTTGGCTCTTCTTTGAACTCCTTCCAAATTAAAAATGAGGGCACTTCTTAAATGAGGGCACTAGGACTGCGCGCGGTTGGCCGACAGTGTCCTGAACCAAAGTCAGATTGACGGACATGCGTTACCCAGGTCACCCTCTTCATTCTGCTTTTTTAACAACAGGCATAGCATAAGTTCTTTCTTGGTCCTCTGGCATTGCCTTAGTGTCCCGGTACTTACCTAAGATCAAACAGAGCTTGCTTTTTAACCAGCTCTCTTAGAAACCTTCTTGAATGAAAGTCATTTGGACTTGCTCAATTAAGCATATAGCTTTGATAGCCACTCTGTCATGTTCTTTGTAGCTGTTAGGCTGGAAGGAACTACTTCCTGATCAGATCATAGAAACAGATCATCTGCATGTTTCCCAATACAAACCAGACATTTCTTTTCTCATTTCTACATTATTAGCAACTCTCCTTTTCTATACAGTGATGGATTGAGACCACTGTTAGGATTTCTTTTGCTTCCAGTACTCTTTAAAAATAAACAGCCACAATCCCACTTTCGTCTTTTTGTCCCTAATGATGCTAGCCAGAAATTTCTCCTTGTTTCATCCTCTTTCGCTTATCAGCGGTCTCTCAGGACTGATTTGCATTTGCTATTTTCCACTTCCTTGCATTTGTTGTGCATTTCTTCATTTTACCTCAAAGCCAGGTTGCTTTTCTTAACTAAGTGTGACCTTCTCTCTTGATTGTGGTTTTCTGGGCACCCAATACATTCTTTTAAACAACTCACAATTAACTTTCATTCTTGTATGGCATGCTCAGGATCATTATTTTACAATTAAGTTTGCCATCCTGATTACTGCAGTGTCAAGTTATGAGTATGCACACGGGGATTCTTCTAACGCTAGACTCAATTAAAAGCAGCAGTTACTTTATTCTTACAACATGATTTATATTCAGGGCAAGATTTTCTCCAGTCCTGTCCATTATCTGCAATGATAGGTCAAAATGATCTAACAGGAAACAAACAAGTTTCATACCCCTCTAGTTCTCGGCTTTAATTTATACAGTAATACCACAGCTTGTTGAAAGGTTGAGTTAATTGTCTTTACATTGCAAGTCCTGATCCCACAGTGACCCACCGCCAAACTTCCAGTGTGAAGGCCAGTAGTTCTACCGTGTGAATATGTCTGAAGTACTTTTGAATCCATAATTTAATATGAGAAGGGCTCAGCTATTATCTGACAGAATGATTGGCAACATTTAATTTTCTCCTGGTAACTGCTGTATAGACATAAGAAGTTATTTCCTATTTGTTTGTTCTCCACATGCGCTGATGAACAGCCAAACCAATTCCTCAAATAAATTGACACGGTCCTTCCAAGATAATTAAGATTTTTGCATAGCTTCACTTCTGCTGTTCCCAGCCAATGGTAAGCACAGGTTTAATAAGCACGAGCTCCCTGCATCGTACATGTAGACTCCTTCCCATCTGCATTTCTCATTCTGGCATTGTTAGTGGCACTTCCTAATCTAAAAGTTGCACAAAAAGGAGTTTGAGAGTGAAACCTTTGGTGAATCACGTTTGTCTTCTACCCCCCTAGTAAATACCTGGAACAATATCAGAAAGCCATCTCCCACATGTGCTTGGTCATTAGGAGAGACAAAGCTTTCTAAAATTAGTTTTCCACTGGACATGAGCACGCCCCAAAAGCATCTGCCTACGTAGCCCCTCAGGAGAAGACTACAGAAAAGCCAAGTAAATTGTGCAAATACCTGTACGCTGGTGGACCTCTTGAGATGAAGCTTGCAGCTGAGGGGTTCCATCTCTGGTGGGCTGCGAGCTACTGCACTGGCTTGAATTGCCCGTGGAATTGCTGTTAGACGAAGACCCCCCTCCACTATCCGCCTCTTCAGCGTTACCTCTCTCGTGGTGAGCTGCGTGGCAGTCCTTCCTCATTCTGTTTGCGGGAACACACGCATGGTCAACCATTTATTAGGCACGAAAATCTGTGCCACCACTGTTAGGTGCCTTCAAAATGTGTAATTGTAGTCTCTTATACCTCTTTTGACATTTTATGTATATGACACAAACCAAATCTTTCCTTGTCTGCGTTAAGCAGCTTTGGAGCTCTGCAAGACCTTAGGACTCTACCTAATGTTACAGTGATCTCTAAAGATCAACTTCTGCATGAGGTAACCAAGTAGCAAAGAAGGGGAATGGGCTGGAGGGAGCTTAGTGGGAATGAGGTGCATGGTGGGAAACTAGCATATTAAGCCACTGGATTTAATCTTGGCATTTTAGCATAGGTCTGAGCATGCAAGCTGGCTCTTCATGGTCCCCTGCCTCTCCTCAGCCACAGTGGCGATAGGGCAGGTGGAGGGAAAGAGACAGGAGTGAGTTACTGCTGCATGAAAAGCGCATGTAGGAATGAGACGTGGAATGTGTCAGAAACTGATCACGCATACCTAGGGGAAGTCCGGCAGTTTTGGTGGATAGTAAGTACATTTCTAGATGTGTTTTGGTCAAGAACAATGACTTGGGGATGATCATCTCTATTGCCAAAGCTTTGGAGCATAACCCACCATAACCCACCAACACATTTACTCATCTTCTGACATGTCACGGAGTGACAGAAAAGATACCCTTATTTACAAAGCATGAACAGTAAAATTCCCGAGAATAAGGGAAACATCTGTAGTGCTAAGTGATTTGGTAATGAATCTTGTTAAACATGTAGAAAGCTTTACTTAAAAGCCTTCAATGAGTTAACGAATTTGCTGTCTGCTGTATCTGTGAGGCTATTTTGCTATATTCTGAGTTATTTGCAATTAATTTTTTACTCATAGGTAACAGTATGGAATTACTCTCTTTTAATAGAAAATACAGTGGAACCGAGACTGCAGGGTCTCTATCTGCATAGCCAAAATTTAACACCTACCTTAACCACTTGGATCTGAACCACTTTTTAATGTTGTCCAAACTGACAGGTCCCCCCCAAATGTTCCTCAGTTGGCTGTGTGTCCCAAGGTACGAGGTGGTTAAAGGGGAAACGTACATTGGATATCCCAGTGGCTGATCACACGAAGAATTAATTAAGTTCCGCAAGACCTGTTTATTGTTCTGGATGCTTCCTCTCTCCGGGTTACGATTGCGTAAGAAAATCAGTTCCTGCTGCTGCCCAGCCCAAAGCCCTCTGACGCACTCCTTGTTGACCTACAGGTAAGTTAAAAACATGTGGATCGTGAGAAAACGTTTGCTACTAAAGATGCAGAACTATGCGATCTAGGTAGAATGGCAGTAGTTGTGAGTGCAAACACCTCGTGTCTTTGCACCAACAGGTTTTATGAACGTCTACAGCTACTCCCTAGTAAAGCCCGGAGTGTTATTTCAGATACAGAAACGTATGGGTCCACAACGGAAGTCAACTGAAGAGCGCTCTTTCAACCTCCAATCCCTACTCCGATAACTGCAACCAACCTCTCCTTTTTTCCAGATTACTCAGAAATAACGCTAGTTATCACAGCCCTAAATTACTGCAAAATTAGAAAGATGGTGTACGTACCTTGATAACCTTGAAGCTCAAGTAGCTTTTGTGGAGCATGATAACTTTATATTCATCTGCTCCTTCATCTACCACGTGTCTCAGGGTTAGCAGCTCCTCTCTGTTGGAGAGCACAGCGCTGCGCCAGGCTGGGTCCCCTTCGTGACAAATCACAACCTTTTCTTCAAAAGACTGGATCGCTTCATACAAAACTGCTGGGTCCTCGTATTCGTCTGGGCAGGTGAACTGGTCCTGGTAGGACAGGAAAAAGTATTGAAAAGGTCAGATGCATTTGTGAAAACACAAAAACTCTTAACAATAAACAAAATCCTTTTTTTCCAACAGTTACCAGCTGGCCCCCCAAGTGACCTGCCATTTGATACAGTGTGTCTTTGGGGAGGCAGAACAATTAATTTAACAGTAATATAGAAAGTTACGATTTTTGTTTTATTGTAACCTGTTCTGATCTTATGTCTCCACTGGACAAAGACACTTGGAGAATGCCAGCTTATCCACTTTCTTTTTCTAAAGTGGGAAACCAGGGAAGGCAGAACTTTTGGGTAAGCTGGAGGGAGATCAGAATCACCTGGGGGCATTCCACAGTTCTTGTAGAAATCCTTATTTTTATTCACAAAATCCCACCAACAAAAGCACAGACTGGGAATCCATCAGCAGATACCACAATATTGTGTTACTACTTTAGCTGTCACGCAGCAACATGGTCAGCGATAACATTCATAAAATTACTGTGTCAAATTCTCAGATACTAATTCACAGCAGTTCCACTTCAGTTGCATTCAGAGCAATTATAAATATCATGCACGATAAAAGCTTATGATACTAAATCATAATGTGCCAGAGCAAGAACAAAATCAACTCCAAGCTATACAGGGGTTGACCTGAAGAAATTGGACCAACTTCAATGGAGGTGTGCCAGATTTTTACAACTGAAACCAGAACGGGGTCAGAAAGAGCCTGACATAATCAAACAAACAGCTGTGACACTAACGCTTCAAACCACTCTGTCTCAGCGGTGTCCTTTAACATACGTGTATTGCTATTCACAAAAGCACTGATAAATTAACAATGAAATTAGTCTAATCAATGTATTTCTTTTCAATCTAGAACCCGTCTTTCTAGTATCCACGCAAGTAAAACATGACACGACTGTCAGTTTTGTTTTGATGAAAAATGCAGGGTCAGGCTCTGCAATATGAACGGTTTCAAAAGGGCAGCTGGGGGGTACAGAAAAGATCAAGTGAATGCAAAATAAATGCCAAGCTTTTCCATTCTGGTTAAGGAAGTCTCTCAGAATAAGGCAAGTACTCCATTTCCCCTCTCTTTTTTTTCTTTTTTTTTTTTTTCCCCTTTGGACACTTTCTAAGGTTTCCTGTGTTTCCCTGAGAAAACAGATGCAGTCGTAAAAGATAAAAATTAAAAAAAGACCCTACCTGGTGTAGCTTCAGAGACATTCGGATTGCCGGGGCAACAACCTTATGCAAGAGATCCATGTCTGCAAAGACCCACTCATCTTTTGCTGCTATCCGAAAGTCTCCTTTGAACAGTGCGTGCAGCCCATAAAGAAAAGAGTCCAGGCTGTAAGAGAAAGGCAGCAGTCACTCCCAGAAGTCGTTCCTGTGTCACCAAGCCGGACCCCTGCCAGCCACTGGCCACGTGCCGAGCTGCGCAGTGACCGGTCCTGGTGGTCCCCCAGCACAGGGTGAGCAGCTCCTGCGGTGGGCATAAAGCAGAGCTCACATCGCGTATTTCTCACGAGAAACCATTCCTTGGGGTAGGCAGTTTTCCTTGTGCTCGTGCTGTAAGCGACCGGCCACGAAACGAGTGTGGCGCCTGGAACAGAGGATGTCCTAAGCATGGGCGGCTGGGTCACGGAGTGCCTGAGGGCACCGCTTCTCTGCGGCTGTGCCAAAGAGAGCAGGTCAGAGGGTGGCAGCTGCTCTGCAACCCCTGTGTGGGCAGCAGAACCTGCCCCCTCATTAGAAAGTTAATTGATTGGCCCTGTAACTCTTAGCAGTTCTCTTTGCAAGGTAAAAATTTACCAAAAAAAAAAAAAAAAAGCTGTAAAAAATATTTTCAGCAAATCTGGGACTTTTGTCATGGAACTCAAACCCAGCCATGAACGTTAAACCAGACGTACTAAGAAGAATACGAAGTTTCGGGAACTGTTCAGCAAACCTGGGTGAGAGCATGAATCAAACGGCAGCCATTTCAGACTGAAACAAGGAGCCCTACAGCAAATACGCACCGGGTTTCTCTTTTCTAACATAAGAAACTGGATGTAACCAGTTCTGCCTGACCCAGGATGACTATTTGCCTGGACCTGAGATTTAAGCAAGAGGTAAAAAGTACAATATCGAGCAGTTGTTAGAAAATGGTTGCACGAGGGCTCTGTGAAGGGAAACAACCGGCCTTCAGCTCCAGTCCGCACCCCGGATCACCAGCTTCCCACAAGGACACCACAGCCACTTGTACAATGCTGAAGTAGCAGGACTGCCCTCCTAACGCTGCTCTGAAGAAGTGATCACAAAATTGAGGAAAACAGAACCATCTGTTAAAAACAGGCATCTCTTGCAAACCCACAGGACATGGTTTCATCTGCCTGCCAAGATTTTGCTCACTCTTACAACAGTTGATTTTTTTCAGATTGTAAAGACTCTGAAGAGAAGCTGCATTAAGATGTTAGCAGTTTTCATTACCGCCCAGGGTCTCCCCAGAGAACGCACAATCTTTCCACATAATCGAGCTTTCTTAATTATTTTAGGAAAAGAAAAAATATCTTTTAATTTTTTTCTTGTTTCTGAGAGAGGGAGAAGAGAGACTGGGAGACTGCGTGGCCTGTCTTCAGCTCAGACACATTCTAATTTTGCCCTTGGTGGGTAGCATGTTTTAGAAATTAAAATGGAAAGATATATATGTTGTTACCAGAAGAACAGCTGGATACTGATTTTCTCCGCAAAAGCACCGTGTAATACAAATCAACTAATCACTGGGACGACCAAGGCCAGTCAGGGAGGCAGGGCTGCTCTTGCTGCTGGGAACACGAAGAGTATGGGGGAAGGTCTTGTGAATTCTTAACTGATTTGCATTTATTAGTACTAAGTTACATATTAAAACATGCCTGTGTGAGACGGGCACTTACACTCAGATGTCCGAAACGTTCAAGAACTGATTTCAGTGGGAGTTATGTGTCTTCAGGGAGCGGGCCCCGATCCCCACTGACTTTCAATCAATCATCTCCACAGTTTAGAAAATGATAATACACCCAAATCCTGCTAAATAGCTAGGAAAGCCCTAGAATAAACCAGTTGGGGTGGGGGGGCAGGGAATGGTGGGTGCAGCCAGTGTGGTGAAATACGTGACTACCATCTCCTTTGAAAAAGCTAGAAAAGAAGGGTCTTTTCACTTGCCCACCCATTAGACAATATCCAGCATACACAGCTGAATCCTTGCCTGGAAAAAACACTTCTGTATCTAAATATTCTTCCCAGGATGAAACTGAAAAAAATACCCTGAACTCTGCACCTAATGATGATCTGCAGTATAGTTTTTGCCCACGTAACACCCCCTGTATTTGCTCTGAAAAGCTGGCTGGGATGAAGGGAGGAGTAGGCAGAAGAGAGAACTGGTTTTTACATCATTAGAGGCTCTCGGAGCCAAATCTGAACACCAGAGCAGACAAAGAGTTTGCATTCACATCAAAGTGCCTTATAGGCATCAGCACAGGCTAAACAGGCTGCTGCGAACAGCAGTATCTGCTGAAAGCAAGGCCAGGACTAGGACAGCTATGCAAACCCCAGCTGAGCATCAGCAGAGGGAAGCACGTACAGCTCTCGCTGTGCTTAGTTAGGGAAGACTCCTCCATTTCTCATCCCTCTGCGTAAGAAGTTCTCTAACCAGCATTTTTAAGAACAAATATAACTGCTACAAGGAGCAAAGCAGGGGTGGCAGTAGTTGTGAGCAGCTGAGAGTCAATTATTTTATATAACGTATTTTCCACCAGAGGGGTGCAGAGGAGATTGCTGCATTCACAAAACCACGGACATCTTTTATTCTCCTGCCAATCGTAATGAGGCTTTGGGGTACATTCTGCCTATAATGTGACACTATCTCAAGCCATTACTTCTGTAACACACAGCCCTTAATCCCCATAAGATACAGCTGTTGTTATTCTTCCCATTGTTACGCTCTCTCCTGAAGACTCTAATGAGATTATAAGGAAGCTGTAAAGCCAACAGCTTTGATCTCAGGCCTGACTCAAGGTTGTTGCTGCTTTCTTGGCCCAGTTTTAACCTACATCAATTAGTAATCTGCTGTAGTTACAGGCTCATTCAAAATATTTTAAAAACTAGTTAAGGTAAATTCAGATGCCGAAGAAGTGGCATTAATCGGGAAGAGGCATAACTACTATTTCTGGCAACATTTCTAACCCTCTGAGCTAAGAACCCGAAAAGCTGCTGTCACAACTGCGAGCTATTTTAGAACAAGACTAGTAGGTGTGTGGGAACCGTCGGTCCCTCGAACGTGCAGAAAGGAGGGGATTAAGTAGCACCACAAATACCAGAGGGAGGGCAACACAGCCAAAGCAAATACTCCCTCCTACTGCACTCCTTACAGCGCTCCCAACAGCTGAAACTAAAAGCACTTGATACAAGCCTGAAAACAGTAGGGATGAAGACTAATGAGCTGGCGAATATATCTGTGGGTATTCTGCACGCCAAAACTCATCTTCTGTCTGCAGTTTATAGACCTTTCCCGATGTTAACTGTAGATTTATTTAAGGAATAAAGAAACATGCGTGCCTGTGAGCTGGTAATGACCTGAATGTCGTAGCTCACCTGTATGAAATATTTTCAGCGGTAGCCCTCTTGAATTTTATATATTAGAGCATAGTGGTTGTGAGCTAAGAGTCAAACTTTTCTCCCCTGCTTCTGCTCTGCTCTGGCAGACATAGCGCTGCGCTGTCTGCTTGAACTCCCAGTAGCAACGCAGCATCACCGGCAGCATTGCGGCGCCACGTCCTGTGCCCTGCACCTCTGTCCCCTCAGATGCTGGGCAGGGCAATGGAGGGAAGGGGCGAGTGGGACCAGCTCTTCCCTGGGCTTCAGCGGGAGCACCGGTTCCTCCAGGCAGAGCCATTCCTTGGAGCGACCCTCTGTCCACGCTGAGTGGTGATGCCCAGAGGGAGCTGAGGATACCTGAGCATCCAGGCTCGGTAGCGTTGGAAGTATCTGCTGAGAGATGCTTTATTAAGAGATTTTTATATTTTTCCAAATTTGAAATGTATATTAAATGTTTATTTATTGGTAGGTCTAGTGGCTGAATAGGATTAAGTAATTTTTTACAAATGCACACCTAAACATACCACTCATATTTGAATAAATGAATGGTAATGTCACGTCATTCTTCAAATTGCATTTTGTGCAGGATCCCTCCTAATGACAGTTTGAAAGAGCAAGTGATTTGCATAGAAATGTTCTGCCTTCTTAATGAATGCATTTATTGTGTAATCTAGTGTTAATGTTGGGTTGCTACTGACATTTACATGAACAGGTACACTGAATAATTATTTACATACATTATATAAGAGCATTTAAAATCTTGGTGACATTTACTGATTAATAGATTAGACAAAATCATGTGTAAATGACTGCAAATTGATAGTTTACATACACAATGTAAACTCGAATCTCAATTCTGTAGTGCACAGCTCAGTGTAACATTACCTTTGCATTACTATTTCTGCGCAGCAGTTGGATGACTGTCACTCCTCAAGACACCGCAAGGGCTAGACTTAGTCCAGAGAAAGCTTCCTTCTACCTGCACAGTCACCCCCAAGAACAAACCATGGACCACACAGCGCAGATTCTTGGCTAGTTTGCTCGTATTGGACATATCTGAAACACTTCATAGAAATAAGCGTGAGGAGGAGAAGACTACAAAAGCCTATCTGGCCATTACGTCTCAAACCCATCACGAAGCCTCTAGCAATGTTGTACGCAAGACGCTTTGCAGACAGAATTAATAGAAAGTCCTGAGATGAAGTCCAAGGTCATTTCTCAGTGCCTACCACAGTAATCTAAATAATCTAAGTTTTTGTAGTCCAGTACTTGAGCGTGACAGAGGATGTGTCAGGAGCCCTGATCTCTTACAAAGTGAGATGGCTCCCAACAACTGTACGTGCAGTACATCCCCCCCACGCACACAGCTGGCTGTGGAATTGCCTGTTTGTCCTGGTTTGAGGTAAAACAGAACCAACTTTCTGTTCACTAATTTTACTTCTTAGCTAGGCCTCTTCTTACTCTCTGAAATTAACAGCATGTTGTGTCTGAAACGGTTTGTTCAGAGTGATAAGACAGTTTGTGCCAAGGAATGGTACACAGAGAGGCTCGTGCTTATACTTGCTGCTATAACAACCAAGGGCAGCTAATTTCGTTATTTGCCCCGTTGGAGGGTCGGAAGCGGAGGGGTGTAGAGGGGTCCCACCTGCGGGGAGGAGCGGACAGGACAGGTGACCAAAAATTGACCAACGGGGGTATTCCATCCCATCTGCCCCATGCTCAGTATAAAAGCTGAGGGATCAAAGGGTCAACTCTCTCTCTTCCTTCAATGGCTGACATCCGAGGAGGACCCTGTCTGTTCATCTGCCTTTGATCCCGATCCGTGTGTTCCTGACTCCAACTCTGGAACCCGGTTCCCACCCCTCGCTGAGTCCAGCCTGGGACTTNTATATACTGTATCTATTTCATTATTTTCCTTTTTATCTTATTATTAATATTTTATTAAAGTAGTTTAGTTTCTTCTAAACTCGTAAATCTCTCTTTATCTCTCCCCCTCCTCCCCGTGCACGAGAGGCTTGGGGGGGGAGCATCTGTCACCGGCCATTGGCCACTTTGGCCAAAACCACAACTCTGACACCATCTCTGCCGAAAACTAAAACCCTCTTTTGCACCAGTAGGCTCCAAAAGGTCCCCAAAATATCACGACACCTTTTCAAGGAAAAGAACTGTGAAACATCACCGAAGGAACGGTTCCTGCCGCTTATGAGGACCTTCCNNNAGCTTCTGAGGACCTTCAGTACTTCTTCCCCATCTGACTGCAGACCTGCAACAGCCTGAGAGCTGGGGGGTGAGGACCAGCAAAAATGCTCTAAATCACCCTCTGTAAGAGCTGCTGTATCTCCATCAAACAGAGAGAGGGGAGGGAGACCTGCCTTCAGCAGCTGAAGTTAATCCTCGGGGAACATCTCCTTCTGGCCTCAGCAGCGATGTCCACGTGTTGGACACAGTCTCCTTCCCCCTGGCATACCATATAATTGTATTCCTATCAAAGTCTCGCTGACTTACTGATTCTTTGTGTTTAAATAAGTTGTGAAGATTTGTGCAAAGCAGTAAAAACAAAAAAAAAAAAAAACAAAAACAAAAAAGCAGAATCATAGAATTGCCTAGGTTGGAAGGGAC
>VYZM01011678.1:10600-45261 GCA_013398915.1 Dromas ardeola | reverse complement strand
TAGAGAGCGATAAGGTCTCCCCTCAGCCTCCTTTCCTCCAGGCTAAACAACCCCAGCTCCCTCAAACGGTCCTCGTAAGACTTATTCTCCAGACCCATCACCAGTTTCGTTGACCTCCTCTGGACCCGCTCCAGCACCTCAATGTCTTTCTTGTAGTGAGGGGCCCAAAACTGGACACAACACTCGAGGTGGAGCCTCAGTAAGTACGGTAAGATCAGCCCTCTGTGCTGAAGTGAATGTATTTGGGAGATTTTTGTTGATAAAGGTCTTGATGTCAGGGGGCAGCATACACACCTTGCTCCTTAGTTCATAATGTCTACTAAATTGTTTTTGTCAATTAAAATAAATATATAATTTCTTTAAGACAAGAATAAATGTTTTTCACCGAGATAATGTCATGTTTTGTAGCTGTAGCAATTTATAACTTGAATTGTGCTACTCAGATTCTTTTTTTTTCCCAAAAAATCTTTCTGACAGTTGAAATATATTAAAGGTATTTACCCAGGTGCATAAGTGACACGGTTTTTCACAGTGAAACTTTTCTAGGGAAAGCATTTGTGAAGTAGCACTGAAAAAGATACTGAGAGAAGCTTCCACTTAATCCCTCTTATGCCACAAAATAAATTCAAAAAATACAACGATTCAATACTGCCCTGGAGCACTTTCTTAATAAAAAGAAAATCAGGACTTAAAGACACAGGATTATACAGAAAGGATTCAGAAAAACGGGGATAGAGCTGTGCAGTGCATATGACTACTGCATTTTTTCCCCTTCTACAGACTTTTTCCCCTCAAGAAAAGTATTTTTGAGTACGGAGCACCCACTTACCAAAAGAGAGAAACTGATCTGGTTCGTTGGTAATTTTCCAAATTTTAAAATGACATAGTACAGCTGACTCCTGCAATTATTATTAAAATCTTTGTAGAAGGCTTTGCAAATAATTATTCTCAACATTCATACTTTCCATGTTAAGCTTTGGAAAGTCTCTGATAATATTATCTCTTTCCATTAGCTACTGATCATGTAAGCCAATAAAAATAGGTGAAATTGTTATTCTATCTGTACTAGTGCCAAAACATTTTAATGAAGATTTTAAGATCCTATGGAAAGTACATGCAATGTGATGACATTTTTAGGAAGCTTTTGTAATATTTTTAGATGCATTTCTAATATCGCTGTGACATACCTATCGCAGCCCCAGATCAAATTCACTTTAATCTTTTCTCAAAAAAAAAATAATCACAAATGCACATCACCTTTTCTATCATGTCGCCAAACTCTAAATTTGGATCATAAAAAAATAGGGTAATTTTAGAAATATCGATGACTTACTAAACATCACACTAATTCAAGTGCATAGAAATGAAGGGAGAGGAAACTCAACCCAGAAGAAAACTACTTCAGGAAGGGAATGTGCAAAGACCAGCAGAAAAGAGATGACAAAAGCCACTGTAGAGAGCAGAAAGAAGCAGCACACCAAGAAATAAGGTGTGTGGGCCATGAACATTTTGTGTGACAGACTGAAAGAGGAAGACATAAAAGCAGACGCTACAAACGACTCAACAGATAACAAAGCTAGAATGAATATTTAAAGGACTGTTTTATCTTGTAACAAACAATACATTCAAAATTGCACATGCTGTCTTTGTTTACTTGTTAGTAAGACAAATCCTCTCTAAGGACCGTGTTGAGAGAGGGCTTTATTCACAGTTTCGTGCCAATACGGCAAGGTCACTTAGAGACTGTGTATTTACTTATCTTCTCCACTGTTACTAAACTCTTGTGAACACAGGGAGTTCAAATACATCTAATAAAAATCTAAAGTTAGGAGAGAAGTTAGTCTTTAATAAAGTAAAGATTATTTCACTAATAAAATGCCTTATCTATAAAATTAATTACTCAGGTTGAACACTTAGAACAGCATAAATGGCACTTTATAAAACCCAAACAACCCAGAACTCCCAGTGAAAATGGAAGAATCCCTAAGGAAAATGTAAGGTGAAGAGCACATCCAGAAATAAACTTAAACCAAGCATATTTTAATGAACGAGACTTTCTAGGAAGAAACGTTTTGAATGAATAAATGAATGAGTAAGGCAGACTGAGAACAGACAACGCTGTGGTCTCTAGAGATGCGAGGTTCTCCCTTCCTCGGTCACCAGAATGAAATGGCACAAGGAATACGGAATACAGCCCTGAGGAATAGAGGACCCTTATGGATTTATTACTATTTAGCTAACTAGATGTCAGAGTACTTAGCAGTTTCTTCCCCTTCTGGAGGAAGTCAGCACTACAGTAGCCTGGCTGGGCGTGAGTGAACACAAGCAATAACCATCAGTACCTATTCTTTCAATGCAACTTCTGCTTTGCCCCATGAAATAAAGACTGATATTAGTTATAAGCAAACTGCCAAAGGAAAAGATGTCCAGGAATGGCAGAAAACAAATTATTTTATGGAGGAAAGAGACTTCACCTTGATCTAGTCTTGTGTTGAGATTCCCCATTAAGTGAAAAAAGACAAACAGGTCTTTGCTTTAAAATGAGGGAAAAGGATTCCTAAAAATTACCTGATGGCCATATTGTGAGCTGCAGTTCCCAAAGCTCTTCGACCCAGTATACACAAGGCAAAGGAAAGCGTCACGAGAGGAGAATCTTCATCACTGTCCAGGTGCTACAAGGTTTTAAGAATAGCATGTTATTCCAAGCACAAATATCGTCTTTAAAAGCACTGCGATACTATAAATCGTACATTCATAAAATTTGCTTGTAGCTGGACCTGCACACAAAAACATTCTTTGCAATTAAACAGAACAAGAAGGAAAATCGTTGCCATCAGAAACTCTCTGCAAAGTGCAAGCTTATTTTGCCCACTGGCTAGAAACAGAGCATTTCAGTCTTGGGTGGCAAGATCCCAAGGGAAGGGTGCTTTGGTGGTGGCAGGGTTTTTTGTGGGGTTTTGTTTGTTTGTTTGTCCAGATCTGACATTCTAAACCAGAGCAGATTCCTTATTGCTGAGAGAAACCGCAACTGGAGGCAGCCAGACCTCTTTTCATGGGACACAATGCATATGAAACTCCCCCACAGATTCCAGAAGAACAATCTATTTGGAAAAATTCGGAGGAACACATTTTTCGTGAATAACAATATATACCTAAGTTCTATACCATTGATGACCCTGACCTCACATTTTAACAAGCAGTCAAAACATTTAATAGACATATACTAGCTCAGGAGAGTTTCTTTACTGATTTTTTTGCAAAGAAAACCTTGCTATCAAGCAGGAGAAAAAACTGAAACAACCCTTCACGAACATGAATGTTTAGGAGGATCCAGACTATTATTTCTGTCCATGCAACGGGTGGTTTCCCACAGCTTTCTTTGACTCTAAAACTGAAGTAAATTATAATGGAGAATGTAGCTCCTTCTATAAAATACACCGATTTTCAGGGCTATGTGTACAGTGAAGCTTTTTTTACATCTCATCTCCTACATTAAATTTACCTCTATATAGTTAGTGAATTACAAGAACAGAGGTAAAAGATGTAAAAAATATACAAACACACGTGTGTGCACACTAGTGCAGGCACTTGTTTGCCCTTGTAAGTCTAACACCGGTAAGTTTCAAGTCTATTGTGCATCCCTACATCTATTGTTCTATTTGAAAGTCTCAGCCGCATAACAAGGGAAAAAGCACCGTTTAAGAGCAGCTTTCCCTGCACCATGCAATTCTTTGTGTGTCAGAACTTGGGAGCTGAGACATGGAGATGAGAAAGAAAAGAGATGAAACATTCCCAGTAGGAGGAGATGGTGGGGAAGGCTCAGAGGACAATTCAATGAAAACAGTATCAGTGTAATGATATGCAGAGGAACTGGTGGAATGGTGTTCAGTGTTAGAGATATGAGAAGGAACCAAAGCGGAGAAGAAACATGAAGATTCAGTGATGTTACCCCAGCTAAGGTCAGGGGTAGCAAATGGGATGTGCATTCAGTGATCCTGAATGCGAAATGCAGAAGTTACAGTGCATGGTGGCCAGGAAAGATACGCTTCTCATTTTTTGCCATTATCAGCAATAATCAGAAAATTAAATCAAGGGAATATGCTTGTTTGAAACTGTATTCTCCCTCTGGGCTATTTTGAGTATTCCATGGAAATACAGTAATGCATTTCTGACAAATGATTGCTGACCATCAGTAATCTTAGTGGCTCAAAGCATGTGAATGCGCAGCTGTAAACCTGCCCTTGACCTTCTAGAGCTGTGAGGTCATTTCACGCTGTTTTGTGGCATGGTTCACGTTTGAATTAGGAGCTCTCAGAAGTGACCTAGACCAGCAGTGAGTTTGTTATGTACTTCCCTACCATTTGAAGACTGTATCCAAACATAGGTAAATGTTTGGAAAGGGTACAAAGGCACGAGCAACATTTGGCAAACGTACCCAAACACTGGCAACACTGGAGCAATGATGACATTCCCTGAGCAGAGCCTGCTCCAGCATTACTTCAGCAAACACTTATTATATCCATGCTTTTTAGAGATGATGAAATTAACAATGTTGGAAGTGCGTACAATAAGGAATTGGTTCTGTATTCAAAGACTGACCCTCCTTAAAATTCAGGTTTTGCACAAGGGTAGTCTCCAAAATATGTTTTTTCCATTCCACAAAACATATATTTTCCTTTTACGTTAAATCTGACAGCTTAAATTATATAAATTTTATTGTATTAATCCTGAGCAAGCAAAAGAGTACCCATGCATCATTTACTCCTATCCCAAGAATTAAAACTACTACTACTAAAAAAAAAATAAAAGCAAGCTTACCTCCACCCTTTTTCTAGCACAGAACTGAATCCAGTCCAGGTAAACACTACAGAAACTAGCTCTTGTTATTCCTTGGAGACACGGAACATAATCTTCGTCTATGTTAATGTTAAACATTGCAAGGTCACGTTCAATATAATGCCACTTTGCATAAGGCTGCAATATCTTTTGCATGGATTCATCTTTTATCCAGTCAAGGATTTTGGGAGAACTGGCTGTAAAGTATATTATACTCTGTTGACAAAATGTGCAAATGTTAGTCACTCTATCTCTGATTAATGCAGATATATTTTACACAGAAGAAAATAAATCAAATAGGACCACACTAACTACCTATAATGGTACATATTTTTCCTATTTTTTGCTGCTTGGCATCATTGCTTCACAAAACTCTTCAAGTTAGGTATCAATTATTATCATCTTTTTAAGTAGCAGACAAAAGAAAAAGAAGTCCTATTTTTAATACCCTTCTGCTGTATAGGAAAATTAATACAAACAATAGACAGAGTTCCAACATTCAAACATGTTAATTACTGAATATTAGTGGGGTTCTAGAGTGTATCATCAACAAGGTGATATCAATAAAAGTTCAGGCATATTTTGAAAAAATAGTAGTAGATGGTCACATGCTCAAAATAGGACTCTCTTTCATCCATGGACGTCCTGTTTTCGGGGGGATGAAGCTTCTTTAACAAACAGTTCCATTCACGACTTAACCACAAAGGTAAGATTTGACAGATGTGCACAACACAAGTCTGAAAACCTCTGTTTTAATTGCTGTTTCCTCTCTGCATTTAGTGGCACCACTATTTTTGTTATTTGTCAATAAGACCAGTAAAGAATAATGGATTATTTCTTATATGCTGTGTTAAGAAGCTGATAAGTGATGTAACTGAGTTTGCTTTTAAAGCACTGAAGGAGGAGCACTGTTCAGCAGGAGCTCTTTTGCCAAATGCAGAAATATTAGAAAGCAGCAAGACTCTTATCTGTGTCTGGGTTTCTAAGTTTAAGTTCTTCTAACTGCTGTGTCTGGAGCCATTAAAATAATAATAAATAAACCAAACCAAAATAAAATAATCTATCCAAACTGAATTTAAAGCACATTTTCCAAATAATATGAACCTTAAGAAGAAGTTCCAGTGCTGCAAAGGAAAGTGGCATCAGCTGGAAAGTCCCATTATACTGTTTTACGATTATAATTTTTGTTTTAATGAAAGATAGTAATTTAGAATTGGATTCGACAGCAAACGAGGGGCAAGTGAACATAACTGAAGATGATGTCGTTCTACTTTACCCATGTAATGGATAATGGAAATATTATTAAGCAAATAAATGTATAAAATGAAAATATGATGGATTAAAAAGGAGAGAAGCACCACCAGCCCTTTTAAAAAACACAGATGCCCTTCACAGTTTATCTTTCAAATTGTACAAAAATACACAAGCAAGAGGAAAATTAAGCTGCAGAGGAAAAAGACATGTCAGACAGATACAGACTAAGGAAGGACCCTTAATTTCTTGGCATGTGGAGAACAATACTCTTTAAAAAAAGATTCATGCAGAAACAATAGAGCTGAAAACACAGCACTCAGCGAATGCAGACTTCTTGAATACTAAAAGACGCTTAAATAAGAATATATTGAGAAGAGACAGAGGAGGCACAAGGGAAAAATATCACAGTAGTTGGGCAGGAAATGATTTCAAAATATATGCAGAAGGGCTACAGGAGCTGACCCACTTTATTTGTGGAGAATAAAAATCCTTTTATAAAAAGAAATATGGGCCTTTCTAGACTGTCAATGAAACTGCAAATTAAATAAATACATTAGGAATAAGGCACTCAGTGCAACTCATTGTTTAAGAGACCAATATGGTAATTATTCTTGAAGGATAGGAGAACTGAAACAAAGCATACGTTTTCTCCGTTGATCTTCAAAATACAGTTTGCTTTTTTTATTATTCTCACCTCTGTTTACAAAGAAGCAGATTCAGCTGGAGAAAAAAAAAAAATCAGACTCGCAATCAGACATAGAAACAGCAAAAACTTCTGCCACCTAATTAAATTCTGCTCTTAGTATCTCCTCCTAGATATGTTTTGTGCACAAGTACATCCTCAGCTATATGGCAATTCAGAAATAACATGGTAAATATTTACAATATTGTAAGCTACAAAGCCTAAACTAGAAGCACTCCAAATGCTCAGTGCAATGGAAGTACAGTTGCTGCCAAAACTCCAGTATAAGTGTTTTCTGAGTTTGTGATTTGTGTGACCTGAATACTGCATTAACTGGAGTTCTTTTTACAATTACTTTCCTACGCCGTTAAAAAGAAAGTGTCAGGGCTTTAAAATGTTCACAGTGAAATTGCACAGGGTCATTACAGCTCAAGATTCCCCCATAAGAAAGAGCTGGGGAAGGAATGAATTCTCACCTCTGTTTCTGATGTTGTTAATCTGGAGGTAAGTACTAAACAAACAGGATGATAGCTGATCTGATACATAATATCGTCTTCTCACCTTCCGAGGCTCTACTAAGGATTTTACCATATCAAAGCTCCTGTCTATGGAAGAAACTAATAACTTGAAGAACAGGATCTCCATGTAGCTTTCTTTTGGGAAGTGTCATTCTAAACAAAGGATCTCCTGAGCGCGCTCTCCCTTTGCTGAAGGGAGCCCCAGCCCAGGCTAGTATCGAAGCTGCCAACAGGTTATTATCATTTTCTGTTCATCCTTCCCTAAGAAGGGAAGTAGATTAAAGGACTGACACCTTTCTAAGAACGCAGATCTGTAAATGCAGTGTTACAGTACTGGCTCAACTAAATCCAACCAAAAGAGATTTGATTTTCACACCTCCAAAGCCACAGGTGGCAGACATAGCAAAATCTGCATACAGTGGAGTTGGAGACACAGCATTCCTCAGTAGCGTGGAGATCATTTAACCCATCTCGCTTTTACTCAAAACAGGATCAATTAACCACACCTGTATCATATGGGACAAAAGCTTGTCTAAGCCATCTTACCTATGTCAGCTGCTTCTCAGGTATGTCCAGAACCAGAAGCCCTAAACTACCTTTCAGTTAAGTTTTACTTCCAACGTGATGAACCTGACGCTTTCCACAAGTCCTCCACATATTAGTTGACTTGAGAAGGCACTAGAAAAGTTCCAGTTTACAAAGCCAAGTTCTTCACTGCTTTAAACTAATAAGCTACTGATTTGATTGCAGTTTAGACTGAGATTTTTTTCAATTTCATTCGCCATCACAAACCAAGTGGCGATTCAAGCCATCAGCTTGAATCAGTTTATGTTCATGTTATTTGGGTTACCTTTTAAAGTAAAGCCAAGCAACTGTAGCAACATATTCATTTTAGTTTAAAGAAGAGTTGAGGTTCTTCTAGTTTAGATACATTGCTTAAAACCAATTTCATTTATAGCCACAAACCCCACTTCTAAAATGAAAAAATCATGCTCACATGCAGTTTTGTTTCTAATTAGTTGATTAAACAAAGCAGGTTGGTTACCAGGCCCTACTGCCTGCATAATTATTTATGAAATCCCAGTCTGCATTTTACAAAGTAATCAACTGCATGAGCAAAGCAGCTTTGTGAGGCAACGATCTCGGTTTTAGTGCCTTGGCTTACTTGCAAAAAAAAAGGTGATTAATTTTTTCACAACAGGTATATCTCTCTAAGGTTGACAGGATTTTTGCAATTGCAGGGATGTAAGTAGGAAGGAGATGCCAGGGATGGTTGGGAGCTTTAATGAGTGGCCTCGTGGCAGTACCAATGGCACAGGAGGCAGCATTTGGTTCTTCTTGCTTCAGTGGAAGACAATAAAGCTCAGCTATTTCTTCATTTGCTGGACTGAAAAGGCTTTGGCAGAGGATGAAGATAGCTTTGCAAGACTATAGTGTTAAATTATTTTGACAAATTAATATCTGTGTGGTCATTGTGATCTTAATAACAGTGCAAATATAGAAGTGATGTAAATGAACTTCTGTTTAATCAGTGGAATAAAACAAATTCAAATGTGTTGTAGCATACATGTAAAACAGCAGGTAAGAAGGGGGTTTGCACTACTAAAAAAGTGTATTTGAGAAACAGCTCTTCAGATATTTCCCAAGAACTTTATGCTTGTTGATCTCTTTTTAGCCAGAAAAAACAGTGGAAAGGCCAAGTCAAGAAGAAATAACAAACTGTCAGTGAAGTTTTGCTTTGTAAGAATGTTTCCTCTGACTTTATTGCTAGAGGATGTTAACTCACCTTCTTGATTTCTGCTTAAGCATGCCAGCGATTTTCTGTACTAGTTGTTAAGTATAAGTGGTCAGAATCAAATGTAGCAAAGAGAGATATGAATTAATTATCCCTATCTAACATCAAGTCAGTCTGACTGCCAGTAGTGCAAATGAATAAAGACAAAGCCAAAAACTTCAAACGCTGTTTCTAATACACAGCCAGCACACAGCCTGCCTAGGAATATAGTCCACTTTACCAAAGAGTTTACCTTTATATAGTATCTGATAAGTATTCTCCGCAGATCGAACACTTGCAGCATTGTTGCAGCGTTGTTATCAATGATGCTATATCCTTCCAGGATGTACTGGGTTCGTGTTATTTCCCATGTCAGCCATCGGAGGTTAAAGGCTGCGTTACAGGATAACAAGTGAGGCAAGTGCCCGGGCTTACAACAGCAGCAGCCTTCATTGTCTTCATCTCCTTCTGTTATAGCTTCCACTTCTCTCTGCTGGCAGTATGTCCCTTGGCAGTGAGAAAAAGAGAGTATGCTGCCAGTTATTGGGGGAGGAGGAAAGGAAGGACTTCTTCCAAGCTGAAAAAGTATGACTGAAGGCTCTACACACTTAGCAAAGATCTAATAGAAAGAGCTACGGCAACAAATTAGATGTGCCAATTGATCCATGCGCAGTAGCAAATGAAGAGCTGTACATTATTTATTTACTATCACCTATAAAAGCCAAAAGGGCCCCATCTAACATTCTAAGCATTTGGTTCTGAGCTGAGCTAAACTACAGACCACAGCCTTTGTCTTAATAAAAACTCGCCAGGAAGCAACACTAAAGAGTCTCGCTCCATCAGGCACATTAAGCAAATTGATCCAAGTCTCAGTCTGCTTCTTCAAATAACATACAGGATGCAAACAAGGATTTTACAGTGTGTCAGAGCACTTATAAAATCTGAGTTTTAGCAAGCTATCTTGGAAAGCAGGTTCCAAAAATAACATCCAACGGGTTGTTCTCTCTCCCACTGGCGTAAAAGCTACTCCGGATCAAACACCTCTAATGAATAGCACTAGCGGCAGTATGTCATGAGGACAGAACAGCTCTGTAATTTGCCTATTACACAGGCTTTAGATCAAAATAGAGAAAATCTTCCTGAAAAAGTGATGTTAACTCAAAAAGAAGTCATGAGGCAGATGCAGAAACAATAATATATATGCTCTGCAGAGTCTGCATTTCTGGCCTGTGCTGTGCATGCTAGAAGGTCAAGCTGAGCCCTTTGGGATTTGCAATCTATGAAAATGTGGTTTCTACACCATGTAAGGCACTACAAATCAAAACCAAGGTGGACACCCATGTGCTCCCCCCCACTGTTCTCAAAATATATGAGTTATATGTTCCTGATGCATGGATCTTTTTCAAATGTACTCTCTGTGGGCTGTTGCTGAACTTACTCTCCACTGAATTTGTACATAAACTGTCTTTCAAGGCCACCTCCTATGATGCAAGTTACACATACGTCTCACATGGGCCTTCCGCCAATGGTTCAGTATCACCCCACGAGAGAGCTGGCTCCGTCAGCTTCCAAACAGACTCGATAGGAGAGGAAGGTGCTAGACACTGCGCTGCAGTTCAACAGCTATGAAACCTCCCTGCCAGGACCAACAGACCTGTTCCACTGTGTCACTGTAAATGGGAGAAGAAGCTGGCTATGTTCATCATCTGAATGTTGGACTGGGAAAGAATACAGTGTCTGCTCCAATCCCCCACAGTCTGCCAGCACCCCAAAAAAGAGCCTGAAGCAAGGCAGCATCCCAAAGGCCTTTCTGTGGATCATCGTGACAGTCGCTTTGCCCTCTGACTATCCTGGTCCCATCACAACTGTCTGGTCAACAACCTGAGGACCTTTCGTTTGTACCAATAGAAGTACCACCCAGAATATACCTCTCTCCACACCAAGAAAAGCCTTTCAAAATATAACAAAATACGTTAAAGTATTGGTTATCACCTTCTTTTTTTGCCTGTATACCTTCTACAATGTATACAGCGAGCAAAATCATACAAGAAAAAAGATGAACAGAAAGATCTGGAGGAAATGTGAGAAAAAAATGAGACTGTAGCCCTAAGAGATAAGGCAAAAAAAGATCCAGTATATTCCAGTGTTCTCTGTTCAGTTTTCCAAAAGTGAAAGATTACAATGTATTGTTCACACACTGATATGTATTCCTTCTTGGACTTCAGGGATATACAATATGACAAATTAATAAATGTTTTCAAGTAACACAAATACAAATATCTTTCCTTTCAAGACTGCCACAAAGTCCAAAACATGATCTATCAAGCAAACATTTCCAGTTGGACTGGACATGAACTGGACTGCTTCTGCTTCATATTTCACAGATTTCTACATGAATTAACACTTATTGCTCAACAGCAAAAAAGCAGCAACTGCTCTGGGTCAGTGGATGCTTTTCTGAAGTCAAGTCAAAAGACATTGTACTCAAACTGAAGTGGGGAAAGGCATATTCCGTTGTATATAGCTTGAAAAGAGAAAAATAACCGCTCCATGCTGGTGCTGTTACTATGACTGTTATGTTTATTTTTTAGAGTTTAAAGGTCTGTCAGCATTAAATTGAATTTAACAGAAGATACATCTTCATACCAGGTGCTAAATTAAGTATTGCCAAATTTTTGTAAGTGATGAAAAACACAAGTCTAATAGACAACTGCCACTCATCCCCTTACAACTAAGGGAATTCAAGATAGCTTTGCTCAGTATATGTAACTCTATTCTTAAATAATTTTTTTTTCTTTTGGTATGGAAATACCACATTTAATTCCTATGGCTGTTTCTATGTGCTTTCTGTATTATCTCTATTAGTAAATATGAAATATTACAGATGGAGACTCTTTAATCACTAGTTTTCTTAAGCTATATATTTTGTAAAATATAGACACTAAAGAGGCTGGCAAGGCAAATAATAGGTGAATTCAAGAGAACCTCAAAGTTTGAGGGAAGCTGTCATCGCATGCATAACAAACAGAAGAAGAAGAAGCCAGAACAATTATTTGCATTCTCATCTAATTTGACAGGTGAAAATGTCTCTAAGACATCTTTGCTAGGTAATTTTAATCAACTAAAGTTAAAATTGTACCACAGTGGACACAATCAACATTGAACTTGGAGAGCGAGCGACATGCTAATTGGTATCATGTTATTACAAAAGCTCTGGGAACCAACCAAAGGAGCTCATGAGGTCATTTTGTACATTTATTCCAAAGAATGTAATCAAGGCTGTGTTCTGTCAGCATCTGGCAAACATGCACTTGCTTAACAAAAGCTGTTTGATGGACTTGGGTACTATCACCTTGGGGATTTGGTGTCTTGACTGCTTGCAGAGCCTCTGGGGTATGTATCCCTGTTAAGTTTAAAGGTGTAATCTGAGGCATGGCAAAGTGTTCTGACAAAACACCAAATCCCTATTCCTATCATCATGCTGCTGATTAGTATTTCCCAACGACATCTAGTACAAGGACTCATGTCTGCACAGACAAAATGTGGGCTTGATGCTCAAGTACATGTTTGTTCCCCCTCAATTCTTGCAATCAGTTTTAGAATGACTGCCAGTAATTTTCTCTCATCTTTAATTGAGCCTTACTTTAATCCATACTGCACTGGCTGGACTTCAATGCCACAGATTTGCATGTTACTGAGAAATTTCATTTTACCAGTACCTACATCAATCCTTTTTGGTTCATTACTCTAGACACTGGTACTGCAAAGACTAAGATCGTGTGCCCAGCTTTATGCATTGAGCCAAAAGGGACAAGTCACAGTAAATGAAGTTAAGCATTTGTGTGTATCTTTTACAGCAGGGCAACCCTAAACCATTTTGTATGTGTTATACGCTGATGATTAAAATGACAATTTTTATATTGCGTCTCAAAAATTATCAAGTTCAAGCAACTCAGAGAATTATTCATGAAATCAAAGAGCAGGGAGCAGAGCGTGCACTTCAGTTCTGCAATATAATTAAGTGTAGTACCATTAAATATTAAAATACAGGAAAATGTTTTCACTGGTAATTAGTCATTTTAGAATCTGAGGGAAAACTTTTTTTTTTTACATTTCTTTCTGCAGTAGAAAGAAAATAAGCTTTTCCTCTTCTCTCAAGCTTAGTCATTCACTGTGACCCTTGCTACTACAGATGAGACTGATTCATTTGTAACATATCTAACACTGGATGGCTGCCAAAAATCCATCAATGCAAAAACGTGTGCCAGCTGAACAAAGCAAGGTCAACCTATGTGAGCTCAGGAGAAAACCAGGGTGAGAACTTGGAGCTCTTTCTATTTTCCTGACGCATCAGGATTTGAGGACTGACTGTGCTCTGTCAAAGTGATATGACCTAAATGGAAATAAGAAAATTGAAACTGAAGACTGCAATCTCACTTCAAGAGGACACATAAAATACACCTAAATTAATGACCACCCAACCCTTCTAGAATTTAAGGCTGAAATCAAAGTGTGCTTTTGAATTTAATTTTGAAAACTCAGCGAGTGAAAAGAAAAGCGTTTTTCAGTTCTGAAGGGCCAGAAAAGCAATTCTGTAACACAATCACATACTTGTAGAAGCAGTTTTAACATCCATAAAACACTTCAGTTAAACAATACATCCAGAATGGGGACTAATTATTGTTGCTGAAGGCAGCAATAGCTTACGCACTAAGGATCACTGACATATAATAAGGAAGTAGGGTGCAAATGTACATAGAAAGGGCTTATAGAGCTCGTGCACTAACCCCACCTCACAGGCGTTAAGAAGATCATAAATTACTCTCCTCCACCAAGCACTTCAAGCTTTAAACTCTCTGATGCCAATAACCAGGTTTGGACTAGGGGATTTAACTAGCTGGTAAATCTGAAAGACGGAGCTTGATATGGAGACGGGAGCCATGAAGCCCAGGGTAACTCCTTTTGTAGGACATGCAGAGGTCTCTTCACCAATGACTCCACAAAAATGCCTGCTTGCTCACCATTTGTTTAGCAAAATAGTGCATACCAATATTTTACAAATAAAGGCATTACAGTGGAAATGTCTGAATCAGCTCCACCAAACTCTGCTGCAAATCTGAGCATTCCCAAATTCTGATGGATATGGCTCGTTCTCACCCCACAAGATTCTTTTGTCCTCAGGATAGCATCTTAATAAGCAGCAAGTTATTACCCAGAAGCACAAAGAGCATAATTACTGCCATTGAAAGGCCATCCTCTGCTGAAACAAGCATCAGATATAGTTCTAGAAACACAGAAGAACAAATACCTCAAAAAGGAGCGAACTGAGCTCCCAAATGGAAACTCACAAACCCCAGAACTGAACACATTCTGGAAACTAGCGACTGTCTTGGCTCCTTCCTGCTCTTTTCCTTGTGGAATTGCGGATTAAGAAGAGTAATTTACAGGCTCTGATAGTCTCAGGATTTGAAAACCAATATCAATTCCTCAAACATCAAAGCTGTTAGTTATAAAACCGTGGTTTGGTTTTCAGCTGCTTCAGGTGCTTGTATGCCTGAAAAACAGTCTGGTTTTCAAACCAGATCAGTTGCTCAAATAACAGGCACCCCCCCTCCTCAGAAACCTTTCCTTTTCTTGGTCCACAGAGACACATTATGGAAGCCCAGGTGGAAGAAAGCATTCTCTAAGGATGTTGGTTGTTAAACTTGCAGCTACCAAATACCAAAAAAACCTCCCATGTCACCCCCTTTGGAGTGTAATGCAAGACACAACGTTTTATTTCCAGCAAAGACATTTTCTCAACAAAAAGGTTGCAGTGCCCCTAACAGCATTTTCCTTCCTTCCAGAAATCTTCTCCAGCGCACCCATATATACATATAAAATTGTGGAAGGGAGGAAAGGGAAAAAAGACATCAACTATTTATTCTAGTCTGCATTACAGAAACTACTCTAAGCCTATTTGAAATTCATAGATGGCTTCCACTGTTGGAGCATCATTGTACACCTAGAAAGGCTTATACATCACAGATTTCCTGCATTCAACATGAAGTATCCTCTTCCCTGTTTCATGCCATTCTTCCCAATTAAATCACCAAGATTAAAGAAACCCTTTCACATCCTTTCTGTTCATGCCTCTAATATTTCTGAGCATTGTGTCTCTCAGCCTTTGTTCTTTCCCACAAACAACGTACTTCTGGTTTTTAACCTTCTCTCCAAAGAGATGTGTTAAAAATGGCTGCTCCTCTCTGAACTTCTTGTAATTTATCAATACCTTTTGACAGTCTGGTGCATACACTCCTTTTGACAGTCTGGTGCATACACTGAACATACCTCAAGTGTGGTCTCAGGAAAGACATGAAAGTGGGCACTTTTATTTTCCAACAGCAAGAGGTGATTTGTAAAAGCAAAAAGTGAAAGTTGCAACCACTCTTTAAATAAAGAATGATTCTTGCTGGTGCTGCAGAGCCTTCAGACACAGAAATCAAACACCAATAAATATTCCTTACACTGGTAATGTACTTGCTACTGTAATAAAACTATACAGCATACACATACCCTGCAGAAATGAGTAACTGTCCTTATTTCTTAGACATCATTACTGTGCCTAAAGCTTATACCCTAAACTAGCTGTATTCATACACCATTTTGCATGGGAAATAAGCTAGCTAAAACAGAGAAAGCCCCACGGGTGATCCCATCCTGCTGTCACAGCTGCCATCTACTTCATACAATTACATGTGTGTCAGTTCTGTGCTTCTGTTCTTGATTCATCTAATGAAGTTACAAGTAAAGTATGAATATTGAACGTGCAACATGCAGTAACAAAAAAATCACAGCAGAGATTTAGAAGTTAATTACATGATTGACGAATACCGGGCATGAGTTAGAAAACAGCTCCTCAAGATTTCAGCATCACCATCCATAAGTAATTTCTGCACATGTAACACCTAACTGGATACTCTCCAAAAGATACTTTGTAGAGGCATAGACTAAACAGGAAAATATTTTAAGTCTTCCTTGTTCTACAGGGAACTTGCGGGAGCTAGATATTTTGACATTCTTTCTGCTTGTTCCCTGATTGTGGGTTTTCCCCTGTCTCTTCCTTTCAAATTAAATGACACATTATGTATTTCTTCTGGCAGGCTGCTTTTAGCATACCGCTGTGGTCTAACGCAGACAGTAGGGTTTAGTTACCAAAGGGCTTGATTCCCCCACGCCAACGTGCAGCTACCTGAAAGTTTTCACCCAGCCTGAGCTCATTACTACCCTCTTTTCACTTTCGGTAAAGGAGGAGTTGGGTGTCTCCTCTCAATGCCTGGAGGTATTGAGGCTCCCCCTGCTTTTCACATAGGATGAATGACACGATGGAGGCACATCCCTTCTCTGTCCCTACAAAGGGAGAGTGAAGAACTAATTCATACAAGGTGCTTAATTTGAACCGGACTAAAGATGGAACAGAGGAGTCCCAGCTTTGCTTACTCTCTTCTTTCAGTCTACTCGGTGTGTAACTTCTTACCCTGCATGCAGGGGTTTGGATGGTTGGGTTTTTTTTTTCATTTAAAAGCTGAGCCAATATTATTACATACAGTTAGAAAGGCATCTGTATCAGTCGTTTATAATGCCAACTCTCAATTAGGCTGCAAACTGGGGAAGCAGTACCTCCTGCCCCCAGTACACTTAAATTCAGAAGACACTATGATCTCTTCTTTGGGCACTGCTGTGGCAGTATTGCCGGCACAGCTTTTCAGCTACCACAATGAGAAAAACACATAGGAAAATCCAGAGCTCCACAACGCAAATATTGCTTTTTGTTTACTTACAAACAAAAAACAGTCACAGACACAGAGAACGCTGTTTGTGCTTCACTCATTTCCAAAGCAAACATAGACTTCCTATTTAAGGAACAGCAGATTTTTAGGGCCCTCAATTAAAATTACTTGTTTGAAATTGAAGTCAAGCAGCCAAAGCTCAGAAATTACAGATTTCAAGTTCCTTCTCTAGCCCTTTTTTTCCTCCTTGTGGGAAACCATTCTGTACAATGAAAGAAATCAGGGTCCTATGTGAAAAACAGTGCATGACCAGACAACTAAAAATAGGAATGTAAGATGCCCAAAGCAGAGGAAATGAGCTTAGTGCTTAACAACTGCCTCTTGACTTCATAAACCACCAGGGTCTTCCAGGGCAGTTGCGTACATTCTTCCCACTTATGCAGGAAAAAAAAAAATCCTACCGTATTCAGTTGTACCCAACACCTGCCATTTGCAAAATTTGAAATCAGGAAGAACAACTCCTGTCCACAGAACAACTCCCGTCCACACAGGAGATGGCTCTTGGTGCTGCCTGGGGACAGCCTGCTCCATCTTCCTGCCCTCACCCACAGCGATCCCATTCAAAGGCAGGAGCAAAGAAAACCTTCCATGGAAGAGTTTCATCTCAGCCTCGGCTGTCACAAAGCTTCCTTGGGACAGCCCTTGGCCCATCCCCATACGCAGCTTCTGCCTTCAGGTCAGCCCTTCCATCTCCTTTGACTCAGACTCGGTGCCCCAGTGTCTGGGCACCCTTGTGTAACCCCTACGGCCCCACCAGAGCAGCCCAGCTCCTTGTTGACACAAGGGTGAAACCTGTCACAGGAAGGGCACGGTACTGCAGCATGGTTTATCTAAAGCACACAGCCCTCGTGGGTTACCTGGAGACACAAGCAACCCTCTGGTGTCAGCACACCACCTCAGCAAGTCTCCACCAGGCACGCAGCAGACTATCTGCCCACACTTTGGAGTCCGGGAAGCTTTTGTTACAAGTCTGCATCAGGCAGATCCATTTTACCCGGCTCATGCCTGGTTCCCCTCTGGCTCCTCTGTTCCTTCTACATCATTAAGCAGGCTTGTAATTCATTGTGGTTTCTCTAGCACCCATTCTGCACAGTCCAGTGGGGTTCAACTCTCACGTGGCACGTCAAATGCTACGGTGTTTGAGCTGTTCTTTCCTCAGGTATGTTCCTTTATTCAATCCTACATGGCTTCTCTGTTCTAGGCCAAACAATGCTCACACACTCCTAGTTTCTCTTCCCATAACATCTCCTCTACCCAGAGAAAATATTCTGAAAGCCGGAGAAACCTTCCTTACATACCATGTCTGTGAGGACACAAACTAACAACACATTTTCTCTTATTCTTGGAATAGCATCATCCAGTGGGTTCAGAGAGGAGAACAGGGGAAGTCCCTTTCCGTCTCATTTCCATCCTTTTCTTCTCCTTCTAGTATTGGAGAGTGTCCTCCACCAGTGATACTTTGAAGGTGAGGAGGAATAGGGGACTGGATTTGTACTGAAGATGAGGTAATCTAGGTGAGATTCTCAATCCCATTTTCTCATTCCTCTCTTCCTCCTCCAGTAACTTGTCTGTGCTTTCCCAGTTGACAGTTCGTTCCACCCTCTTGGTCCAGGTCTTTTGCACATGGGCTGCGGGGCTCAGCTGAATTTAAAGACCTGTTGCAGCCAGCAGACATGTTGGATCTATTCGCAAAGTGAACGAGCTACAGTACTAACACTGCACAACGTTAGGCAATCTGCATGGAAAGCTCAATTTTCAGACCCATTTAGTTACTTAAACTGTGACTTTAGGGAACACAGAGACGCCTTGACAGGTGGCACTCTCCAATTTTTGAGCTTTGCTCTCAGATGCAAAATGGCACTCGTCTGGTCATAAACCATCCTGGCCCAAAGTCAAACAAAGTCTTCCCAAACCACTTTGCCACAAAACTATCCAGTTGTTCACCATTCAGCAACTGGAAATTCCAGTTCATTAAGCCCATCTGCTAGGCCCCTCATCTTTTTATCCAGCTAGCACACGGTTTGAGGATCCTCTCATATTTTTTCATCTCTGTTTCCAATTTTTTCTTTTCTTGAACTGCCTCGGGATGGTGATGCTAGAGAAAGACACAGCAAGCAGTAGGTGGCAACTGAATAAAGGGAAAAAAAAACCACTCACGAAACTCATGTAATTTAAGCATGAAAATGAGATTTCTTTCTTCTGTCTGTTTCAAATCCTACAGTGAACTATTTTAACACAAAAAGATGATCAGCAAAGACAATTTTCTGAAATTAGAATGCAAGGTAACGGAAATGTACACGGTCCTGCTTACTCAAAATCCCAACAAATCTGAACAAAAAGTCAACATTGTCCAAGATATGCCTCCTGGAAGTCACTTTTCTTTTCAGATCTGCAGAAATGAACAAACTATTTTTTTGACTTCACAGAGTTTCCATAAAGAATTATAACTGTGAGCAACCTAAGAGGAGCCAAAAATGACAGGCTGACTGAAACTGTGTTTTGTTTTTTTTAAAAAAAATAAATAAATAAAAGAAAGCTATTATCTCAGGGATTTACTAGCCTGTGAAACCAGTGGTACTGTAACTAAGAGATTTGAACTGCCACAGTATTTAATTGTTCCTGCATAAACATAAAACTGCATTTGTCTGGCCTGGATTTGAAAGAAGTAATAGCAAATTCCAAATCCACCCCAAAAAAATCCTTCCACCTGTGGACTCTATAGAGTACTTAGCCTCAGTACCTATCTCTGACACAGTAGCACCGCTGCTTACCTTGAGGGCACACAACGAGAAGAAAATACTTGCACAGATGACTCCAAAGTTGAAAAGAGCCACAGAGCCACACATACAACATCATAATCATCATGAACAATGATAAATTATAAGGCTGATAAACAAATTCTTTCTCTTCCTTTCCAGTTACTTTTTCTTATAATTTGCCTTTGTACTGCATCGGTATCTCTTCAGGTACCACAATACCATTCTGTTTCAGGTACTTACTGTTTTCTACATAACATTTCTTAAGACATGGAAGTGTCGTCTTCGTCCCCACCATATAGGAATGAAAGTGAACATCAAGCATTCACCACAACCTGTTCAACATCCTGCAGGGAGTCTGTCACAGCGTCAAGGCTTGAACCCACACATATTATTTCCTAGTCTAATCCTCCCACACCTAAATGCATTCAAAGAGCCAGTCTGTCTCCTATTTTCTGATATTCAACCTTGTTGAAAAGTTGCCTTGAATATACACTCCTCTACAGGTTGCCCATTAGATGCTCAGCCCTGGAGCCTGGGAAGCTGTTTATTCTGGGATTTCAAAACTCCAATCACTTGCAATTGCAAAGTGGTATCTTTGAAAAGTTACCAACCCAAGCAACAAACACGGGCAGCCAAAAACGAGCAAAATTTAAAAACTATTTAAAAGTTTTGTGGTTTTACTTTCCTTTTTCTTCCTACTTTAGGGACAGCAACAGACAAAAGGACAGGAGTGTGACACTATGAGAAACTGGCCTCACAAAAGCCACACCACCTAGGAAGGGGATGCAATTACGACCCTTAAAGAGGAGTGTCTTGACAGAGGAATATACTGAATAGGAAAAAAGTGAGGTCACTCCCTCAGCTGAAGCCTGCACTTCCTAAATAAGAGAAATAGGAAGCCCTGATCCACTTGCATCTCCTCTCCTGTTGTACTGTGACAGAGACCATCTCAGCACTGGCATCTTGCATGATCCAACACAGGATATTTTCCATGGGGGAAGCCTTATGACATTTGGCATTTCTTCAGAGACCAGTTTTGGGGGTTGAACAATTTTAAGAACAACTTTGGTTTTCATGGTTTTAGAGGGAAAGAAATAATCTGAAAACATAACTAAGCATAACGTAAAAGATCTGTGAACCAAGCAAATAACTCAGTATGCCTTCCTTCTGAAAGTTTTATGATACTGCAGAACATGACTCCAAATTTCTTAATGTCTAAATTGCAAACCATTGTCATTCAAATAATGATACAAAGTAGTACAAAGCCTTTAGACACACAAATATCTGCAAAAAGAAAGAGAAAAGTTCTTAAATTCTGTATCCTACTATAGAATTGTGATAGATTAAGAAAGCCAGAAAGGTTTTGTTTCTGGTTTTGTTATTATTTAAATTATCAGGGATCCTTACCTCGAAATTCCAGCCCTCTGAGCTGAAAGGTGACAAGGCCATTTCCAATTTCAATCAAGTGCACAAAGGCATTTAAATAATCCGATGCCAGAATAAAGCAGTCTCCTGTGTTGTAGTTTCCCCAGCGGCCCAGAATCAAATCTCCACAAAGAGACTCCTGCAGAGATCTTGTCAAATGCTCATAAAAAATGGAGTTGAGATTATTGTCATCATTTCCTACAACCAGAGCAGCACACATTTGTAAAAAACAGAATTTATAATACACTAAGCGATTCTGTGTAAAACCCTAAGTTCTTTTTTATTCCTGCATAAAGCCCCTTCTCTAGCTAGATAGTAACTTTTTGATACTCTGTTATACAAACTGCATCTCCTAGGTGGGTTTTAGCCCTTAAGAGAATCAGGTCTGAAACTTTTGTTTAATATGAACAATATTGTAAATAGAACATCACATTAATGATAACATATGTTTCAGACTGAACCAAATCACCTCCTTTGTGTTTTATAACAGCAAGAATTTTTTGTCTCTGCTGCAAGTTTCTGCAATGCTAAGTTAACGTCTACGTATTGCTCTTAATTATAAGAAACCAGAAATCATTATTATTTCAGTACATAAACTTAAATCTGAATATTATTGCTGAGATTTTTAAAAAATTTGGTCACATAGCTTCCAGTAATTTTGTTGGGATTTATTTGTTCTAGTCCTCAAGGAATTTTTCAAGGCTTTGTCCATGAAGTATCTGTGGGTACTTAATATGAGGATAGATATTTTAAAAGAACACACTTAGTATATTGAGAAAGAATGAAATGACATTCATTCATTCATTCACCACTAGAACTGCTATCACTTCTCTAAACATAGTATTAACTGTCCAGTTACACATCACTTGGACCAACTGTCCAGGTGAGTAACAACTCATTACAGTCTTAAGGTCTCCTCCCATAAAGGTCTATGGCATATAACTGGATTAAAATCAGCACCTAATGATGGTGATCCGTGAAAGGGAATGAATCTTTCCTAAATGCTAACACAGTGCCACATAATTCAATGTGGTGTTGTCTTATACTTGTACTCTTTTACATAATATATATGCTTCACATGAGAACTGCTTTTATTTTCGTATTGCATCAGTGTTGCACCCTTAATAGTTTTTAAAGGCTGGTGCATGACTAGATATACATGTACAAGCCAACATCTTGTATGTGTATGTGTATACATGAGAGCGTATGTGGATACATATGCACAGGTATACGTGCCTATTTATGTATGTGCATATTTGGGAGCAGATCTAACATGGGGAAAAAACCCAGAGGATGACAAACTATAGTTTCCCCTACAAATTGCTCCTCAATACAAGAGCAGGAGTGGGTGTGTTACTACACAGCTTTTCATCACCACGGCCACTAAGCACCCAGCCCTAGAATGTATGGACAAGCAGGTGCATATGCACATACAGACATACTCAACTATACGCCTTCTGGAGTACATTCAGTCAAAATCTAAATGAGTCATAAAATGAATCTTATAAGCACACACACAACAGGAATGTTTTGCCTGAGCTATGGGTTTGAAAACATAATTAACTTGTTTGCATATATAATAATGCTAAAGGTTATCGCTATCAGATGACAGAACGGCCTTGGGAAACATCTTAACTCCCTGCCCTGAAACGATAAATAATGAAAGAGCACTATATATGCCTCAAACTGCTAATACCTCTCTTGCTTTCTTGGACACTCTGGATTACACCCATTTCTGTCTGAAGATGCATATTTGTTAATGTTACTGATGTAATGGATAAGAATAAAAAGATGGGGAGAAAAAAATATAACAACAATAATTACAATGTAAGCTTATACCTCCACAATTCAAGCCCCTGACACCTCAGTGGTAAAATAAAATCAACTGCAGAACACTAAAGCAGAAGAAACCCATGTATGAAACCCTATCTTCTCAATGGGACTGGGATTTGGCACGAAACACCAGCATCAGTTTCCCCTGGAAGGGGCTCTGTCCTGCCAGGTGCTGAAGAGCATCAGCTGAGGTACCACACACTCTCTGTGTCCACTGACTTGCCAAAAAATGCCTTGCTTCCCACTCTCACAGGAACTGGCTGGTGCAGCCCACGAAGGCGCTTTACATTGCCATGGATTGGAGCTCATTTAATGGACCAATACCCGGAGGAGAAGCACACCATCTTTCTTACGTCTTTCTTTTACCCCCTCCTACAAGTTTTCCAATTTCCCATTCTCCCCTCTCCAAAAAAAGGTTTCTCTCCAGGGAAGGGGAGATACCCGTCAGCCCAAACTGCTCAGTGGCAGGGGCATTGTTAATCTGCTGCTTTTTTCCAAAACCTTTTCCTCACCACAGACGACTTTCAAGTCTGGCCCGGGTGTCTGCTGCGCACTCCACACAAACAGCAATGTTACAATTAACCACGCAATTCACAGCCCAGCAGCTCTCTGATCAGCTACACGTAACTGAAGAATTGATTTACTTACCAAGTCACACAACTTAAACTGATGCTCTGTTACACTTTAAAACACTCTGGTTTGTTCACATGTTTAAAACCCTTGCATCTCTTTAGCTTTCCAGGCAAAGCCTTGACTTGTAAATGTATCACATTTTGCAAATCAAATGAAACGCCCCAACTCCCAGGCCATACCTCCGTCCTTTTCGATCTGAGTTGCCAGTCTGGTGTTGGAATGGTCCGATCTTTTGGTGCTGGAAACAAAGACATGGTGTACAGACAATTTTTTTTTTTAAATAAGTCTCCCTAAAAAACATTTTTATTTTATTTTTAATGTATCTTCGCATTCTGCGTTTATATCATTATGCAGTTCACACTCTAATCCAGTCGTTTACTCCAAGTAGGCATATATATAGTTATTTCAGTTCAGTATTGGTATTGTAGATTACCAGCACACACAAAGTGTCTGTGTCCCCTCCTTTTCCTCAAACTCTTCCTTCCCCATTTTCCTTCTTGTGGGGCAGAGTCCATTCAAAATTCGGCATTTGTGGTAATATATAACACTACATACTTAAATAACTGAACTGGCTCCAGAAGCGCATCAGCCAGGTGCCACCAAAACAGTGAATAGAAAATACTAAATCAGTCTCTTTCCCCTTCTAAGCCTTAAGGGAAACAGATGGACTCAAGGGGTTTTCTTTGTGTGAAAATATTTCTGTGGGCGTATAACATCTATAGAAAAACAACAAAAAAATCAGTTTCATATTTAGCTAGGCAGCAATGACAGAGTCTCTGGTCATTCTTATAACTGGAAAAAGAGTAAATTACATGGTCTTATTCCATACAGACAGTAACTCCGTCTCCATTACGAATGATATATTCCCTACTCAATATTTTCATTGTAGAAGTGGAATATAAATACCATGGGAAAAATGGTCACAGAACAGAAAGCAACTAAAAAATAGATTGGACTGAGCTTTTATTTCTACCCGTAACAAAAGACACTAGCAAAGCCTGAAAATAAGGAATGAGTAAATCACTGTGGACAAGCACATGTCCGACAGAAAGGAGTGTGTGTTGTGGTGACTAGGAATGTTCAACACCAGAAGTCCAAATCATCTCCCAGGCATCCATCTCCCAAGCCTTCACGGTACAAGTGAAAGTCTGGCTAACAGAAATGCTATACTAAATATAAATTTCCCTGAAATACTGGCTCTGGCAGTGGTGATTTAGGATTTCAGGATACTTCATTAAGAATATCGTCCCAAAAGTTTTGCCCTCAATTACAAGCCTTAGCAGAAGGCCTATCAATCAGATACATAAATATTGTCATTCCTTGGAAAACGGGGTTAAAACAGAAAATGGGGAAAGACAGAGCTGTTTGCCCTAAACCGCAGTCAGGATAAGGTTACATGTGACAGCGGCAAGAGTCTCACCTGTTCACCAGCCTGCCAACACAGGGGAAAAGTGCCAAGGCACCATTTCTCCTGGCACAGGAACCAAGGGAGACACTCAGGCATGGTCCCTATCCTGTCCTTTGTCAAACAGTGATGAGGGTGGCACGACCAGGTGGGACTGGCTGGGTTCTGGCTCATAAGGGTGGAGCACAGACCATAGTGGAGATTTTGAAGGGGCTGATGGTTGGCCAGTCAACTTAGAAAGCCCGAATTTAGCTACTCACTATGAGAACTTAGACATGCCCCAAGGAAGACTGCAGCAAAGAGGGTATAAGTTATATGGGAGGCTTAAAAAACAGCTTAAATAACACTGTAAACCCAGGGTAATGTTGTCTTTGAAACACAGCAGACACTCTTTGGGAGTCTATGTCCTCATCGCAGCATTGGCTTCCAGGATTTCATGTATCAATATACAAGTTATTTAAAAGGTTGGAAGTTTCTGAGCTAAAGCTACAAGCTCGTGCTGAAGCCAACTGGGAGAACGATGTCATTGATGTCCCTAATGTTAGAAGCCTTTTCATCCGCCCTCTACAGCCTCCCCCAAAGAGCTGTGAAAAACAGACCAACAGAAAAATTGCACGTAGGCTTCCATGTAGTAGACAGAAGAGGAACAGAATTGCTTTACTTCTACTCCCTAACAGGAACTGATTTTTGCTTTAAAAAGGCACGTTCTTTACTTTGCAAGAAATACAGTTGGAGAGAATATGAGCCTTAATTAGAATTATTTGTAATTAATATTAGTACATTTTCTACATAGATTAACATTTTATTTGATGTATTATTTATCTTCCTGCCTCTGGTTGGCTCAGCTTATTGTAACTGCAATTTTCATTTCCTACGCAACAGAAAATGGCAACGAGGGGGAGGGCCTTCTAAGCAGTTCAGAATATAACGAATGATTTTACTTTGAAAAGGTTGTCAGAATTCTTCTACCCTGATATACATCCACCTGCAATTGCAACATATGCAAGAGTAAGCATAAAGATTAGGTTATAGAATTCAATCAATTTTCTATTCTCAGCAGAGAAACACTGCTGATTTCCAAATGCATATGTTTTAAGATTATGAGACTCCTTATTAACTTTCAGTCCCTCTGAAATCAGTGTGGCAGTATGAGGTACAAGTCAATACTATTCTTTACCCCAATTTTTTACCAGCCTATAAAGCATTTCTGTTCTTGAGGCATATTGAGACCCATACAAATCAAGCAATACTTCAGAAAATTCTAATCTATAATAAGTAGGAATCCTTTTGCCCAGCATGCAGCTCTGACTCCATTTCTTTCCTTTTTTTTTTTCCTTTGAGAGAAAGATATATGAAACAATCAGGAAAAATCACGAGTGCTTCAGGACACTCTGAGACAGATAATGCTGCCTGCCTGGGAAGAAGGGAAGGAAACAGAACAGCGCTCTCAAAACAAAACCAGGCTTCGTTATGGCTTTATCCTCCATTCCAAGCACAGTAACGATTGCTTAAGCAGCTAAAATATGAGCCTCAGGACATGAGACAAGAAAGGATTTATGTTTTCAGACACTACCAGAAAAACTCAAATCTTTATACAGATATTCTGAAGCATAATTTTATTTTTTTTTTTAAGACTAAGGGTAATATAGACAGTTTGTAAAGAAAACTTCTGTCCTGAAATTCAGCTTAATTGAATAAATTCAGTCAGGTAATTCATTTTGCACTTTAAAAATCTTCTACAACTATTAGTAACCAAAGCTATGTTTGTACCTTCTTGGAGGCAATGGGAATTTGCAGAGCATTAAACTATAATACGCTGCGCCTAACAATCAAACCAGCAATGCCTTTACTCCTGGGCTTTTCGCTGTCAACTAGGACCTCTCAAAGTGAACTTTTGGGACTAGTGGGTGATTTGGGCTTTCCTCCAGTGGCCTCTTGCTTTAAATTTAGTTGTTACCACTCATCCAAGGTGATAATTAGCTGAGTAATTGGATTTCTTCCTGAATTGCGTTATTCTATGCAAAACGAGTGCAGGTCCTTCGGCACTTGCCCTAGAGACCAAATGATCGTGTTTGAACATCTTCAGCTAAATTGTCAGCATCTTGCTTAGATCCTGAAATATCTACCTCGTGCTCTTTTAATCCAGCATTTACACGGGCACCGAGATAAACCACTGGTTTGCATAGCACTGTTCACGCCATTATAACTATCGCTTCCCTTTGCAAAAGGATGAAGTCACTTCCTATATTTCCGTGTCCAAAAATACTGCCTCATTTTTTAACCTGGAAAGACTTTCTTCTCCCACTTTACTCTCCCAATTTCCTTCGAAAGGTAGAAAAAAGCCTGAGGGGGATTCAGGCAGCCTGGGGAACATACAGCAGATGGTAAGAATCGGGCAAATTTAGGAGGAAAAAAAATTTTTAAAAAGAGATCATTGCTGTGCTTATTTCCAGAAGATGAAAATAAAATTGCAGCTGTTCTATCTGCCTTGCTGTTGCTGGGGTTTGCCCCAAAACACAAATTCAAGATTTCCAGGATTCCTGCTGTGAAGGAGGGGATCTCTACTTTGAAAGAGAATAAAACAAAGAAAAGCAGTTCCCCTCTGGGGATGCAAGAGATGCCTTTCTAGAGTAGATCCAAAGTTTTTCTTTGTCTGTGTCCAATGAATTTTAATCTGTCTTTCCATGACATCCAACAGGCAAATCTAACAGAGAAAAACTTTGCTATGCTGCAGCCCTATGATTATTCATGGGAGTCTGGAAAAAAAAAATCCTCAACATTTCCTTGTGAATGTTTTACGCTGCTGGCACTATAAACGGAAGGCTTAGCATTAAAAACACAGTAGTAGTAGTAGGCTACGACAGCGAGGCAGGAGGGAGAATGAGGAGATGGCAGAACAAGCAGGCATCCATGAATATTTGAAGGACACCAGAGGCAAAAACGATGGTACTAATTGGAAGTGTGAGGATGCCCAAGTAGTTTAAAATCCATTTCATCTAAAATGCAGAATGATTTCAGTGCGATTATAACAGCAAAGGCTGACAGCCCCTTCGTGCATAACCATGCCCAGGTTTTCTGGGCAGCTGCAAGGAAGACATGCCTTAGGTTTAACTCATGTTAATGAAGACAGATCTCTCAAAAAAATGAAAGCAACTTCTCCTTCCTGATCACTCGCTCTGATTTTTATTTTTCATGCTTTCTTTTTCCCCTCCTTCCCTGACTGCTCCAGTGTTTCATCTAACAATAATAAAAAGTGGCTTTGATTGCACACTAGGAAACTGGGGGAGGGCTAAGGTACGAAAAGTTCCAGTTGTTAAAGACAGCGCTACTGAAGGATCCTTTTAAAACACAGGAAGATCTCATTATCGATAATGTTTCCTGTTCTTAGGGTTTCTTTACTTTCTTAAAAAGGTTTTTATAAATCATTTGGAGAGCTTCTTGGTTTGGTTTTGGGGTTTTTTTGTGTTGATTGGTGGTTGGGTTTTTCTTTTTTTTTTAAGTAGGTGTAAAAATTCGAATTGCGGTCATTTGCTGAGATACCACTGAGCATGTTTATTTGCCATATTCTGAAGCCTTTCCTGAAGATGAGATTTCTGTGCTCCTGCAGCAATAGGGATGCAAATGAAAGGTGTGAATTTGAGATCAAAAGCCAAATGACCAAACATAGGTTAAACAGCCCACCTAAGTGCTCTGACATTCAAAGGTTTACCTGGGGGATTCACCTCTTATTTGTAAGTCAGGCCATTTAAATATCTGTGTACTTTAAAATATTCACTGATGCTTTACCAAAATGTCATCAATATCCCCACTTTTGTTTTATTTGTCTACTTTGATGCTTCTTTCCCCTTGTCTGAGTATGATTTTTCTTTTAAAAGGCATTTAGCCACTATCTTCAGATATTTCACACTAAGTAATACGAGAAGCTTCATAAGCAGAAGGATTATGCCAACTGCACAGAGATGTTTGTGCTCACTCTTGTGTCAGTGAAAAAGGGCTGGGACCCTGACATTCCTGTAAGGATGGGGCTTGGCACAGGACCCTGCAGTACAGCTATATCTCACTGTCCGCAATTCATACAGGTATTTTTAATTTAAAAGCAAATGTGTTAATTACACACAAAATCATGCATCTGAAATAGTGCAGGTGAGTGTTATTTTTCTGGTTTTCCCCTTTGTGAACCAATGCAAACATTATAGGAAAGGTACTATGCTGCGCCCAGCTGTGGGTAAGGAGCTCTGCAGGACTAATTCCCTTGGGCTCTGCAATCTCAGATGGGCCCATGAGTGAAGTGGCAAAAGCCTGAGAAACTGTAAGGACCTGGAGAGTAGAAAGGAGGTGATGAGAAACGTCCTGCTGAAGTTTTCACCAGAAAAAGAGAGCGAGATCAGACAGCAAAAAAAAAAATTACCAAAATGCTGGGAGCTGCTTTAGCAAATGATGTTTACCTCCTTTACTTCACAGAGACACGCGCATATTGGTTAAACATCAACATGAAAGGAGGAAAGGACAGCAAGGCATTTCAGAATTCATTCTTAATATTCTTTATTGCTGATAACAAAGTGCTCTTATGCTTTTTCAGTGTGCAATATTAAAATAGCATATACTTAAGATATTTTAATTGTCACTTTTAGATTCAAGGTGACTGCTTAAAAAAAAATTAGGAGGTAGAAATGGCAAGAAAGTATGAGGAAATATAAGAATAAGACAAAGACTGGCAAATGATGTCTTATAAAGGAAACCTACTTCAGAAATACTAGTTTAGTTCACTGTAGGGTTTTCCATATACATATTTCTCACTAGAAGATGAAGGGAGACAAAAAAGGAAGCTAACCAAACCATTCCAGTGCCATAAACCTGCGAGTGCAGCATCAGTGATGCTACACTGAAGAACAAGAAAAGGCTTACTGATACTCTGCAGTTGTACAAAATCCGATCTAAAACAGGGATAACTTAATACTTCTGTTTTTTTCATTGCAAGGACTGTTGAGAATGTTAATCATTTACAGCAGTTGTTATGGTAGTCTCTACAGTACTCTTCAGACTGAAGAAATCTCTGGTATTTTGAGAGCAAACACTGCTAGTCAAAGGATTTAAAAGAAAAAAAAAATCCCTCTAGCATCCATCCAGTGTTTGCCTAGTCCCAACTAGCACAAAGCTTCAGAAGCTATTCTCAGTGGCAATGGTCACACAATTCTGCATTTTGCATTATCTCAGGAAGAAGTCAGAGACATTGTACGTTTTGCTCTTATAAGCCCTGAGGCAATTTGGGTCCAGTCCATACCCTCGTAAGTAAGGAGACAACCAGGACTTGAGCAAGCTGTAGCATGAATTATTCCCTGCTGCTATTTGTACACAACCTATGTACCACCTCAGTTAGAATGGTTACACTTGCTGAACATATCTGTGATCTCAGCTTTTCCCCCATCTTCACATCTTGACAGAAGTTGCTTGAGTAAGCATCTTCTTGAAGGGAAGGTTTGAGTTTAGTGCTCCAAACCTCAGCTTGCCCCTAAATGTTTGATTTGGTTAAATCTAAAACAGGAGGTGATCTACATTATCCAAGTGAATGGGACGAATGCTTGCTGAGAACACCCATTCTTATGGAAATTCAGTCAATTCATTTCAACAGGTTTCCAATACTCAATGTGACAGAAATTTCATGAGTTTACATGATCTCATTAGATTTACATAATTTGGAAGCTAAGCATTAGATGAACAGTTTATAAAATTTTAGTGCCACTGTGTATCCACGCAAGCCTTAAAATATTACATGCTTCCTATGTCTGATTTATGAGTCTATCCTCATCTTTTTCTTATGTCCCGTTGCTGCCTTTCTTTCCAAATATCTTTAAAAGTCCTATTCTATCATGCTTATGATTTCTTTTCCTCTATAGGTCTGCGTTCCTGTTTATCAGTGTCTGTTGCATTATCCTCTCAGATTTTTCACTGCTTGCCTTTTCCTTTTTTGCCCATCCCTTTCCCTTTTCGTTTATCCCACTTGTGGTTTTGATCTCTCCTTGTGTTCCTGCCTGGCCTCAGCATGCATTCCCTCTCTGATGCCTCCCTTCTGTCTTTATTCTGTCCTCTTAGAATGATTCAGTGAATTGAAGCTGTGAATGCATCTTTAACTCGGCAGGGAACTACAGAGCACTGAATCAGAATGCACTCCCAATTAGTTATCACACATATGGCTCCTATTCAATTAGCCTCAATTTGTTTTATTGACTGCCAGGGGCAAAATTTGAGAAGAGAAGATGTTACTAGTTAAAGAGATACAGCCAAACAGTTAAAATACAACTTTGAATTTTGTATAGCTTCCCTTCAGCGTGAAACTCTTGCCAACTCGGAAAACACTTATTTTAATACCAGAGCTATGTGATTAAAGGTGCTTGGCTTTCCTCGCCCATTCTTTCCCAAACAGCCCTCACATTTTCCCGGTTAAGTGTAACTTCACACATGGAATCAAGCAATGAGGTGAGGGCTGGGTTGGAGAGGAGATGTACATACCTCTGTGCCACCACGAGTGGCCAGTGGGGCACACGTATACACAGGGTCACTTATGCCAGGGGAGATCACAGTTCAAGATGCTGAGGGGAATGTATTTTCCAGTAGGGCTTCTTTTAGCCTGGGGCTTTACCTGAAGCAACACCTCCCACACCTGAATGCTGTGGCTTTGTCACTCCACAAGGCCCTATGCATCTGCTGAAAGAGATTAAAGAGTCCCAAACCAGGCAAGTGTTGCAGGTACAAGTCCATGGGCCAGTACTGGTGGTGTGCAACATGAAGATGTACAGCAGATAGGAACTGCAGCAGGGAGAAGACAGGGAATGTTCTCGAGAAGACAGTTAGATGAGTGAGTCTAATGAATAACATGTAATTTCCGAAGGCTCATGAAAAACTAAGGCTGAAACACAGACAAAGAAGTTTGTCGTTCTTCAAACGTTTTGGTTTTCTCTGTTCTCTCCCCCAATGCCAGAACCATGGCCACACATGCGCCTGGAGAATAGGGCACCAACTTCCCAAGGACCAGTTTATACTCATCGTTTCAACAGAGAAGAATTTTGTTCCCCCCAAAAAATCACCTTTATTGGGTAATCGGCCAGTTATAAGAGAAAAGTAGTGATGGAAGAATAGCAGCAACTTGCTAACATTTCAGCTTTTGCATTACTGCCAGCCAGGGAGTGCCACTACAGTCAGCAGGAATGCTGTACCCAAGGGCACCCAAGCCAGGTCTAACCATCTCTCAGTACCAGTCTAGGCTGGATGCTCAAGGATCAAAATCCCTTTAAAGTCTGCAGATAGACTCTCATCAAATTCCACGTGCTTTGTGAACACGATCAGGCAAGTCCTTCTGATTTGAAGACAACACACCAAAAATTCAGACTAAAACCCCTTCATTCATTGGTCCTTTTTGTCTTGACTTGTAAGTCCCAGGCACTAATAAGCACCCTTTTTGGTTTTATCTATACGCTCATATTTATTTATACTATTTTGCTGAGTCCTAAATTAACTTAACACTCAATAAAAGCCTGGAGAAGCCCTGAGGCCAACTCAGTGAAGACCTCTCTTTTAAGAACTATGGTCATCAAAGGGGCTAGCATTCATAAAACCAAGTAACAGCTGATAACAAAGGAACCAGAACCTCAGTACACTCCAAAGTCATGCAACTGGAATACAGTGCTTCTTTCTGATCAGTTTATAAAAAAGAGAACAGAAATAGAAGCAGCAAGAGAGAAACACAGAAATTAGCAGAGAAAGAGAAACAGTTCAGAAGAAACTAAACCCATTGCAATGAACAGTGAAACTCATGGCTGCAATGTGCCTTTCATGCCAGGTGGCTGGAAGTACTCAGAAAAGTTTGAACCCTAATTAAGGAGAACAGGCAGTGGCAGCAGTCAGAACATAACATTTCTAAAGTGATATTTGAGGAAATAAGGCAAAAACTAACTCCTCTCGATTAGGGGAAAAAAGATTCTCCTATGCTTAGGTTATTCTATAATTGTTGACTTCAGAGGTTAATGTACCTTTCTTTAAAGTATTAATTGTAAATCAATGTCCAAGGCATTACTGAATTATAAACATCTGCTGCAGTTGTTCCTCTGTAAACATCACCACTATAGAGGTCTAAGAATATGTGAAAAATCAAACAACATAGTAAGAAAAGACTAAAAAGAGAAATCCAGCCCTAAAAAGGAGAACCTGAAAGGTCTGAACATGCAGCTCCCAAACAAAGCCCATGGACAGTTATGGTTGAATGATGTTTTGTGTTTGGAGCAGGGGGTTTAGCAGATGTAACAGATGAGCAGACTCACAGGGAAACCAGATGCACTAGGGTGTGTTAAAAAATAAGCATTTGGAAGTGGAAGGCCTGTTATTTTATGGGAAAAAGGGAGGGAGCAGACGGGTACACTTCACAACTCCTTTTCCCACAAACATGCATAATGTGGGGTCAAACCTAATTATGTCTACACTGGGAAAACTCTTCCCATGCCACCTGCAGGTTGTCCATGATGGGCGGGTTAAGTGAGCTGGTAGGAAAAAAGAAAATGCCAGCTGCACTAGATTCGAGGCAGGGTAGGTTTTCGTCACCCTCCATTCCTAGCTCTATTAACCTTACAGGTGCCTATTTTCCAAACCACAACGATTGGAACAATAACATAGTGATACACTTGTTTTAAAAGATGGAGAAAATAAAGGCTTGCTCACATATTATCAAACACGGAGAGGCATCCGGTAATGCCATTCTCAGATAACCGGCAATTAAATCACAGCCTCTTTAGAGACACCTAACTAATTCAGTTACACCACATCGTAATTCACTTGAGACCCTTCAAAGCAAATGCAAGCTGTGCCTTACCCCAAAATAGGCACTGAACCAGATGACCAAGAAAGAATAGAAACAAGGAGCAGGAGAGAGATGAGTGGCTTGTAGGCAGCGAAATTTCCATATTACTGGTGGCAGTATGCTGTTTGCGGGGACAAGTCACAGCTGCAGCAGACAACAGGCTGCTTGATGCGATCCAGTGGTTAGACCCACTGGGGAATGAAAGTAAACTTCCTACCCTGTTCTGTCCACTGCCTCATCCAAGATACAAAGCAAGATAAGAGGAAGGGAGGGGGGGGACAGTGTCAGGCTGCAATGTGACAAAGTATTTGAGAAAAAAAGCAAAGCAAAGGAATGGAACAACAGCGTTTGAACAAACACTTTATGCTTTAAAGTGCCTATACATTAAACAAGATTTACTGCTATTTCCTTTTCTCTCTCTGACATCTACAGCCTAATCATTCCAACAGCTGTGAAAATAAAGACTAAAACAGGACTCTTCAAACTAGGAAGCAGGACTCAGGCTAATGGCAGGACAAAGCCAGTGTTGCATCAAACTTTTTTTGTTTTCTTTTAAAAAGAGAAAATTTCTCATAGTTAGACTCCCATGAGACACCTAGCTCATGAGCAGCAGACCAGCTTTCTAATTTTACACACTTCTCCTTTCAACAACAATGGCAGCAAAAGCTCTAAAAAAGTGGTTGCATGAGAAGTTTTTCTTTCTTAATTGCCTGCCTTATTGCCTTATTTTTTTCTTCTTCTTCTTACAGTCACCCTTCCCTTTCTCCCCAGAAGATCCCCGACCTCAGTGCTGTATTGGTGTACTAGACTGCACACACTGAGTACCAAAGCGCACACTATAAACAAACAGCATCTGCTGATTGCAGGG
>VYZM01011677.1:22757-91690 GCA_013398915.1 Dromas ardeola | reverse complement strand
AGGTCCCTTCCAACCTAAACTATTCTATGGCTCTTCTTCCCTAACTAAATTGCTAAAGACTGAACCAAACTTTTCAAAGCCCTTTGTTCTTTGTCTCCCTTAACTTATATTGAGTTAAAACATACAGTTTAATCACACAGGTTCGTTTAAAATTTGATGCCAGTAATTCAGCAACTTTATGCTCATTTTCCCCCAAACCGGAAATTCTTTAAAAGTAAAGAACTGAACTATTTAATAAACNATTCTTTTCAAGAACATTAAAAGAGTATGAGAGAAAGCATAAGAAGCAGGTAGATGGTGTGAAAACTTTTGCAATAAACTTCTCTTTAATGTTGTAACATTTTCCATCAACACAAGTNTACTGCTAAGGAAAAAAAATGAACAGCAAAACAATATTTTGTGACTACTTTTTTGACATAAATGAGGTCAGAGGGGTGAAAGAATAAAGGCGAGACATGTTTCACATATCTTGTCATTTGACACAAATTGGGACTGATAGAACAAAAGGGAAAACAAACTGCGTATTCTAAGCCAATCTAAGTAAAGCAATAATGTAATTACATTTAAGTACCTGTTTAAAAATGAGACATAGTAATACAAAGGATTGTCTTTATATCCTTGCTGGGTTCACATCAAGAAGGTGAAATTCATCACTCCTTATTTTAGCCACCTAAAACATAAGCACCGACCTACCCAGTCACCCGGGTTTTCTCAATGAAGCATGATTCATGACGTGCAACTAGTTCTAATGTGAATCTTACAGTGGAGTGAATCACCCTCCAGAGGTATCTACACTCTACCAGTGTAGAGAGAGCCTAGAAGATAAAAGAGTACCTGCCTTTTAAAAGGCTGAAGCTACAGGATGTGAATGCCATGTTTAACTTGGGTTTCCTTGGCTTTTAACTTAGTATAAGGAGTAGCCACTTTACCACAATTATTGATATATAGAGATAGTGCAAAAATCAACGCCCTCCTCCTTACATCGTGGCATTATAAAACAACTGACTCAAAATGGTTTTGACTTATAATTGCACATAAATAATTAATGCTATATCTTAAGAACTATAGGACAGAAATGGAAGTCTGTGGCTAAAACAGTATATAATTAAACTATATTAAAAAAAAAAAAAGAAAAAATAGAGGATTTAATGCATGAAGCTGTGAGGAGAAAAATGTCCAAATAAACCTTTAACTCTTTTTTTTTTTTGGTATCAGTTTCCCTTCTTACTCTTTTCCCACCCAATGTACAGTTTAGGTCAGTTCTTCTGACTGCCAATAACAGCCTTCAGCTGCTGTAACTGCCAGGATATAGAAACCCTAGTCAAGCTTCCTTTCTTTTCAACAGAACATGTAGCTGTAAAGAAAAGGAATGGCATCCCCAATGACTCTACTAGGATATTCTTCTACAACTGATTAACTGTTCTTATAGTGCAGGGAGTGTTTGGTGGAAGATAGGAGATGTGCGGTTACTTCCTTAGTACGATTATGTGATGGAATGTCATGCTATTCTGTTTAAATTTTTGTTATTTTGCATTTGAATAACAAGCATACATTAATAATGCACAGTGCCAATTGCCATCCTCTGGAGCATACAGATAAATGTTACTTCCTGATTGGAACTGTTAGTTATTGTGCCTAATAAATAGGAAATGTATAGGCATAAGAACATTTATGAACATAAAAATGTCACCCACATGCTGATACCTGAGTGCAATTCTTTTCAAGAACATTAAAAGAATATGAGAGAAAGCATAAGAGGCAGGTAGATGATGTGAAAACTTTTGCAAAAAACTTCTCTTTAATGTTGTAATATTTTCCATCAACACAAGCCAACTTCCTCTTATCCTCAACTTGAGTCTACATCTCACATTCAGATTGCAGCTTTGAGTCTTCATGCAGATTGTAAATCCCACAGACTTTTCAAGGGTGAATATGCAGTAAGTGAAAGAGAAAATTACAGTAAATTGACTTATCCACTTTACCTTCAATCTTTTTATATATCCCAGTAGAATCTTTAGTGCATGTATTAATAAAGCAAATGCTGGAATATTTATATTGCCAATGATTCTAACTGAAAATAAGTGGCTTAGGAGAGATTCTTCTGGCTGTAATTCCACTTAATGCAGCTGTATAGTCACGTCCATAGAAGAACTGAATTAGAATTTTTGCAGACAGTGTACAAATAGTTTACTTTTTTGCAGGTATAATTAACCTTTGTGATACTGAAATCCAGATGTATTTGGTGGAGTGTTTATAAGTGTGTCAGATGAGAAATCCCTGGGTGGTAGATGATTTGAAGAGCAGAGAGTCTTCTCAGCCTTTTGTGGCATATAAATTAATAATTTTGCTTTATCTAGCAGATTAAGCTCGTTTTACAAAGACAGTAACTCTTGACATGTTCTAATCTGATCTGCCACAATTAGAAATTATAGACATTTGCAGTGCTTTTAGAATCTAACCATATATTTGGTCTTTCCAGAAATAAGCAGAGACATTTCTCCAACACATAGATTGTACTTGTGTAAGTGACTGCATGATTTCTGGAAGAGTCAGAGTGAAGGGCATGAGGCATGTGTTGAGCAAAGATAGTTCTATGGAACCTTACTACATAAGAAACAGGGATTACTAAATATTGGGTACTTTGCTTTTCTGCATTGTACTCACTTTTCAGAATCACATAGAAATGTGAAAATGAAAAAAACCCCACAATTTCTGTGTTTGAATTTCTCAGCTCACTGATCTTTGTGAGCTTCTCATACAAAATAAACCCTTTTGATTCCAACTCTCACAGAGCTGAATATTTAAATAGCTTATTTTATTATATTTAAAACATTCATAATTGGAATTACCTTCAAATGCAGAGCTATCATCTTGAAATGCCATGCTAGAAGCATGATATACACACTTTTATTCCTGCAAAAAGGAAGCAGTAAATTAAATTAATATAAATGATTTTACATAACTATTGATTAATATTTGCACTGCGGTAATTCTTGGGAGATCACTTCGGACGTCTGTATATATTGTACAAACACAAAACACAGTCACTGACTCAAAAAAGTTTATAATTGAATGTAAGGCAAGGCAAGAGGCACCAGATGAATGCACACTAGCAGGGAGGTACAAGGAAGTGACACTGTATTGGTCAGCATGATAGGCAATAGTCTCAGCAGCCTGACTTAAAAGCTTCATGTTGAAGAGATCAAACACAAGTTGTATGCAATTATTCGGCACCAGGCGGATCTTTGTACTAGAAAGTTCAATAGCCTGTGACTTGAGAACATCAGTCTGTGGTAAAGATCTTAAAAAAAGAGAAGACAAAAAGAAATGCACCTTAAAAAGAAAATGTTCTTTTATCTACGTTCAGATCCTTTTGATTTCTCAACTCTTCATTTTCCCTTCCCAGTAGACTTCAACTTAAATAAGTTTGGAAAAAAAAGGTATATCTGAATGATCCCAAGGTAACTAACAACGTGATAAAAGATTCAAGAAGAATTAGTAAGTTTTAAAGTATTATACCATCGATTGTAAGAATCACAAGTATTATTGGACTCAAATAAGCGTAGCTTAATGAAAGTAAGTTATCCAAAATGCACTGCCTATATGATGCAATTAATTTAATCAACATGCTGTTGATCCAGGACAGTTTAGGAAATTGTGTGATGGGAACAGTATGCCATCTATTTGATGTTTGTTCTAGGGACAGGAACACAGGTACTCAAAGGCACTTAAACATTGTTTTCATCTGAGACTCTGGATTGTCTGGTACCTTTGGTGCTTGAGGAACCTACTCTTCTTGTACAACAATATCTGTAAACCTCTAATAAAATGATTCCTAAAAATAGATTAATGAAGACTTGATGAATTATTTAAACGGTTTCGTTTTGATGCACTTCTATATTTGTCATAAAAGAGAGCTTGACCTGCCATTTCCAAACATGAATGCCTCAAAATAAAGCACTTAGATACGTAGCTATCAGGATAGAAGTGAAGACAGTGGCAGTGGCAAGCACTCTGCACAACTAAGAGCTGCACCATATTTTTTGCCTAAGGAAGAGACAGTCAAAAAACAGTTAAGGAATTTAGGAATACACATTTTGATTTTTTGTTTGCTTGCTACTTTCTTCTTCGGTGCCTAACCAGAGGTAATAATAAAGGTTATCATGTCTATGTCTCTTGGATCATATGAACTAGCATTCAAAGTTGTTCCAGCTAACTTGGAATCTGATTTAGAAAGTGAATTTTCCTAAATAGGTTTTAAGGATTGAGTGGCCTAACGTGCTATGAAGCTTGTCTCTGCTACTTCTTGGCATCTAAAAATTAAAATGTCTTCAGATGAATCCTTTACATATTCAGTGGTGATGGCACTCATTTCACCTAATTTCAGACAGCATCTCCTGAAATATTTCTGGTTTATTGCATGTCATAATTATTTCAGAAAATAATGATATTTGGGTGAGTAAACTTGGGGTTAAGTATCAGTAATGTTGTTCACACCGCCAGGCAAATTTATTCTCAATGATGTCGTGTGCCTGGTGTATTTTTCTTGTTTCTGTGCACATTTTCTCTATTTATATGTAATGGATAAGTATTGCTGTTACCTAGATCAGAAGAGTCTTAAGTGCAGAAACCTGTCTTATGAGGTTTTGGTCTACTGATGAGCATTTCATGTGTTTTTAAGGTCTGTTCTCTAAAGAAATATGTTTCTGCTGTTAACTACTGAAAACAAGGAACCCTGCTACTTTATAGTGTTAGATTTTGGTTTTGGTTTTTTTATTTGTTTGTTTGTTGTTGGTTTGTTGGTCTTTTTTTTTATTTTAGATATAGAGGACATTCAAGGCAAGTTCCAGTACAAGGTTTAAGTACTAAAATAAAGTAAGTTTGGGCTGCTGAGGGGAAATCGTAATTGCAAAGACCTGACTCACCTGAGCTGGAGACACCTAATCTCTATAAACTCTTAAACATTTGATGTTAAATCTCTTCAGGTACCTATTAAGTCACTGCACGTGCCCAGAATTGTCCTATACTTGGCAGGCTTAAGCAGCTCAGCACTTAGATCATGTCTGAGCTCAGTTTAGATTGAGAAACTAGGAGGAGTGCAGTCTGAATCACCCCAAAAGCTCAATCCTGTAAACACTCCCAGAGGCCACAGAACATGGCAGGACCACTTTCTTCACACACTGCAAATCTAAAGTAGGTTAGTTTTAGACCACAGGCAGAGAAGAGATGAGAAGCCTTTCCCTTGTTTCCCACGCAGCATGTTGCTTACTGGCATACCACATAGTGCACCCACTGAGCAGGTTGGACTCCCAGATTCAGTTCCATCCTTTTCCTGAAAACTCTGATCTGCATCTTCCACCTCCAAAGCTCATGTCCTAGTCACCAGACAATAGTCTCATGAAGTGTGGGAAGAAAATCTGCATGTCTCTTTTGAAGATGTCTCCAGGCAGGTAAGAGTGCAGGATATACTGGACCAGAGGGGAAGCATAGGGTGAATTTGACTTTGTACTCTGTTGGGTACACTGCCTTGGAAGACCTTGAATCTGGCTCATGCTTCCAGGACTATTTTTGTATTTAATGTGAAATATTTTCTACGTTAAATCTTACATTATTTTTTGATGTTACCTTGGACTTCTAATACTTCAAGATCACATGGTAAACTCCTTCCTTTTGTGTCTCTACTGCAATCAGTAATTTTATAACGGGAAATAATTTTGCAGTTGCTCATAACCCATGAAACACAAAACAGAACTTGGCTAACATTACAAATGGCCTAGGCATCTGACCCAGCACGTTATCTGGTGTCAAAGGATGTCCATTTACTACATGTTCATTTTCATAAACTGAGAATCTGGGTCTTCAGGTAGATAACTCTAATTTGATTAAAATCCAATAAAATTAAATAATCAGCACAGAAGTTCTTCAGTTTCTCAGACTCCCTACATAAATATCTACACTTGAAAATATGGGTTCAACTGCAGACAAAACATATAAATAAGCGGGTAAAAATACATAAATTAATACTCTTAGCACTCTTAGCTATAGGCCAACTGATCTATAATTCACTGGAGTTTAATTACAGCATACACTAATTACGTGCTTAGCTCTAAAGCCTTTAATAAAGAAAAGCATTTCTTTAAATATATCTAATTAGGTAAAGTATCTGTTCTGGTTTAGCTGCATTTGGCACCAAAATGAAAAATACAGAGAAAAATACAAAGAAAAAATCTTCATGTATCCCTGAACTAGGTAGCCCATTGTACTCTTGAATTTCCAATACAAATGCAAGCAGTATTATAACCAGATGAAATTGCATTCACATGTTAAGGGCCTTGGAAATTTATATGTAGAGCTTTGACTACCTCTTTGTATCCCCAGACCTGACAACTGCTCTGAAGCCACAGAAATAAATTCCTTAGGACTGATTTATTGGTATTTTTTTTCTCAAAGAAAGAAGATGTATTTGCTCCTTCCAAAGAGTAAGTATGATCATCTGCACTTCTGGAAAGACTCTGGTGCTTTCAGTCATAAAGAGAAGTCTGAGGTGTCCTACAAATGGAAATGACCTATTAAATAAATTCAAACATATTCCTGACAAAAAGGGTTTAATATCCACTGCATTGTAGGGATGCAGCGTAGTGCTGTATTTCTTTTAGATTTTTTTCTTTTTTTTTTAGGGTAACACCTATACAGACCATTGCAAAACCAGCTATATACATATTAGAGATTTCATGTTTTCACCTGTAAGCAGCTCAGAATGAGAACTGTCACCTTCACAAGGTGATTTACATGCTGGTCCTTTTGGATTTATTTTAACATCTTTGCTCATCGTTCATATTCAGATAGGCCTTTCCTCATTCTTCTACTACATCAGGGGAAACAACTACTTTAGGCGACATTAAATGATGTTAACAACCACAAGCAACAAAGCTGTGAATGGCACATCTTGAATTTCCTTTCCTTTCTTTGTCTTTATGAGTTTTCCACCCAGTTCGGCACAGTGGGTTTTGTTCCTTCCCTATTTTCTCAACTCAAATTCCAAATCTACTGCCATAAGTGGATCTTGTTGATAACTTGCTTGACATCTTGAAACATTTGTTTTCAAGTTATCAGAAGCACATGTAATTAGCTTACTTCTAATTCCAAGAACAATAATGTATCTAACAACTGTAAATGTTATTAGGTTTATAGGAGACAGGAGGGAAATCATGAAAAGATGGGGGAAATCACAGCAAGGCAGTGTCCAGAATTGCTGTGATTATTTCCTTTAACTGTATTATTTGTATCCACCACTTTGCCTTATCTTTCAATTTGCCTAATAGAAAGCATCTGGAATAGTTCTACAGGAATACTTTTTCCACTCCATTTCAACAGGACAGAGCGAAGAAGGGAGGGTACGCAGTATATTCAGAGGTAAGGAATTACTTTTACCTAAGTGGAGATTAAATAGGTTAGGACTCCCAAAATATGTAATGTATAAGGTTATGGTAGAAGTCTATGAAATCATTAATTCTATGGAGATGATGACTTAAAAAGGAAAATCTTTTTCAAACCAGTAAGCTGATCATTTAATCAGATGTTCCTATAGTTTTATTACAAGAAATAGTAATCTGAAAGAAGTTACTTATAAAACAAATAAACTCATGGGATATTGCCACAGGTTATAACACACACACAAAAAATATATGGATTCAAAACAGGTCTGGAGAAGTTAGTTGAGCATAGGTGGATTTAACTTCTGACTTTGAAAGTGCCTGAATTAATGATTATAAAGAGCTGGGGGTAAGAACCCCTCTGTACATACTTATTTTTCTGTATTTCCCTAAGGGTTCACCACTGGTCGCTGTTCAGGACAAAACAATAGTCAAGACAAGGTGATTCATTCTGGCAGTTTCTCACAGTATAGCTTCTCTTTGATGAAAATTTGTTTTTTGGTTAAAATTAGCTTTATTTTGGAAAGTTGCTTCCATTATGGACAGCTCTAGATAATAAGATTTTTAAGAGAGTCTTTTATTATTGTGCTCTCAGCAGAGGTACAGTACATGATTGTGTTCCCAGGCACAACTCATATGTACAAAATGATAGACTACTGATCCCAGTGAAGTTACAGGGACAGTTTATTTCTTTTTAATGAAGTCAGGGCTTTGCCTTTAGTAGATTATTACCAAAATTTTAGGTATAAATTAATCTGAGTAATATATACAGCGTGACAGCTGTCTGATCATCAAGTCCAAAAAAACGAAACAACAAAAATTCACAGTATTTTGAAAGTTATGTTCTATGGCTCTGTTACTTAGCAAATAACATCAGTAAGTGCAGCCTTATGACAAGTAGCCCATTTGTTTTTCCCATGCCATATGTCAACAGTGGAAGTAACTGAGAAAAATACCATCCCCTTGTTTGATTGACATGCATTTTAAACTTGTCAAAACTGCATAATTATTTAAGTAGCATGTATGTGCCAGTCTCCAGATTTAAAAGTAACAAGTTGTAGTTTTTGTCTACTTGATGGTAAGAGAGTTTATAAAAGAAAGAGAAAATAAAATTAGGCTAAGGGAAAAGCTTGCTAACCTTCCCATACTTTGCCTTTACATCACTGTAGTTGATACTAGGAAGGACAGTAAAAAAATAAGTTGCCCAATATTTTTCATTTTAAGGCTCTATTTTTATTTTTTCTAAAGATTTGCTAAATTTTAAATATCTGGCTTTGTATTTTTGCAAGAATTTTCAGCAGCAGTTATCTGCTTCTCAGAAAAAAAATGAGAAAAACCCAAAATGTTGTTATGATTATGTTAAAAAAATATTAATGTAGCTGAGAAATGTTTCATGGTTTATGATAGTGTATTTTTGTGGTCATCCTGGAAGCTGATTGACCTAGCTATAAATGAGATGTGTCCAAGCCTTTACACGAAAATGAAGAACCTTTGAAAAATCTCTGATATATGTTCAGCAGGCGTATCTTAATTTCATAGCCAAAATTCTGTTATTTGGAAAAACAGTATTGGACCATTATTACAGTCTTTGCTGTGACATCAGTGAGCAAAGGAATATGAGTAAACTGCACAAATGACTTAAAGTCATCTTTTCTTAAAGACTGAGAAATTAACCTTAAACCATTAACACTTTCAATTTTTATATGAAATTTTAAAGCTTTTAGTTTTCTTTCCCTGTAGCTTTCAAGTAATGATATCACTTAGGATTCAAAGTTAGGATACCACGAAGTTATCTTTTGGTTATAAAAAAGCATTAATAGTGCTGTTTTCTTTATGAGATAATTTGTGCAGTAATGTATCATTTCAACAGCTACTCCACTGCATTTGCTTGGAGAATCTTACGATACCTGACAAGACCACAAAAAGGAAAAACTATAAATTACAGATGTACACAAAATTACAGAAGTGTCCCAGGAAAAATTCTGTTATAAAACATGTTCTGAAATGACAAGGCTCATGTCTGTACATTGCTGAAGAACTGAAATGTGTGTAGTTAGTACGGGGATTAATGGGTACACAGGGGAGGGGTGCTTCATAGCTTTCAGAATCTAAGGATGGATTTTTATAAACATTTTGTCCAGTGGTGCAACTGGTATATAAGCCTGCTTCTGGTTAGTCATTCTGAACTGCAGTGCAGCATGTATCTATGCAACTGTTCTATGGGGTAATAATACTATAAACTGGATCACTTAAATGAGGCAGAAGAGCAAATAACTCTTAAAAATACTCTTTAAGTCTGAGATAAATTATTTCATTTGGTGAGGTATCACAGATAACTTCAGGATGCCTAAGTTTTTGGACAGTGTAATGATAGGACATCAGGTAACGACTTCAAACTGAAAGAGGGTAGATTTAGGTTGGATATTAAGAAGAAATTCTTTACTGTCAGGGTGGTGAGGCACTGGAACACGTTGCCCAGAGAAATTGTGGGTGCCCCATCCCTGGAAGTGTTCAAGGCCAGGCTGGATGGGGCTTTGAGCAGCCTGGTCTAGTGGGAGGTGTCCCTGCCCATGGCAGGGGGGTTGGAACTAGATGACCTTTAAGGTCCCTTCCAACTTGAACCATTCAATGATTCTATGATTCCATGATATAAGATGTAAATCTTAATATAAAACTTTTGATTAAGGCACTAAATAAGACTGAATAAAATTTAGGTTTTTGCCTTATGCTGTTTCTCAACTGCAAAGTGACTTCATCTGCAGTGATGTCTCTTGCCTGAAACAAACCTTCACTTAGTCTCTGTTCTGATTATTTATGACTAGTAATTACCATTCATCATTACTTCAGAGTTATCAGATCTGAACAATTTTCTACATCATTATTTCTATCAAATATTTCCTACACATGGATTGGAGAGCAATTTAAGTTGCTAGTTTGAGGATTGTTTTGTACTTACAAAGATAAGGAATCCAATAATGGTATCTTCTAAACCCTTTTTAATTCTATAGCTTACAATCTATGTGTCAATGTATATCAGACTTGAAAGCTTTGAAGTAGCTCATGCAAAAATCTGCAGTCTATGAGTTGTTTACTAGCGATTTTTTTTTTTACCTTTTTTGTGACACAGTGAGTTATAAGGAAAATAGAACCATCTTCTGCTCTAATTATGCCTCTAAATGAAATTTAAAAGAGCTAAGACAGAAAGAAAAGTGATATGTTGTTACACCATTCCCAAATTTGAAGAAAAAGGAACTCAACATTTTTTTTGTGATGACAAAGCCAACTTGCAAACATAAATGCTGTCCTATCTACTGGTAGGACTGACTGAGACTAAGAGCTAGTTAGAAACTTCTGCAACAGCCATTTGTAACTTTTAGGTTGCAGCTCAAGTGTTCTTCCTTCAGACTCTGCTTTGCAAAAATGCCTTTAATGGAACAGGACGCTCTACCTCAGAGGCAAGCTGTGAGCAGGCGTTTAGTGCTGTGCTCAGAAAGGACCCCGGGAGAAGGCACTCAGCAAGGAGACAGGAGCCTAAACTTTCTTTCCTGTCATCCCAGTTTAAGGACTGTTCAAGCTTTCTTTAGGAAGTTAATTTCAGAAAGAAGCTGATTCAGGGTTAAATGACTCCCATGTGGTCAATCCCCCTGTTCCCATGGTGGGTCAGTAGAGTCACTGAGAATATGTAAGGCAAAAGCATTCCAGTTTCTTCTCTTCAACAGGATGACCTCCCCCCTCATTCCATGGTTAGATTTGAAGTATTTGAACTGTTTTTGAAGCTGATAAGGGTTTAGACTTAGGTGTTTGACTTATTTATCTGAAAAATTCAATTTACCTCCAGGAGGAAGTCAACAATTTTTCAATTGAAGAATGGAAAAACAATATTCCTCTTTTTGTTTAATTTTTCTTTCTCTTTATTCTCCCTAAATGAGCATTGTAAGTGAATACTTTTCATCAACCCTTTTTTCTGTCACGAGATTTTTCCTTTTATGTTTGACTTCTCCATAGTCTAAAGGAATCTTATCTTCACAGACAATTGGAATGGGTCATAATTTGATCTGTACTATTTAATACGTGGTTTTTCATAGCTGTCACTCAAAGATGTGCATTATCTCTCCCCACTGTAAAGCTGTCTCCTTTTTAAATTATAGGACACTAGCTTTTTGTCAGTGATTAAGGTATTCAAATTCCAAATGATCTGATTTTCAAGTCCTAATCAAGACTCTTGTGAACGTCTACAAAAAGTTTTGAGTGAGTTAAGCACTTCAAGTTTTGGCATGACATACAGTCATTTGCCATGTCTGTCAGTGTCTACACAGTATACTTATTTATTCATTCATTTGTAGAACTTCAGAATTGGATAACTACAACTGGACAGACAACCTTACTTTGAGATCCATTACTTTCACATGAAGTCCAAAAATTATTTTTTCTTTTTTCACATGATAAATAGCTGACTGTAATAGGAAATAAACAACTTGAGTCTCCCTTGATATCAAATATAATTAAAAAAGTTAAGAGGTCAAAGGTATGCCCTCTCAAAAACAGAGGTAAGTATTATATTTAAAGAGAGGCAAAAAGGTCAATTGCTCTTATTGACTATTTTAAGTATTCTCTTTCAGATGTTTACTTGATAGGAAGAATGGCTCAGCGGAACAGTTAAAAGCAATTTCTAGCAGACAGAGATAAAGAGAGAGCTTGTAAAGACCAAAGTCCAGAAAGACATGTATGTAACCATCTTTGGCTACTGAAAAAAATGTTATGGTGGCCAAACATATAAGCCTAGATCACCCATGATGCACAGCAAGCAAGGAAAATATTAATAAGACAAAAAGGGTGAAAAAAGGAGTGGTGTATTTGTATGAATAATTTGTTGCATGCGTACATGGTGTTATACAAAATAAGCCAGAATGCACTGCAGCATTCAGATCTGGCTTCATGACAGCAGACATTTAAGGAGCTGTAGTGAGTCCCTCACTGGCATTGTTTTTCAAAGTGCCTCAGCTGCAATTCTGCTTTTCTGCTGGTATGTGTCCTTCTTATCCTTTGAGGTTCATAGAAAACAATACTGGTTTTTAGTGGCATCAGGAATATAGAATCACAGAATAGTCAGCGTTGGAAGGGACCTTGAAGATCATCTAGTTCCAACCCCCCTACTATGGGCAGGGACACCTCCCACTAGTCCAGGTTGCTCAAAGCTCCGTCCAACCTGACCTTGAACACTTCCAGGGATGGGGCACCCACAATTTCTCTGGGCAACCTGTTCCAGTGCCTCACCACCCTGACAGTAAAGAAGTGCTTCTTAATATCTAATCTAAATCTACTCTCTCCCAGTTTCAAGCCATTACCCCTTGTTGTCCTATCACTCCATGGCCTTGTAAAAAGTCCCTCTCCAGCTTTCTTGCAGCTTTCTTTCCCTTTCAGATACTGGAAGGCTGCTATAAGGTCTCCTCGGAGCCTTCTCTTCTCCAGACTGGACAACCCCAACTCTCTCAGCATGTCTTCATAGGACAGGTGCTCCAGACCTCTGATCATCTTCATGGCCCTCCTCTGGACGCATCAGGGCCATGTCCTTCATATGTTGGGGGCTCCAAAGCTGGACACAGTACTCCAGATGGGGTCTCACAAGAGCAGAGTAGAGGGGCAGAATCACCTCCCTCAACCTGCTGGCCATGCTTTTGATGCAGCCCAGGATGTGGTTGGCTTTCTGGGCTGCAATTGCACATTGCCAGCTCATGTTGAGCTTCTCATCCACCAACATCCCAAAGTCCTTCTCCTCAGGGCTGCTCTCAAGCCATTCTCTGCCCAGCCTGTATTTGTGCTTGGGATTGCCGCAACCCAGGTGCAGGACCTTGCACTTGGCCTGGTTGAACTTCATGAGGTTGGCATAGGCCCACCTCTCCAGCCTGTCCAGGTCCCTTTGGATGGCATCCCTTCCCTCCAGTGTGTTGACCACACATCTTGGTGTCATCGTCAAACTTGCACTCAATCCCACTGTCCATGTCACCGACAAAGATGTTAAACAGCATTGGTCCCAGTACCAACCCCTGAGGAACACCACTCGTCTCCACTGGGACATCGAGCCATTGACCACAGTTCTTTGAGTGCAGCCACCCAGCCAATTTCTTATCCACCAAGTGGTCCATCTGCCAAATCCATGTCTCTCCAATTTAGAAACAAGGATGTCATGTGGGACAGTGTCAAATGCTTTGCACAAGTTCGGGTAGATGATGTCAGTTGCTCTCCCCTTATCCAACAGTGCTATAACACCATCATAGAAGGCCATCAAATTTGTCAGGCGCAATTTGCCTTTAGTGAAGCCTTGGCTGTCACCAATCTCCTCCATATTTTCCATGTGCCTTAGCAGAGTTTCCAGGAGGATCTGCTCCATGATCTTGCTGAGCACAGAGGTGAAACTGACCAGCCTGTAGTTCCCTGTATAGATGTAGTTCTTCGAATAGCCTGTAGCTATTCCCTTAAAAGATAATTATGACAAAGCCTCTGACAGGAGGCAAAGCTTCCTGCTATGCCTCCCTTGCTAGAAGTAACTTCTCAAGGCAAATATTTTCCTCCATTTTTATGTACTTCAGAATTTTTGCTTTATAAACTCTCAGAACGCTCCGAAAAATTGCTTACATTGATGTCCAAGAGTGCCTTCCAAAACATAAGTCTGGAGTGACATGAAAATGTAAACTGGTGGATCAAGTATATTTTGCTATTGTCTGAAAATTCTTGTCCTATTGTACAAGCCACTGTATGAAAGTTCAGCGAAATATCGGACATTTTATGGAGCAGGGATCATCTGTAGGCATCATTGAGTATGAAAATGTCTTGCTCTATTATCTGCTAAACAAACACATTAGTAGCAATATATCCAGAGGAAGGGTGCAATTGATGCAATTAATGCTTTTGCTTAGCCATCACAGGATAAATCTCCATACACTTCCTTCCACCTCCAGAGAAATAAAACTACTTTATTAATCAACAAATTCACCGCTGTTTTTCCCCCAGAAATTTCTGAAGTCAAATTTGAAATCATCGTAGCAGGACCCTGAACAACATTAAAATAGATAGTTGATCTGGAAACAAAAGGATCATAAGCTGAATGAAGATCCTTCCAGCAGTTGTAAAACTGTTCATACAGACTGGAACTGAACTAAATTCAGGGTTTTCCACTCACTTTAGTGAAACCTCAGGTTCCCAACACCTTTGAAAAATCAGCTCTTTATGCAATGCTTATCATCAGCTATAGTAGAGTTCCACATGGTATCCTTCAGACAAATTTCCTTAATTGCTTGTAACAGTAATTAAATAGTTACCTGAAAATTAAATTACATCTGCAGCTGGAGGAATATTTCAGTTAAAATGATTATCCTTTTCCTGTTCATGAATGGTTTGAACACCACGGATTTCTGCATGTGTGTCTAATTCCGGAAAACTTGCCACAGCATTATGCCAACAAATCCCATCTTAGGGATGGAAGAGTTAGTCACAGTTGTCATGTATGTTGTGCTAGCTTCCCAATAATTACAGACTGGGGAAGGGGATGTGTGGGTGGAGTTAAAAACAGAATAAGTTTCTTTCTGGTGAGAATTCACTGAATAATCATTTATAGCAAAAATAATATAACTTTGCATTTACTAAAGTTTTCACAGATAAACAAGTAAACAAAAGTCACCATCTGAAATATGTTTTGTCTGAAAAGTCTAAATATTGCTTATGTGTATGGAAAGAGACTATTAAATGCAAAGACATGACTAAAATCATTGGTGTGCAATGTAACATGTACGGGATACATGGTTATTCATCTGTTGTTCCCTGCAGATATAACAGCTGAGGCACTGTTTTCACTCAGCTGGGAAGAGAATAGTTTTCAAATCCTTCTGGGAATAAGAAATTCTGTCCAAAGAGAGTCTGTTCTGTGTAAAGCAATGAAGCCGATATAACCTAAAACCTTTACGATGATTCCACCAAATACTAACTGTTGTTTTACCCCTTGTTACTCAACATTAACCATTCTAGAGACTCTGAGATAATTTATATAGATTAATAACATTGTGAATAAATGGGATCAATTTCATGTTTTGCTTGGATTCTTTATTTGACTTCAAACACTTTACCTAGCATCTCTTGGGCACCCAAAAGTTCCATAATTTCCAAAACCTGTGTTGAGTAAACCAATGTGACTCAACCTCTTAGAAATCTTGAAGTAGCAACTTTGATCCACATAAGGGAGTAGTTTCTCCTTCAGACAGACAAGCTGGTATTTAGATTAATCACCAAAGCTGCTGGAAACAATTCTTGTCTGCCTAAGAACACCTGAACTCTCATTTATCATGCAAATATCAGTAAGGACAGAGAGGATTTCAGACTCTCCAATACAACCTATCCATTTTGTATATGATATTTTTTAGAACAGGTTCTTAAATGCAGTTCTTCACCCATTCAGAACATTCCACCCACCCACCCGTTCCCGTGCTTCTCTCCTTCCTTTCCCTTCTCCCTTGTTACATGAAACAACGAAAGTAATGTATAATGGAATGACTTTACAAGTAAAAATAGAATATAAAAATCCTTATACACCTGATAGCTGATAGTTAAGGCACTATCCGGAAGGGTGGAGATGGGGGACTGGGTTCTTTAACCAAGAAAAGCGATATGAATCTATGGCCTCCTCACTACTTCAGAGCTCTTTAAACACTGTTTTTCTCACTTAGAGGAAACAGTCTTGTTTACAACAGCAAATTTAGGCAACTGACTCCAAAAAGCTCTTCAACCAATTATCATTATGAATCCAAAGACTGAGGTACTCAGTTCTGTAAGCATTCATTATTCGCTAGGGAAAGAAGCTCCCTGCTCGTAAGCTGGTTGGTGCGGAATGTACTCTTGACCTCAAACTATTAATCGTGGTATGGAGATCCTGTGTCCTCATGCGGAGTGCTGTACACTGCTCAGTACTGTGATGCCATCTGCATACTACAGCGGGCAGACCTGTCCTACCTACATCCTTCGTGTGAATAGAAACTCCTAGTCTTGCTAGCTTAGTCTTGTTCCACCTATGTTGTGTCTTTTCCCCTGAAGAGACGTCTTTTCTTTCAGTTCTCTCTCTCCATTGACTATAGAGGGAGCCAAAAGCAGCAAAACTTTTAAATGATCTGCATGAGTTGCATATCAGAAGTTTGGTAGGATGAAACATGGTCACTGCGGTTTGTTTCTCAATTTGTACAAGGGGGAGGCCACAACACTTTATAGGGGGTGGCTATGAGGGCTTTAAGTAGGCCTGGAACAGGGTTTGCGTAAGTATATGATATAAAACTATCCTGTTATGTGCTTTGTGAAGTAAATATAATCCATGCCAATAATTTATACTTTAAATCAAGCACAGATTCAGCTTTGGCCTTGATAAGGTTTTTATAAAGAGAAAAAACAGCTAGTTGGAAATGTTAGTGGAAAGAGATCATCTTCAGAGCTGGCAGAAGAATAGCTCTACTTTGCCAGGACATCATCAAAAACCCAACAAACCCTGGATTGCTCACCTGGAGTCTGAATCAGAACAACTTCTGTTGACCCAGGGCTTTGAAAATATTTGCAGGAAAAGACGAAGGACAACCTACTGGCAATCAAATTTTGAAATGCTGAGATAGAAATGTGTAGGTAGGCCTGTTTTGCCCCTGGAGGTGCTGGTCCATTACGATCCAAGTAAGAAAGACACTCAGACTCTTTAAAGTATCGTTTAAAAGGCAATTCATTAGGGTTAACACTAGAAGAGAATAGCATGAATAATCTTATGTCTCCTTAGAAGCTGGGAGCCCTGAGTGGCATAGCATTGAACAGGACTGTGACCCACGTGCAGCACACCCTATCCATAGCAGAGGTTCTCCCCTTTTGGTCTTTCAAGCTATTATAGGATGTTCTTACAAGGCAACAACTCTATTCACCATTTCTACAGTCAAATATAAAAGATATTCCCATGAGAACTCCTCGCTGCACTGTTAGATAAAGGCAAGGCCACACAGGAGGCATAATCGTCGGTGCCAAGCAGGAGCTGCCTGGAGGCTCCCCCGTTTCAATGAGCTGGTTGGGTTTGTTCCGCGGCACAGCGCAGCACGCTGTACATGCTGCACCGCACAGCCTGCACCTGCTCAGGTGAGCTCTGCTGTGGATCACTCACTCCTCCAGGCACAGGGCTCTGCCGGTCAGCATCACCACAGCCTGTACTCTGAGGATCACAAACGAGGCAAATAAGGTGATCTCAGAGAGGTATTAAAATGGGAATTCCAAAATGAAGGCCTGCTTGTGTGTTGCAACACTGCTGTTGATTCAGTCCTGAAGCGTTACGCAGCTTAATGGCAAGCGAGTACTTGATGAGTCCTTATAAAAATACAAACTGGCTACTAAAAATAGCACCTAACTGAACTCTGAGCAGTATTTGTTTTCTCAGTGATAATACTTTTCCAGTTATAATGCTGAAATACATTTGCTGGCAGGAGATTTAAGATTTTGAATAAGTATCTGTCTGTGTCTAGCTTTTCTGCTACACATTTGTATTTGGGGGCTTCTGCAGAGTTCGTTAATGCATAACTCCTGAATTAACATTTAGTCTGCAAAAGCATAGTTTTCCATGGATTTTTCACAGCTATATTTCATTAAAGTAAAAAGAACTCATGGAAAACATATATTGGTCTTTTAAGTGGAATTAAGCTTTTTTTGCTTATGACCTGTGCTGTGAGTTCACTTCACTGAGAGGTATGGCTATTTTTCTCTCTTTTAACCCCAAGTCACTCAGAAAGAAACATGGAATAGAATTTTGATATGCAAGGAACAAAGTTAGCAGCCTAATTTGTGTATCCTTTCTGACTGTGTCCTTTGTTACTTCTCTATATAAATTTACCACTTCTCTATTTGTATATTATTTCTTTCCCAGGTCTTCTTTGCAATTTTGTAAATTAGCTCATATTTTAACTTTTCCACATTTTTACGTTATAATGTATTTAATTACCTTGATTGGAAAACATGTAAGTATATAAAATTACCTTTGACAAATAAAAAGAACAAATACAACAGTTAAAGATAAAATATAAGCCGTAAGATCTAAAAGGCTAGACTCCTTGAGTAAATCCATGTGTGGATCATCAGAGAACATAAAGGTACATGGAAAGAAATAGTAGCATGTCTGTCTGTTGTCTTTTATTAATGTTAATAAAACATTACCTTTTATCTACACATTCTCCGTATATTGTAAGCATAGAATTTATCATTATGTAATTTACACATAATGAGAGAAAGCTGTTCATTAATTAGAAGACAATTACAGTGTAAACAAGTGTAGCTATTTCTAGTTCTTTAGAGATGTAGGTGAGTGAAGCAGCAATTGCTAAGGGGTAAACAGTACACTGGGACCAGTATACTGATATTTGAAACAGGAAGCAGTTTGACAGGCAGTTATTTTTATAGGTTTGTTGAACAATGGAAAGCTTTTCAGTAATATTGTTTCTCCGAGCAGCTTTGTCTGGGTGAATTAACAAGTTCAAATACAATGTTTTCTTAGCAGAAAACATCAGTTCTTTCTAAGAAGTATCACAACGGCATCCACCACTTGTATGCAATATATTTTGCCACTGATTTTTTTTCACTTTAATAACATTACAAAGTCAGCTGAAATGAGAAAACTTGTGTCTCAAAATATCTGAAAGTAAATCAGGAGTTACAAATATTTTACCCATAAATAATGCTTAAACAATCAGCAGTAAAGAAAATTGAGTTAAGGTCTTTGAAAATATGTTCCCTACAGATGTATGCTATATAGTCGTAGAACTATAACTAAGAGGGGACAGAAAGGTCTACATTTTATAATGGTTTAGTTCTCATTGTATATATCTTAATACAGATTGATAATAATTATTTACAAATGTTTGAATGTACATTTAGGGTAATAATTAGAAATGGAATTTATATGTTTCTCAGAAGGAAATGTTATAAAGGAATGGCTATAAAATAACTATGTCTACTCAGACAGCAGTAATATAATGGAATTACACATTTTTCATTTTGTTCATTGACCCAGATTACCAGGAAGAAGTAACATTCATCTTCTCTTAGGTTCATACATTTTCTTCCAACTACTTCTGCACTCGATCCTTGTGGTGGGTTGACCCTGTGTAATGAGAAATAAAACCAAATCTTAAAACACCTTACCCCCACCCCTCCCTTCTTCGTGGGGTCAGCCTCACTCCTGTGTTCTCTAACTCTTCACCCTGAGCACCACAGGGGGATGGGGAATAAGGATTGCAGTCAGTTCACATTGTCTCTGCTGCTCCTTCCTCCTCACACCCTTTCCCTGCTCCAGCACCAGAGCAGGGAGCAGGGAGCAGGGACTCTCCACAGGAGACAGTCCTCCATGAATTTCTCCAGTGTGGGTCCTTTCCACAGGTGCAGTCCTTCATGAACATACTGCTCCAACGTGGGTCCCCCATGGGGTCAAAGTCCTGCTAGCAAACGTGCTCCAATGTGGGCTCCTCTCTCCACAGGTCCTGCCAGGACTCCATGGAGTCACATCCTCCTTCAGGTGCGACCACCTGCACTGGCATGGGATCGTCCACAGGTTGCAGGTGGACAGCCTGTCTCACCACAGTCTTCACCAAGGGCTGCAGGTGAATCTGTGCTCCAGCACCTGGAGTATCTCCTCTCCCTTCTTCACTGACCTTGGTGTCTGCAGAGTTGTTGCTCTCACATATTCTCACTCCTCTCCTCCAGATGCTGTTGCCCAGCAGTTTTTTCCCCATCTTAAATAAGTACCACAGAGGCACTACTACCATCGCTAGTTGGCTCAGCCTTGGTCAGCAGTGGATCCATCTTGAATCCGGCTGGCATTGGCTCTATTGAACATGGGGAAAGCTTCTAGCAGCTTCTCACAGAAGCCTGTATCCCCTCCCTGCAACTAAAACCTTGCCACACCCACCCAATACAATCCAGAACGTTATCTGCTTCTCTCCTCCAGTGAAAACAAATTCACGCAGCCTGAAAATTAAGAGGTTAGATCAGATTCAAGATTTTAAAAGCTAGTGAAGTTGGTGCAAAGACACAAAATTCTCTTTTCAAATAATTATTCTCTAATAAATTCAATGCTTTGGCACTTACAGAAAAAAGAAATAGATTATATATTAGTTTCCTTCTCCCCAGAACTTTCTTGTGCTTCATTTGTTAAGATGCTCTGGAGACAGCAGATGTGGAAAATCTGGGAAAGGGGATATTTGGCAAAAAGCATGTGCCACTAGCAGACTAAAATGCTCTTTAAAACTATTGAATAAAACACTATCTAACATTATAATATGACCTCTTATGTCTTATCCCAATGTCATTTTTCTTAAAGCAAGTAAGTCTTATTGTTTCTTATAGAGCTTGATTTACTCTAAAACGTCAAACTCCCACCTAAATTTCAAAAGCTTCCCCAGAATGACTAAGATTTGGTCAAGTGGAATCTCACTTCAATAGCCACCTTTGTAATAAAACCCTGTCCACTCAAATTTCTTGACTCTGACCTGGCATTGCAAACAAATTTACATCAAGAGACTATTCGCTGTCTGATATACTGGGAAAAAACTGCTGCTACTTGAAAAGCAGAGTATGTACTTGGTTCTTAAGAGTGAAAATCTTGTCTCTCTGGTAGGGCCTACTCTTATTCCTACTGAAGTCGCAAGCTAATTCATACTGATCTTAACACACATGCATTTGATTAATATTTGCAAAAGAAATTTAACGATTAATGTAGCAAAGCAAACCAACAAATTAGGCCAGCTCACCCATTTGGTCAATAATGGAAATGAAAACAGCATGAAAGCTGTTTTCATATTTTCAATGAAAATTCATATTTTCAGTGAAAGCTCATGGGAATGAATATAGCAATAACATGAATGGAATGATTGGAATTTATATTTCTAAACAAGCCAATGCCAACTTGATACTGATTCCAAGTATCCAGTTATTCAAGGTAAATAATTTTTAAGCTCACACTGGTATTCTTCTGCAATGCCATTAAAGTCGAATTGCTTTGAGCCAGGCACTATGTTAAATGTCAGGATGGTTATATTTCCCAATGAGGAAATGGTGAGGAGAGGCAGAAGAGAAATACTGTGACCTTCTCCATGGTGTACCAAACTCACCTTCTTCAATGTTAGTTTTATTGTCCCCATGAAAAGTCAATTAACTTCTATGCTTTTCCTCGATTTCCTAAAATAGACAGTCTCAGTGGAGACACTATGGTACTGAAGCATATTGATAAAAATCTAATTAGAATGTTTCACTTTAATGGCTGAAAACTCTCCTACATAGTATAACAAAAATTTCCAAGCAATAGAGACAACGTACGCTCCCATATTTATTAGTATGGCCTACATGCAAACTGCGTACATAATGTATGCATATTTCTACAACGTGAAAAAAAAAATCTCTACAAAAGCTTATTTTTTTTTCCTTTTCCCAATATTTTCTTCCTTTTAGTTTATGTTGTCTTCACATTGTCTCAGATCTTTGCAAGAACACGTTAGAAAGTAAGAGGCAGTGGTGAGATAAATTTCATTGTAACAGAAATTAATCAAGAAATGACTGCTCCTGCTGTAGAATTCAAAACAATCTCAGTATTGTACCCTTCACTGTTCAATACCTATTCTGTAAGTTGCTACAGCCATTAGGATTACAGTATGTTGATGTCACGCCTTCTGATGTCATCTTGTTTTCCCTACTCCATTGGATCCTGTTCTCCACTGTATCAAAACTAAAATTTGGGCAATGAAGGTGGAAATGCAAATTTTTCCTTTAATTGTTCTTACTTTAAAAGTGAATTTTAATATTTGGCAGGGAACTAAATGGTGCTAATATTTCTTCACAAAAGAATAATCATCACACCAAGACTATCAGTGCAATTTTTTGTTTGATTTAAATAATGAGAAAAAAAGAATGTCATGAAAATGTGATAAAGCACAGTTTTGGAATGAAGATGTAAGTCAGTCTGAGAAGCAAATAGGATCTGAAAATGTAATCCTTCTGCTAAAGAGGACAGTGGAAGATACGAAGCTTCTTTCCAATTTAGCTAAAATACGAAGCTTCTTTCCAATTTAGCTAAAATGTTTCCCATGTTTATGGTAGGGAATTCAGGGTCAACTTGTAGAATTCTGTGATTATTTTCTTAGATACTTCTTAGAACTGAGAAAACTTTGCCATAACGTTATGGATGTAGGGCTATGCTATTGTCAACATTTTTACTCCATATTTAGGTGTTGCTGATATACTAATGACTATATATTAGCCATGAAATGTAGCAAACAGAGAAAGTAAATTTTGAGTAAATATTTTAAAGAAAATTTTATGATGAATCTGATGTCATGGTGATGAATTCGATATTTTCATTTTCAAATTTCAGAAATAAAAAAGGGAGCAGTAATAGGTGGGAAGGAGAGTTATATAATGTCTTGTAAAACCAGTGAACTGAAAGAATGGTCTATAATATTCACTGGAGTTTTTTGAATAATATTCAGCTTCAACTTCAACAAGAAAATTTGAGGCTTTTTTCTTTTTTCCAATTGTTCTTTGAAGATGACTGTTGCAGCGTCTTTTTGTCATTTCTTACAGTTTCCATAGAAACCAGGAGAGTAGATTTAAGAATCTTTGGAAAGTTTCAGAATTGGACAGGAGCTGAACAGAACCTTGACCCTGAGTACTGGAAGACGATCCAAAACCAAAAGAAGACAAAGCCTGTGCTAGCCAGAAGGTCCTTTAGTTACCAAACAATAAGGAGGACCTATATATTACAATAAATTTCTTTTGGGTTCTGCTTGGCTTTTCAGCTTTTGAATCCACATTAATTTTAACTTCACTGACTTCAAGTTTCCGTAACATTTACAATGCTGCAAAAATAATGGGGGGAAAAAATCACTGAAATATTGCCTATGATTACTACGAAATGGGATACAGTGGCTGGCACACAGATTTTCTTAATACCAATATCTGGAGGCCTTCAGCTTTAAACATCAACCCTGAGCATGTGTGCTGCTAATCTCACGATATGTGGAGCAGTTGGAATATTTTGTTCCTTTATTTTTTTTAAGAAGTTGTACACCTTATATCTGAAAATTACAGTTGACTTTTTTTCTTCTTTACTGTTTTTTAAGTAAATGGAAAAGCCATAAATAAAACAAGATATAAAACAATACGTGACATATCCCATCTTGCAGCAATTACACGGGTGTACCAGCAATATTCACTGTTGCGTCTGCAAGCTGGTTTTTTGCTAAGTATTTAATTCATGAATTCATTTGCTGTTTAAGAATGAAAGCAGCAGATGGTTGAGAAGGAAACTTATTCACTGTTTAATTTGATTTGTTTATTCTGTTGGTAATTAATTCCATGGATCAGAGCCTTCTGGTTGCTCCCTTTCTCACCATCCTCTCAACCATTGGAGACTGACTATTGCTAGAGAAGAGATACTGGATTAGGCAAGATGATGCTTTTGGTGGCATGGAGAAACCTCTCAGCTGCCTGCCTAGTGCGTCTTCCTCATACATTTTGATTCATTCAGTCACTAGATTTTGAGTTACAAGGTAATTTTTTCTCCGTATCAGATTAGCAGTGACTTACTTTGTTTGTCCAATTTGGAGATGATTGTTCTGCTCTTACTGTCTTTGGAGGTATGTATCAGTATCTGCTTCTTGGGTAGTGTGAGCTCATGTGTCAGTACAAGGACTTAGATCTTTCCTCTTTCTACAGCTTTGTAGCTTTTCTTGTTCAACAGTAATAGTTTTATGTTTATAATACAGTGCTGATATCTTTTGAGGTGAGTCACGAAGTGACAGATAAAAAGCCTTCTCTTATATCTATTAAAATTGCTGTCAAAACTCTAATTAACTTCAGTGTTCTGGGATCTGAACAAACTTTTGGGATGTCTGTGAAGAATTTGAGTTAATACTTGAATTCTTGAGGTCTTAATAGTCACAACTATCTTTTTTAAATGTGTTTTACACTTTTTCTGAAAGTTTTGAGTTCTTACTACTAATGGAAGTAGTGATTCATTAATGATAATTACTATTAAAATCATGTGAATTCTAGCCTCAAACCTGAACTTTTTCTTATCTGATTTTTTGTTTTATTTTTTATTAAAGAACTGTCATAAAATACTTAATATTTCAAATAAAATCTCGTATAAATTGAACAGTTTTAAGAAACTACAGTAGTGCTAAATTTGATCTAGTAAACAGTATTAACGTAAAATCATATTATCTGTACCTAAATATAACCACATTAGTACAACCGGATCTGTTCAGCAAGATAAATTAGAAGTGAAGCACTCTTGAGAGACATTGCATCTCTTGGAACATTTAGTAAAAATTAAACTAGTTACAAAATATGTAAATGCTATTCTCAAAGTGACACCACCATTCTCTGATTCAAACTTTCCTAAAACCCAGTATTGTTAGGAAACAGGATTTCATTTGGGACTACCTTAGGAAAATGCAGCATATGGAAACTTCACAGAAGAGTTTTTGAAATATTTTGGATACAGTACTTTCCACTCTTGACATAAAGCCTCATGTTAAGATGCTTATGAAAAGGCAATGTGTTCATGAAAGCTTTATTGCTTTGTGGCATCCTACTCTAAGGACTAACTGAAAACTTTTTACTTTGAGGTAAAAAAAATTTACAAAGCAATTTTTTTTTCTGAGGTCTGTATATAATCTGAAAGAAGAACTACCGTGTTTCTTTGTAGCTCACGTTTTACGGAGTAAAACAAATGCTGAAAAAAATTCATGATATCATGATGTCACAAATATAGGCCTGTAAATGAACTCGTAAAATTGTATTTTTCACTACTATTCACTTAGGCTCTTGTAGAAATTGTGCCGCCTTTGTAACGAACAATAATATAGCATCCAACAACAGAAAACTGAAGCCAGACAAATTCAAACATGAACTAAGAAATGAATTTTTAACAGTGAGAACAATTTAGCTTTAAAACAATTTATTATGATCTGTGATAGGTTCTCTGATGTTATAAATATTTTACTTGAAATGATGTGTTCTTCAGAAGATGTTCTCTGATTCAAAACAATAATTGGTGAAAAAACTCTATAGCCTATGTTATATAGGAGACCAGAATTGATCCTCACAATGTTCCCATCTATACTTACAAACTGTGAACTTTAATTATCTCTAACACAAAATCTAATCAGAATTGAATTTGCATCAGCACTGACACAAGTATATTATCAGCTAATGTTAAGGGAATAACATTAGGAGAATTCTCATTCTTCCTTGTGTGATTCTTAAATCATGTGTGCTAGCAAATACAATGCCATGCCATGTATGTATTGCCCGTTAGAATGCTATATTATTGATATTACTACTGCTTGTATTACAGTTAACCACAGACAGGATTGTGGTCCTATAAACTATGTGTCTACCTTCTGCTTGATCATCAGAAAATCACTGAGTAAGTGAGATTCATCCCAATCCCTTCTCTCAAATTACTGTGCTTGCTTTCTTTAGTGTATGCAGTTTTTCTCTCACTCCTATTGTTAGCACAAAGAGAATAGGGTAAAATAGAAAATATGGTCATGAGTCGCCTCGAATAAAAAATAGTACTTGTCTGAAACAAGCTACTGAGAAATAAAACACACAAAAAAATTATAATACTGCAATAAAACCATCAATGTCAATAATATGTCCATATATTGGTCTTAGCAACCACAGAATGACTCCTAAATATTAAACTGGGGGGTGGGGGGTAAAGGGCAGTGTTCAGTCAAGGTATACGTAAACCACTTTATTTCTGGTTTTGTTTCATTTTAAGAATTCTTATGGAGGATGACAGCCTCCATATTTGCCTATCATCTCCAATAAGCAGCAAAATTGAGCTAGGCTGCTAGTTAGAAAACAAGTTTAGAGTGCTGTATAGCTGCAGCTAACATTCTGCATTGGTCAAGTATTCTTTAGAGTTCAAGATCCAATAATTGACACACACGTTTATGCTGTCTCCTCTTCATATTTCAGTTGCATCAAAAGACCTGAACTGTGACAAAGGTAACAGAAATAGTAAGAGGCAATCCCTGAGGAGGGAATCATATCTACTAAACTTCAGTGATTATTTTGTTTTTTAAAAAAACAGGTTACAAGTCTCACATGCATCTGGAAAATAAATTTTAAGCCTTGTAAGCTTTACCCCATACTCAAGTTACCTTCAAACAAACTTTCTTTATCATGTTGCAATGAGATCCCCTTACTTCCTTTTTGAAACTTCCCATTCATTTTCTAGAGAAATAGAGATGAAGTAGGATTTATGAATTATGGTATAAAAATGTTAATATTTTTGCTTTTCAAGAGTGATCTTTGTTTCAGATATCTAAATAGTAGTTACATATTTCACTAACACTATTAGTGCTAACCAAGGGAAGAGGGGAGAATAAAACTTAGAAAAATGTCAGAATTAATAAGTATGCAAATGATTACTTGTCTTGCAGGAGCTCAGGCTTGCACAGGTTACTTAAAGAGAGCATGATTACTTTCCTGATAATAGTCAAAGAATGAAATTATGTCAGATTTGCGGTTCTAATTGTGTTGCTTTCAAGTATTCAAGAATGGTAACAACTTTGTTCCAGAAGAGGGCAAGTCTTTTCAAATAAAACTTTAATCCTGACTGTAAGAAAATAGAGATTTATTAATGTTACAACCCCTTACATCATTCTGTCTTCTCCAAATCTATTGCTACTTTAAGCAGCAGAAAACATTTCAGTCCTCCTCTTCACTCAGAGAGCTGGTTACTGAATTCCCCTAGGCCTCTTTCACAAGCTCTTCCTCGGTGCCAGCATGACCATCACAAATTGTTTTGCATATTGTAGTCAAGACCAACAGACACCTCAGGCAGTATGATCGTGCCAGAATTCATATGCTACATTGGACTGGAATGATCACTATCTGCAAAAAGAGTCAAAGAAAACAATCTCCTCTGCCCTGTTTAGTCAACAGCAGAAAAATGCCACCTACTCGGGGTATTCACATAATTCTTCATGGCTATAAGCAGTACAGAGCAGAAGTCAGTGGAAACTGGGCTCACTGTGCTGTGAGAAGAAATTAGCTTTTATGTTGGAGCAGTGGGAGATGATGGTTTCCATCCCACTCATTTCCTTTCATGAATCTCCAAAGTGAACTTGGAAGGACTTTTTAAACAATAGGTAAGGAGATGCCTCCGTGGGATTTTGTAACACCCACAGCCTCTTCCCTCCATCTTCTCAACGTGGACCTAACTCCGTTGCTTTCAGGCAGAGAGAGATTAATTTTTTCTCACTACGTGTCATTAGATGAACTAGAAAGAGCCATCACCTGTGGTCACTCAGATTTTACTTCTGAGCGAGGTCTCCCAGGCACTACGAGGGTAGTAACAGAAGGACAACATGTTCAAAAATAAGTGCATGCAAACTGAGAACAAGTGTGAGCTTGCTGAACATGGTGGGTGTGTATGGCTGGCATATGAGGTTAAAATTAGTTAGATTTTAAAGGTGCAAGGGTGGAATCTGACTCATCAGGGAGAATAAAGATGCACTGATCACTTAGATTAGTAAGGAGTGCCTGGTGAAGGTCAAGAAGGCCTATTATACAAAGTCACGATGGAATCACAGAAAGCAAATATAATTTTATTAATTGCCCGCAGACACTTCCCCTATGGTTTATGCCAAATGATACTTCATCATTGTATGATAACAGGTCTAACACTGAGGATAACTCACTAGCAGAAAGAAGGATCAGAGGCTTGAGCAGACTAGCCAATGCTGACCAGGAAAACGTCAAAGAATTTGCTTTCTGAATTGAGTTTCCATGTCTCTGTAACTGAAGTAGGAAAATATTGCACAAGTGAGTATCATTAGTTAACCTGATAAATCAAATTTATCATTTTTAATCTTATTTATCTAATTAATAATTTTTGCTTTTTAACATGACTAAGAACCTGTGGACTTCACTCAAGCAAGACTCTGATTACACTTTAAAAGTGCCTTCAAAACTAATGAATGTACTGAGAGTGACTGAGATAAACTTTAGCTTAAACCATGCCATGCTTGTTTCTCATGCTAAATTGCAGGTCTGATAGACTATTCTGAAAAGTAATGTTAGTTATAGTGAATCTTCAATCTAGAAGAAAAGCTTAAAAAGAAAGAATTATAGTTCTCATGGTATTCTTAACATAGAATTAAAACATCTGAATGATTTTAAAAGGGTACAGTGTCAGATGGGAAGCAGCAAATATACAACACATTTAGAGTGATTAGCCAAGTCTGTCTTAGGTATAGAGTGAAGTAAAAAAAGGAATGGAGTTTTCCCCCACAAACTCAAGTATATTACTATATATTTAAAACTAGATTAGTAGTAGTGGGAAAACTAGCACTTTTGGATGTGTAAGTACTGCACGAAGATATATGGCAGAGTTTGTTCATCTGACATTTTGTACTAGTCTTAAAAGCCATTTGAAATGAAAGTGATATTTCTCTAAACTCCTCAGGCAACTTTTGAAATAGCAGCATAAGGTGATTTCAAAGTTGTCTCAAAAATCCCATTTGTTTGCTTTCTGAAGATGAAGGAATTTTATTTCCATGACAGTTGGAACCAACAACAGATCCAAAAGTGTACACAGGAAAACTAATAAAGTCTGAAGAATAGTACTAAAATAATATTACTATAACATACAGAATTTCATTTTAATGGATTCATTTATCTGAGTTCTATACGTGAAAATTAAAATAGAGGTTGTCTGGCTGTGATTCTCCTATGGAGGAGACCACTTACTGCAATAGTTAGAAAAGACTCAGCACATTGTTGAGAATAAATATATTTTTTAAGCCAGGGCTCTCAATTACCATTTCAGCATTAAGGGTTATTCTATTTGCCACGTAGTTTGAATTGAAGCATATTTAATATTATTTTATTTTGGAGCTTTTAAAAAATATGCTAAATGTTAAAATGAGCAGTTTTGCCAATCCACTATATGGAACAGAAATCTGGCTTTGATCTGTTACAAGCAGGAAACAGGTAAAAGCAGAATTCCAGAAGAGACAAATTTGCACGCACATGTAAAGTCACATGGACTTGTGCAGAGTTCAACACAAGCCAAGGAGCAGGCACAAAGTGTAGCCTGTCCAAAGGCCAATGTTTCCAAAGAGACGTATGTACTAACGTACACAGCGTTTGGGCTGTACCCAGAGCTCACTATAGGAGCAAAGGTTTAGCTGTAGGCAAGGATGTATTTTATTTTCCTCTCTGCAGCGCTTTAGGTTGCACATTGAAAATACTTACTAGTGAACGCATTCTGTGACCTCAGGGGAATCAATGACTGTATTTTTTTCTGCTTTCTATAGCCAGCCAGTCATAGCTGTAAATTTGGGCTATAAACAGTGATACATGACATAGCAACAAAGCCCTCATTTTTGAACTATCAACTAATAATACCTCTGAATTATAGATAATGGTAAATAACAGCTTTAAGAATAGTCCTAATTACAAGTCACATTTTTTCTGCTATGCATCGTCTAGTACATTAGATAGAGTCAGTTAAACTGGATAGAGTAGAAAGATAGAGTAGAGTTTGTTTGGAAACAAAAGACTGAATACCTGCCTCTTCACTTTTAAAAAGAGAAGAGTTACTGAGATAATATACACCCAAAAAAAGTATTTTGTCCAAACATGAGTTTGAACTTTAACTAAGAGAAAAAAGATTGCTTTTACTTCCTGCAAATTTGAACAGTGGATGTTTCAACGGTAAGGCTAATTAGAATATTGGTGAAACACTACCTGTAATGATGTTATTTTATTAATGATGACCTCATTGCTCCAGTTCTGTATTTATAGCTTTATTGAAATACTAGTATTCAGTTATATGTCAGATGCATCCAGACATAGTTTAGTTACAATGGAGAAAAAATTGTTACCTGGCTCCCAAAAATGAAAATCTGATTTTAGTCCCTGGGATCGGGTCTCATATAGAATGAGATCTGAAGTGTCTAACAGAGTTTCCAGAGCTACCTAAAGATAAGTGCTTAACACAAATGAGTATTAAAGCCATAAGAAACAGGAAAGCCACATTGAGATAAACAACCATCCCGCTAGCCAAAGTATTTTGTTTTCAACTGTAAATGAAGGAGATGTCTAAGAAAAAGTGTCAGCACAGAGCATGGGTAAGTGATACTTCTGTCAGTGGTCTGTGATCACTATCAGCTCAGAGCTCCTGGATATCTGCAGCTTTCTATGTATTCAGTAGTTCTCAGTGAAATTTTCTTCCTTGAATTTATCCTGGCTCTTTTTGAACACATTGGGGTTTTGAGGTATCTCTAAGCCACAGTCTCCTTGAAGATCGTCTCCTGGAAGTAAATTCCTTTTTTCTCTTCAGAATATTAAGCAAGATTTACTTTTTCTTGTAAATGTCCCTTTATTAGCGCTGGCTGCATCTGCCTCTTATGTAAAGTCTTGTGATTATTACTCAGCAGCGTCACAGAAAGTGTATATTGTGTTCAGCTTCCTTAAAAGCTGTCCTAAACACAGAAGGTCTTTCCAAGAGAAGCACAGTCACTCCATGTAATGGAATCATCTAGCAAATGATGGGTTTAACTAAGTAATTTAATGAAACATCTACATAATCAGTGTCTGAATTCATATAAGTTTTTAGAACTCCTCTACAGAAAAAATAAAATGCAATATGCAGCAGTTAAACATTCAAATGAAACAACAGAAAAGATTTATTTTTTTTTATTCTCTATTCTTTCACTCTTTTCCTTTGATTCATAATCAGGAACTAATGCTTACACTTAAGAAAAAAAAAAGAAAAAAAGGCATAAATTAGCCAGCCTTGGCTATAATTTATTTGTAGTTATAAAATATTGAATGTATATGAGAACTGAGCTTATTATGGTGTCTCACTTGGTAATACTGGGAAGCAGAAACTAGTTCCTAGGGTTACTTTATGAAACTTCTGAATTTAAATGTCCTAATCTAGAAGCACTGCAGATTTCTTAGGTCTTCAGGAGCAATGGAGCATTTGATAACTGAACACAAGTCTCATAAGGATCCGTCTCAGATGCCATATGCTCTATAAGTGGATGTTTTAGGTAAGTAAATTTCAGACAGTGCAGCAAAAGAAAAAATAGATAGTGAAACTGATCCAGTTTTAGCATTGCTATTTCATAATTTGTTTTCTGTAAGAATAAAAATAAAGTAGTGCTCCACATTGTCTCAAGGATGGATCTTTAAAATAATAAAATTATTTGTGTATTAGGACATTAGAGAGGTCATCAAAACTTTTATACAGAAAATTAGGTATCTGCTCCCAGGAGACAAACTATATTGGCTTCATTGATCTTCTTTGATAGTAAGGCTTTTCTGGACTCTGCCTCCCATATCTGTTCATTTCTTTTTTCCGCAGTAAGATTTGACTAAATTGTACCATCAGAGGATTCAGTTGACAAGGACTTGCCTAGCGGCAGCTGCCCTGAGGCTCCAGGTTGGGATGCCCCACAGAAGGATAACACGGCTACCGAGCAGTCATTCTCATTCCACTCTACCTCCATTCTGTTTACTTTCCATTAATTTCCGGAGTAGGACACTGTGCGTGAGAAAGAAAATATGATGATACAGAAAAGGATTCTGCTTTTATGATTTGAAGTTTCTACTGGCCACTAATCAAATTTTCTAGAGTCCTGACCTGGAACAGATTTAGCCATATAAAGGCTTTCTGCTGATCAGGTCTGACCTCCAGTTGGACTACTCTAATCTATGATGCCTCTGTCCAATTTTCTTATGAAGTTATTTGAAAGAGATAGTGAAAGAAAAAAGAATACATATCACACCTACAGAAAGATCTAGAAAGCTGATAGACACCAAAATTGAAATTTGAGGACATATAGGAAAAAAAAGTGCTGCAGAAAACTCCATAGAGGAAATAGACACATGCACAAAAACACCCTGTAGAGGCATTTCGCCCTCTCCTTATAAGTGGTTCTGAGAACTGCCTTTCCACCTAAATTTAAGATTTAGTAAAATATAAGAAAATATATTCTGAATTCTTCAAGTGAAGGCCCAAGTTCTATCACAAGCCAGACAGACTTCTCAGTTCCATGGGAAAGATCTCTTAAATCACACACCCTCAGAAGCTACCTCAGACAAACAGCAATGAGAGTGATGGAACCAGTGTCTAGAATCATATCTGTTAAAATCCCTGACCAAAGGTGGTGCTGATCATCTTTGATGCGATAATTTACTGCTTAACTCTGTCCTAGGAATTTAGAGAGAAATCAGTCTTTATTTTGTCCTTCTCTTACATCTCACATTTTTAGAAACATGATAAACAAGGTAGTTGTGCAACTCATTTTGCATCTTCTATAGAAAAGTTAGCATCAGTGTAGTACTTTAGGGAAGAAAAAAAAATATATGTTTGGAGAAAAAAAAATATGTTTGCTATTTGCCAAAGTATTTTAATGTAATATACATTTGCATAAAGCATTTTTCTTTGTCATATTTTATATGTTGTATTGTATTTGTAATTTTAGATTAGAATATGTTTAATTCATTTTAATTTTAAAAGCATTCTTGATGTTTATTGTCCAGTTGTCATCTCTTCTGTTCATGAACTGATTTCAGTCTCTAGAAAGATATTACTGATGCAGAAGTCTGAATGAACAATTTTCAAACACTAAGTTATTCTCACACCATTTACTTGGATTATTATGCTCTTGTTTGTTCCCCATGCACAATAGTGAACAGCTACATGCATTACATTACAATACTTCTGTTCACAAGCTGTGCCACAGTATCTTTTCTAATAGGCTAATGATAAAAACTGGCAAAGACATTTCCAGTATGATTGTTTGTTCATATAATTCCTATACAGAAATGCGAAACTTTTAAGGAAAAAAAAAACATGAACAGTGCCTAATTAATATTACTGCACTACCGTTCTAGAAATTAAATTAATAGTTTTGCTCAAAGTAATTTTATTTTATACATCTAGATATAGGATATTTCCTCCCCTTCTCCTCCAAAAATAAAGGCAATAAAGATAAAAAGCAATACTTTCAAAGTTTAAGTAATGTTTCATACACAATATCTAAGTTGTCTAAGTACAATGATAGAGGGGCTTTTTTTGTTTGGTTGTTTTTTTCTAAAGCAATGGTAATTGTTTACTTACCTATTTCATAGTCCCCAAAGCAGTCTGGTAAGCAGTTTGAAATAGATTTAGATCTGAGCACATAGTTTTCTGTTACTGTACTTTGTGAAATGAGTGACACCGTTTTTTGTCTAGATGTCATTCATACCGTAAGATCCAAGTTCTATAATTTTTCTTATTTAGAAAGCAATTAAGTTACATTTTTGCTATCTGGGATGCTTGTCTTCTCAAATGTCATAATATTTCAAATGGTTGTAAGCCTTCTCCTGAAAAGGAAGAAAAATACAACTTTTGATATTGAATGTTTGACCTGACCACCACTCTTTAGCTGTATATATACAGTAGGCATCAGTGAATTTGTATCTTTCAGCAAAAGTTTTGTTGTCATGGGGTGTTGTTTTGTGGTGGGTGTTTGGTTTGGTTTAGGGTTGGAGTGGTTTTTGGGGGGATGTGGGGTGGGTGTTGAGGTGTTTTTTTTTTTTGTTAATCTAAAGCTTAATTCCCCTAAAAGATAAATTTCTGTATCACTTGAATTCTAGAATTATTGCTCATCAGTTATGTTTAGGGAAGATTAAAGCTCCCTTCTGAATTTCCGTCCACATAAACACAAGTAAGATTGTGCTGCCAACACATCGGTATAACCCACAAAACTACGTGAATGACCACACCAGTGACTTTCCAGGTGGAAAATGCTAAGACAGGAAATGTACAGAGTATAGGGAATACACATTAACCTCATGTTACTCAAGAAGAAACCTGGAGCTGGGAACACCCACATCACCATTGGCATTCCTCCAGCTAGCTGATCTTCCCTTCTCGCAGCCCAAATGGCGAATCGCATCCTGGGCTGCATCAAAAGAAGCATGGCCAGCAGATTGAGAGAGGTGATTCTGCCCCTCTACTCTGCTCTCGTGAGACCCCACCTGGAGTACTGCGTCCAGCTCTGGAGCTCTCAGCACAAGAAGGACACGGACCTGTTGGAGCGGGTCCAGAGGAGGGCCATGAGGATGATCAGAGGGCTGGAGCATCTCTCCTATGAAGACAGGCTGAGAGAGTTGGGATTGTTCAGAATCAATGAGAGAGATTGGAGAAGAGAAGGCTCCAAGGAGACCTTATAGTGGCCACTAGTACCTGAAGGGGGCCTACAAGAAAGCTGGGGAGGGACTGTTTGCAAGGGCACGTAATGATAGGATGAGGGGCAATGGTTTTAAACTAGAGCACGGTAGGTTTAGTTTAGACATTAGGAAGAAGTTCTTTACAATATGGGTGCCGAGACAGGTTGCCCAGGTGAGACAGGTGGTGAACAGGTTGCCCTGAGAGTTGGTGGAGGCCCCATCCCTGGAGACATTCAAGGTCAGGCTTGATGAGGCTCTGAGCAATCCGATCTAGTTGAAGATGTCCCTGTGTACTGCAGGGCGGTTGGACTAGATGACCTTTAAAGGTCCCTACCAACCCAACACATTCTATGATTCTATTTTAGCAGACCTTCAATTCGTTACTAAAAACGCCAGCAGTGCCCAGCCTTTAGATGAGGTGAATGAGCCACATGCTTCCTATACGTCAGAAAATTTTAAGGAAATATGTTTAGCTCTTCTCCCTGGAATTTAACAGTGTATGGACAATCATGAATTAGAAGTGGAATAACAGAAAATCCTGCCCTGATTCCTGACATTGCTCATTGGTGCATTTAATACAAAATTAAAAAGAAAACACATGTCTCCAGTTCAAAGGTGCAAGCTGTTTTTCCAGGATAAGTGCACAGGATCACAGGAGAACCTACAGCTTCCAATTAGATATTAGCATAAAGTCAATGTATGGCAGGGACAGTGATAGAAGCCCCACATGCACTTTTATCCAGAACTCCAGCATGAGCTTAGCACACCGGGCATGCTTGGTTCTCAGCTGCCTGTCAGCCTAGTAGTGCCAAGACAGACAATACCATAGCAAGATGGACATTTCTTTCTAAGATCTAGTAAAGGAATAAATGGTTATTTTTGTTAAAATCCCTCAATAATTAACTCCCATTTAAATCTGAGGGTTTTCTCTTTAGTAAAGAACAAAGGGATATCCAAGATCTCCATATTCTTTTGGATGGATAAGATCCAGTCTAAGTTTTAAAAAGGACAGAAAGCTTTTCCCAAGTATTTTAAAATACTATTATTCTCACTTTGTGGCTTCAGGGAAGTCTTGACCAGTAGAGCAAAATGAACATTCCCTACTCAGAGCTGCCCAATAGAAATGAGTACTCACAGCAGCAGGATTGCCTTCATCAGTACAGGCTCCTGTCTGAACTTCAAAACTAGCAACAAAATTCAAAAGAATAAACCACCAGCCTCACCTAAGGAAATACATAGATACTCTTACTTTTTCCTTCCACACCCTCAGGCTCCCTGAAATGCTCCTACCTTGTTTATATCCCAAATAGTGATAATTGCTCTCCACCTGTCAGGATACAGGCTCTGCGTATTAGCCTCTCCATTTTGGATGAATCAGGAGATAAATGCTGTTTTCTCTATCCAGGAGCTTTGTGCTTGTGACCCTTTCTCACTTACGTGAGGAAAAGTAATTTACTTCAAAAAATGTTTGTGTTATAGAAATTTGAGCTATTCATCAACCAGTGCTTTGCAGAAACAGAGCTTTTGGGGTCTATTTTTTATTATTTTTTCTCCATAGACAATTTAAGCTGGAGCCTGACTAAAACAACTAGATAAAGGAAGAATTTTTTACTTTTATTACAAAAGATGGTATGTAGGCTTAATAGCTTTTGGGAAATTTCTGTCTCTATAAAATAGTTTCAAATTGTAACAGATAGGGCAGAACAATTTTACGTGTATGTACAAATTCAATTAAATTGCTGTAATTATTGAAGAAAATTTAATCTCTGTGCAAACCTATTTGGCATACCTACAAGGGACAGGAAACGAATATCATATGCACTTGCGTATCCTTCCTTTATAACTTCTTTGAAGCACCTCCACAAAGTATCTTTCTAACTTACTCCTTACATGTAATACATGCATGCTGTCAGCTGCCTCTGGAGAGTATTTTGGAAAATGCAGAAACCAAAGTGTTGAAATCTTCATGGAAGTGGACTAGTTTCAACATATGTCCTCTATTTCCATTAATTGCTGTTTATTTTCCTGCTAGCTGCGTATACGGGCTTATAGAGACTATGATTCATGAGAAAAGCAATCCTTGCACTGCAAGGAATCATTGATTGAGCTTTCAAGTCAGTTTTCATCTGCCATGCTACTTTACATTTCTGTATATCTCAGAGGCTTTTGGCAAATGAATGGATTTTCTTTATTTCATCTACTTCAATCAGAACTGACCTGTTATCCTATGTAAAGTAAAGGGTGTAAGGGAGAGTAGAATTCAGTTCCAGAAAAGAGATTAGATTCTAAGAGTACAAAAATTGCTTTGCTCTTTTTCTTTCTCATTTCCTGTTGCCATTGTCATGCAATTTTTCAGTAATAAAATTGTAAAAAAAAAACAGAAAAGGTCCTTTGGAAGAAAAAGTGACTTAGTGTTATCCATTTATCAAAGAACTTGGAAGTCTAGTTGCGGGTATAAACCAAGTGCCATTCCAAAACTGAGGAACAGCACTGTTTGGATTTAGTGATCTTGTTCACAGCCATCACTGCATTTCTCTCCAGCAAGTAAGAGGGACGTTGATCATATTTGACTTAAGGCCTCTGCAGCATGGATGTTTACATATGAACACGTCATTATGGGAGAGTCCTACACATACTAAAAAGGAGACAGATACTTTCAGGGACTCTTCACCTGACCAGTTTTAGATATCTGCCAAATAGGATGAAATGTGCATGTACAGTGGAAAGGATTTGCCTGAACAACACTGGGAAATTAAGAACTAAGACAGAAGAGGCCAGGAAAGGGAAGAGAGCTAGCCATGGAGAGCTGGGCCATTCTCTCATAGGATCTGAGTGGAGGCTCTAGGACAGACTCAATCACAGTAGTGAACACCCAAAAAGAAGTGAAAAGCTTTGCAGCAACAATTGTCACAAGCATTTGCAACCACGTTTAGATGGGTTTTGACCTGAAATTTAGGTTGCATCTGACCCAAGGAAGGCATTTATGAGCATGTAAAGGTGCCTAAATTTAGACATCAAAAACTTTCATACCAAATAATAGTAAAGAGCTACCTCTCTAGGCAGGCAATAAACTTCAGTGTTTAATTTAGGTGCAACTTAGACTGAAACTTATCCTATCATGTCTACCTTTGAAAGGTAGAGAGTGAATAGTTATAGAATTATAAATCTAAATTCAGTTTCTAGAACAATAAAAACAAATAATAAACATGTTGTAGGCAAATATCTATAGTACAATGATGCGATAAGAAATGGTCAAAATGAATTTTAAAGAGCAAATCATATCAAACCAATCTGATTTCCTTCTTTGACAAGATAATAGGCCTTGAGGCCCATAAATATCCAGACTGCTATAAAGATTTAGATGCTGCCCTATGTGATGTGTTCATAAGCTATCATGAAAATATGGATTTTCCGTAAGTCTGCAAGAATGGGAAATGACTGGAAAAGTAGTCTTCAAATCATAGTTAAGTAGCGTTCAAAACATAGTTACTAGTTATTTTATTAAACTTAAGGGCTGTGTTTACTTAAGGGTAGGGAGGGAGTTACACAGGAACGGTTCTGAACTTGCATATATCATACCGTGGTGTAAAAGGCAAATGTTACGGTGGGTTGATTAAACTGGATTGGTATCACCATGACATATAGCATAATCCTTTTCTTCTAGTTATCAGTGGAAAGGCCTCATCTGGAGCAGTACAGAAAATTCTGGACACAGCACTTCAGGAAAGTTACGGCTCAGTAAACAAGGCTATGTTCGTGCAAGAGGCCAGGGAATATCAGGAATATCAGATTTAAAGTCAAGAAAACACAATGAGGAAAATTTGAAAGAACCGGGTTCTTGTAGTTACTTACTAGGCAGCTGAGGGGATACATCTTCACACATACAAAGGGGTAGAAAGGATAGATACAGTATGTTCCATGTTTATACATAGATGTGGTGTTGCAAAAAGGAAGGACCTGTTGTCCAAAACCAGGAGGACAAATAAGAAAGCTATGTATTATACCACTACAAGGAAGATAAGGTTAGACTTCCTAAACATTTCATACTGTCTACAAATTTTCCTTTTTGTGACAGAGGGTAAACACAGGTGACATTGACTGTTCTCATACTCAGTGAGGACATCTCTTATGTGGAGAGCTACCATCTACCTAGGAGAGCTGCCAAAATCTGGCAGTCATCCCATACTTTATTTTCTTTTTCCAGCCTTCTGGACTTCCATACATTTTCTGTAAGTTCTTAGAAATAACTAATGACAGCTCTGAGACTTGCTTCAACCACGCCCCTAACTAGCCTAAAATGAACTCATCTGGATCAGTATTTGAAAACACACCAGTTATTGAAGTCCCTAACTGTCTCTTTTCCTGCTCTACCATTGATTAACATAAATTTAAGGATGTAATAAAAGATTGACCAGCTTCAATCAGAAATAATTTATTTTAATCATTTCCATCAGCTTCAATCATCTATTTTTCAAGCCAGTTTTGTGTGTGGAAACTAAGCAATACCCTCAAAACTGGGATAAAATACCATACATTGCTGCTCACTTTGTACTGGCATAGCTCTTAAAAAAAAAAAAAAAAAAAAAAGAGAGACAAAAAAAATGTAATCTGGGAAACAAAGGAAAAAATATTTCTTTTACACAATTTTTCATATTGCTGCAACAGTAGATATCTGAAAGTTCTGTCTGGCTTTGGTTCATTTATAGATCTAGAAAACCACAGAAAGATAAATATAATGCAGTTCTTGGAAAAAATGGGAGGTAATTATTTGGGACCTACTTAGCAGATTAATTCTTTTTTATAAAGTAGATGATATCTCACACTAAATTGTAAAAGACAACGGAGAAAACATTTAAAAAAAAAAAAAAAAGAACAAAGAAGGTATGGATAATCCAGAAACAATTATGGTGAAATTTTTAAAACCTGCATTTTAGGAACTGGGTGAGGAAAGAAAAATGAAAATCCTGTTTCATTTAAATTGGTAAGGAAAGTAAAAAACTAAAAGAAAAGTTTCAGTGCACCAGTGGGAATTCTTTCATACAGCTACAGCATGCACTGTAAGAGATCTATAAGAAAGTAAGTGGTATAATCACTGCAGGAGAGGAAATTCATAGAAATGTGCAAAGGGGAAAAAATCACCTATGTTAAAATAGTGCTAATTATTTTCATGCTGTTTTTTCCTTTGCTACTTTCAATATATGTTGTACCACTCTACCCCAATTAAAATTAATACCTTTTGCATTACTTCACCTAGTGTTCCCGTTTGGTTTTCTACTTGCACACACTTTGCATTACACATGTGCAAATCTGTATTGATTACATGAAAACCCCAAGAAATACTCAGAACAGACTTTAGCTCTGAGACTGATTTATGGTACTTGTAATAGAAGTTTTGGCAAGAAACACCCAGTCACGTCATTTTTGAATTTGAACCAAAAAAATCTCACCAGTACTCTGAGATTTTTATCTGGTGCCAGTCACTGGGATAACTATGCTGATCTCTGCAACCAATTTTATCTCTGAGTATAAAAATCTAATAGAACTAAATAAATGGGAATTTTGAGTGAATCGCTCTGTGTTTTAATCATCACTTACTATTTAAATGGTTAATGAAAAGTCAGTTCCTCAAGGAGAAACTCAGTTTCATGCACGATTTCATTATACTTTCATTTTTTCTCACATACCAGAAATAAGACGGCTCTGCAAGTAGTCTGTTAATCACCTAAAACTAAACATTAATCCTGTTAACCTACTTCCAGTGTTTGAAGCTTGTTAAGTTATGTTAATGTCACAGCAATAAAAAAACCCAGAAATGTTTTTGCACTTTCACAAATGTTTTATTCCTCAGAGGGCCATTCATTGCTCTCAGAAAACACAGTGTATTTGCAAAACAGAAGACCGCTTTCATTTCTGTGTTTCCAGTACAGCTAAGCTTTCCCTACTCCCCTTTCTTTCTTTTCTTTCCTGTCAACTTTCAATAGTATACTTTCCAAGAATCTGCTAACAAGTACTAACCAAAATCAAGATCACTCCTGAAACTGAAGCACAAAGAACAGTCCCTAAAATCAATTTGTATTGTAAGTTCAATTCTTTAGCAACCCAAACTAATGCAAATAAATGTAATCAGTTTATATATGCAGAACAGTGTCAGTAGCATGCATTATGCTTTCAGTACAACTGTCAGGGATATGAACAGTTTTTAATGCTGTTTTAAATTTACAAAGTTATTTAATAATTTCTATTCATGAGTATTCAAATAGGACAGGCCATGTGAGACACAGAACTTGGGTGACAGTTATTTGTGAAATTTAAATTTGTCTTCCAGCTTTTAATAATCCCCTCTCCCTACACATTATTCATGGACTTCAGCATTTACTTAAAGTTTGTCCTTATTTTTCCGAATAACTGGGCTAGCCATAATTCATTCGGAAGCAAGATGGTGAGCCTTTCTCTGTGTCTCATAGTAGCATATACCAGAGAAGGCAATAGTGTATTCTAGAAGTACATTCGTGATTTCCATAGCAATGAAGGCTTGCAGTGTTCAGAACAGACTCCATCAAATTCTGTGGAGTTTTTTCTTTCATAAATATTTTAGCATATTTTGTTTTACTCTGAAACATGGGAAATTAAAATCCTTAATCATTTGCTAGAGCATTGCATTATGAATGGGATCACTGTAAATTTTACAGTCCACCACTCTGGTGCTTTTTCAAAAACTTCGAGCATACAAACAGTTGTTATATATTGACTAGGCAGGGCTCTAATGTCTGCTATTGTTGGTATTATTGTTATTACTACTATTGTTCACTTTCTTCTGTCCATAGAAGTCAGAATGGCATAAAAGTCATATTATAGACAAATTATGTATTTTCATAGTATAGTATATAGAAAAAAGCCAAATCTATAATTATTCTAATATTTGATAAGAATCTCCAGCTGAAATCTATGCTCTTCAGAGAAATCAGGGGGTTTTTTTTGTTCTTTTTTCAAAAGATTATACACTGTGCAAATATACTAAAATGGATTAAATGGACTTTTGAGGTGTGTTCACGAAGCCTACTAAGCGAGCATCACCTCTCGTCTTTCCCACAGCAGAACTCTCTTCAAGGCACTGGTTTAATCATCTAATAATCCTATTGCATGGACCAAGAGCTATCATATGCCCCCGATGGATTGACATTGTAACTAAATTAAAAACTTAGGTACTTAGAATAATAGAATCACAGAATGTTTTGGGTTGGAAGGGACCTTTAAAGATCATCTAGTCCATCCCTGTCATCCCTGCCATCATCAGGGACATCTTCAACTAGATCAGGGTGCTCAGAGCTCCATCCAACCTGACCTTGAATGTTTCCAGGGATGGCTCATCTAACACCTCTTTGGGCAACTTGTTCCAGTATTTCAACACCCTCATCAGAAAAAATGTCTTCCTTATATCTAGTCTGAATCTGACTTCTTTCAGTTCAAAAGCATTACCCCTTGCCCTATCACAACAGGCCCTGCTAAAAAGTTTGTCCCCATCTTTGTTATAAGCCCCCTTTAAGTACTGAAAGGCCACAACAAGGTCTCCCCAGAGCCTTCTCTTCTTCAGGCTAAACAACCCCAACTCTCTCAACCTTTCTTCATAGGAGAGGTGCCAGCCCTCTGACCATTTTCATGGCCATCCTCTGTCCCTCCAACAGGTCCATGTCTTTCTTGTACTAGGGACCTCAGACCTGGATGCAGTAGTCCAGGTGGAGTCTCACCAGAGCAGAGAAGAGGAGAAGAATCACTTCCCTCAAGCTGCTGGCCATGAGTCTTTTTATGCAGCCCACCATATGATTGCATTTCTGGGCTGCAAGCGGATATTGCTGACTCATGTCCATTTTTTCATCCACCAGTAACCCCAAGTCCTTCTCAAGTATGTCCTTTTACCTACCTGAAGTAACCACAAAGATGAACAATGAAATACACAGTCAATTAACAAAAGGTTTTCCAATGCAAAATGGATTAATGGAATGAGGACTTTGTGCCTATTTGAAAATAGCAAAGTATGGGGAAGATGCACAGGAGATATATTTGGACGTTTCAGAAAGAAAAAAACATTCTTAATGAAAATCAGGGCATTTCACTACACTGCACACCTTAGGGTTTGACAGTCTAGCCACATACTGGTAACTCTGGAAATCTTTTTTTGGCTAGAATGTAAAGAAATGAGCTACAGATTTCATTATCTTTTCTGTTTGTTTTGAAAAAGAATGTAGCACTCAGGGCTAGCCAAGAGTGGTCTTGCTATTCAGTGGTTTCAAAGAGTGGTGATGTGGCACTGGAGAAAGACATCTGGCACAGCTTGTGGAAAGCTTTTTTTGGAAACTCAAAAAGAGAAAAAAAAAAGATTTGTGTAATCCATGGGAAAGCTAATCTAACTGTGCGTACTTACTTTTTGTTTCCTAGCCAGTTTTCCTATTTCTGTTCTTATGCTTCTGACAAGATCATGTAATACTCAAGCATCCTACGGAAAATTTTACATGAGTCTCACTAAACTCATTCCTTCCAAGGCTCCATAAATCCACAGAACTTGTTTTGAACCTTAATACAAAGAATCCTGCCTGATTATTTTTAATTAACAAACTCTAGTAACTTCTTGTAAGAAAAGTTCCATCCACAAATACTCAGAGGTTTTGCTTCTAATTGGAACTACCTTTAGATGATCTGTTTCCACATCATTTTATCTTTTGAAAACCAAATGCCTACAATTGTGTACATGGAGAAGTTAATACTGAGTTGTTAGCTTCCAAGGAACAGTAGCTGCAGGATTGAAGCACATTGCTGGTGGGATCAAAATATGAACTACAATGAAAAATCTAGTTGTTTTACCCTTGTTCGATATTCCTTGCTGAAATATCTGTGATGAGCAGAGGAATAATAAAATGGTAGCACGATGTAGTACTACCACATAATTTTTTACAAAGCAACTAGATGTTAACTAATTTCATTTTATTTAAAGGCTGCCAAGGCTTCTTCAGATGTTAAGTTCTCAATAGTGCTTTGATAAAAATTACCACTGTGGAAAAAGTTCTGTGTATTAAAAAAGTCATCCTATATATATTCATTTAAAATTATTCCGGTCTCATTTTCATGATAATTTAAATAATTATATTACTTGTTTGGTTTCTTATCTTGATTTTTTTCCTCTTTATTCCTTTCCCTTTTTTATTTTCTTTTTCTCTTATATGATAATTTTCAGTATGATACACACGGAACAAAAGTTGAATTTCCAATAGAGTTGACTCTTTTCAAAGAGATAGCTCCATCTAGTGTCACAGCCAGACACCATTTTAAAGTTGTATCTTGCACAAAGTAAAACTAAGCAATTCTCACAGTTAAAATAATTAAGACTTAAAGTATTATCTCCTGCTGGAAGAACAAAAATGCGAACAGACATCTGAAATAATATAAAAAAAAATTGTGCAAATCGTTTTTTCGCATATGCATTCTTCTTGAAGGAGCTGAATTTGTATCGTAGTATACTTTGCAATTAATTATAAGATTCTCTGACTCCAGATGCTCTTGCTATGAACTGTTGTATGGAATAATCTGCTGGAGCAAAACATTCATCACCAATTCCCTAAGCCATCATATCCTATTTAATTTAGGAATGCTTTAGGTCTCTCAATATGTGTGGTGCAAAGAAATTGCTCTAATGTGTCCAACAAGGACTCTGCTCAGTAGTAACAGAGTCTGCAAAAGAAAGCAGACTTAGGAAAACTGAGTTCTGGGATTCTAATATAATTAAGCAATGGCAATCCAAAGATTACTGTTTTCAAGTAGTCATTTTTTTTAAAGTTATTAATTAACTAATGGTCAAATAATTTGCTTCCCTCATCTACTTATAAATTAACTAAGGGTAGAATAATTTGTTTGCCTCACCCTAGATTTTGCTAGGTCATTTGATAGTTTGTCAAAAACTTTTAGTGGTATAATTAATCATGTTTACCTGGGTATAAAAGCAGTTTTATGAAAAGTGAACCACCCGAAGAGGAACAAACAGAAAAGCTACAACACATACACATTCTGAATTATTAGATCTGAGATCTGCCATGAAGGATGTAAGGAAGCTGCAACAAAATCCATATTATTTAACATTCTCATTAATTGTCTAAGAGAAACGGTAAACAGCACTTTTATTTGGTTTGCAAACAGTGTTAAACTAAAGAGTGTGGACCAGAACTGGGGACAGGAAGCAAATGCAAAGGGACCAATGAAATAATAGCAATATGAAAGTATAAAAAATGGGACTAAGAGTAACCAAATGAGATTCAAAATGTCAAGTAAATAATTTAAATGTGGGAATATAATCTTAAAATAATTAACAAGCAAAATTACTAGCAGGCTTAGTGATGGCACTAACAGCAGGTAAGTTACAGACAGGTTTGCAAATGAGAAGTCCTGTGTTAGGTCTCAGCCATACACAAAGTACCAAGTCATATATAAGAAATGGACTTATTTTCTTCCACAAAGCTATGATGAGCTTGGATGTCACACTCAGTTTAGAGTATTTAAGCTTTGACCCACCCAGTAAGGACAACATCAGATTTTCTATGATCTCCAAAGCTCATTAAATAAAAGATGTGAAAGACAGCATCTTGAAAACTAACACAGTTGTTTCCAACTGATTTCTTAGATTTCTATCAATAAGGTTGCAACCTCTTTCCACAGCTTTGGAAGAGTGCCAGAAACCAGAGATTTTAGTTTTATCTGAACTCAGAGTTTATTTGTAAATCATTTGTCCCAGTAATGGTTTATGTTACATTTGTTAAAATGTTTGTAGGTAAGGCATTATATAGCCCAAATTACAAGTTCCCATTAAGCTTTGCTTAACTATTTTCATGTAAAATTTACCAGTGGTATTTTATGCTAGAAAGGAGAAATATCCAGAAAATCTTTCAAGAATAGAAAAACACTATAGAACTTACCAGCGTGTATATTTATTTTCTTAATTGGATAAAGATGTTGGTAGCTGAATGAAGTATACAGTCATGCTGGATTTTCACAAATACCTGGTCATATGTGTCCATTGAAATCAGGAAAAAACAGAATTTAACTTATTTTCAAAATCTTCTCCGTCAACCAACAGGTTTATGTACTGAAATACTAAATGTGTACTGCCATGTGTACTGCCAGCTCACAACAGCATCTTCATTATATGACCTTTCTTCCCGGATTTTCTGTTCTCTTTTTAATGTATAAATGATAAAATTACATCCATGTCAAATAACATGGCATGTATTTTTCTAACTTTTAAAGACTTTCACATGGTAGAGTTGAAAAAAATAATAAAGAGTGTTGAAAAAATAATAAAGAGTAGAAGCAACAAAGAACTGATATTTGTGGAAAGATTACTGTTTAAACGTAAAAAAAAAAACACTTATTCATCATATATATGAGTAGCTCATACGTGCACATATTATATATATAAATTTACATATACAAGTCACCTTATTGTTCCCTACAACTACCTGAATGGAGGTTGTAGTGAGGTGGGTCTCGATCTCTTTTCCTAAGTAACAAGTGATAGGACAAGAGGAACTGGCCTCAAGTTGCAGCAGGGGAGCTTTAGATTGGATATTAAGAAAAATTTCACCAAAAGGATTGTCAAGCACAGGAACAGCCTGCCCAGGGAAGTGGTTGAGTCACCCTCCCTGGAGGTATCAAAAAGATGCGTAGATGTGGCACTTAGGGTCATGGTTTAGTGGTGGACTTGGCAGTGTTAGGTTAATGGTTGGACTTGATGATCTTAAGGGTCTTTTCCAATCTAAATGTTTCTATGATTCTATGTCTTGGGTTTTAGTTAGATAAACAACTATATTTATATAGTTGATATAGCTTTATATATCATAGTTTTGGTTTTACTTTACCATCAAATCACTTTAATGGATATTAGTGCTCTTTTCTCATTTTTCGATATTAAAAATGTAAGAGGCTTTTTGCTCATAGTTATGGTGGCAAAAATGAATTGAAAATAAACAAAATATTGAAATAGCAGTGGAGTCAATGTGTGTTATGTGAATGCAACTGCGTGCTAATATATTTGGGAAAGAAATCCTTCCTTTTCTTCAAAGTCCTTAGGGATGGCTCTGAAAACATCTGTTGTTTCTTTCTCTTCTGGGAAAATTTACAGTAATTTGTAATATGGTTGTTTAGTCTCTAAACCAAAACCTAATTCTCCATGTTTGGGTCATGAGCCAGTCAAAAAATTTTTTGTAGAATGTTCAGAAGAACAGTTCTCTGCCTGTCTACCTGAAAAATACCTATGTATGTTACTTCCACAAGAAAATGAATTTTAATGGACTATAAAAGGATTTTGTAAACAACTCTAACTTAGCTTATGACAGGAGAGTGAGAGAAACTAGTTTTATGTAATAAGAAGAAAAAAGTGTAACTCCATAATTTCATTGATTATGAAATGTTATTTTTTACATATAGCATTTGTTATAGTAAATATTCTAATTTTAAAAGCCAATCAATTCAAATTTGCAAGATTTCTATATAGACATTCTGCTCTGATAAAGCAAACTACTTCTGAAGTACACTACGATGATAAATGCTTGAAAACTACTTCTTCTAAAAATAAGTTTACAAACGAAGAGTTTAAATCCAGACAGGATATTTAAAAATATCTAATTAATACACTTGTGCTTTTTTAAGGAATTACAACAGATATTTCCTATCTTTCTTTTTCTTCCTTCCAGTTATGTGCCTGAATATAATATAATAATATTTCAGAAAAAAAATTGCCAAAATAATTGTACTTTATGAAAAAGAAAATTTTACACATACTGGCAAAGTCTCTCTACAAATCTAAGTGCTAAGAAGTGAAGAGAGAAATGGCCAAAAAAAAACCCAAAACAAAACCCTAGGTAATTTCAGACCTGACAGATTCAGTTGTGTTACATAAGGAATCAAAGTAGAAGATAAGATTTGTTCTCAGATTTTATCAGTCAAAGCTACAACTTTGTGTAATATTTAACCAAGGGCATAACTTCAGATATATTGAATTGGAGGGAAATACCCATAACATTAGTGCATCCAAAGTAAATGAGGACACAAAATCAAGTTGTTAGTGAAGAGCACAAATAGAATATGATGGGTAGGTGATAAATACACATGGTATAAAACTGAAAGAGGAAACATGAGATTTGGATTACAAATCTTATTGAATAAGTGATTTACAGCAGAGGAAGTATTCAGATCTCAAATAAAAAATGTTCTGTGACAGACTTCCAACATCTCAAACTATAAATGATACATTAAACATGGAAATTGAATGTTTTCAGAGACATGTGCCAAAGAAGAAACATGCCTTTCTGGAGTCCAAGTCAGGTCAAGGCCATTATTCATTGATACGGAATGGCCACATAGTCATTGCCCAAAACTTCAAAGGCACAGGAATATCAAAGATGTTTTGAGATCTTCATTCTTTTGAGTCACAGAGAGTCTGTGCTTTGAGGATGGGGATCTTGGGGAAGCTGTGCTGGTTTCACTTTTTCCCCTCTGATTTTCATAAACAAGACAGTGTGGGAAAAAGATGCTGGTGTAGAGTATGTATTATGTATACAGTAGCTACGACCATAATTTAATTCCCCATTTTATGCAAGTAAAGATAAATGTAGGGAAAATCTCCTCTTGCTTACATATTCTTTCATTCGCAGCTGAACACTTTCAGACAACATCATTTGGAAAAGGTATAACTATTTCTGTGTTTGTGTAATGTTTACCAATATGGATTTTTTACTTTGATTTCATCATTTGAAAAACAGGCCTAGAGATGTGTAAACTGATTTTTCAATTAACTGATTTCTTCTTTTCAGCAGTAGACCCAATTTTTTCTGCTTAACGTAAACATTCCATTTAATCCTGCAATGGGATATAAAAGGTAAAGTGAGAAGAGAGGAAAAGAAGAGGAAAGAAAGAAGACAAAACTGTTGAACATATATTAATTCTACTGCTTGATGAAATTTTGAACTGTATCTTTTATCATATAACAACACTGACCTTTTTCCTAGATACTGACGGTAGAAATAGAAAAATCCTGACTTGGGAGAAGAGTGGTTGAACTTTATTCAAAATAAATAATTACTGACAAAAGTGGAAAGGCTACTTTTATCTGGTGGTTTTAAAGGAAAATTTCCACTTACCAAGTTTAATGAAGCATACGGATTCCAGTCCTTAATCTGTATTTAAACTAAATAGGACACAGGTGCAGTAGAGGCCATAACACCTTATTGTGATGGCTAGGGAGTTTTCTCAAGGAAAGAAAGAGGCAGGTTTACTCCATAAGTTGAAGACTGAACTGAATCTTGTTTCTAGGATACTGGGTGAATATTTTAACTATTAACATTTTTCAGAAAAAGAGAAAACTGCTGTGTTCTTGTACTATTTTTTTCATCCAAAACCGTTGAGTGAAGCTTATTCAAATTGAAAGATTTTTTTAAGATAAGAGGTTTCGAATGACAGGAATAATATCTTTAACAAAGTGGATGTCCCCATAAAATTTTTACCTCAAGCTGTTTCTTATCTCTTCCTTGCTCAATTTTGGGGTCTGTATCTTGAGAGTTTCTACAGTAAACAAAAAGAGCATTTTTCCTAACTCGTCACCACAAGCTCCTAAATCAGGAAAGTCTAGAGGGTATTATAAAGCTTCGTAGGAATTAAACAGATAAATTGATTTCTGGCTATGATAACTGGTGGAAAATTTGAATTTGTTTTGCTCTGTGGGAATAATGGTACATGTCCATGCTTTGAAGCTCTGCAGAGCTGCATAACCTACATGATCCCCGGGCCTGATCTGAATAACACCGCGCTGTGCCATGGGAGCTGCTGTAGTGTTCCTGACCACAGAGGAGGGAGTGCTCCACAGCACAGCTAACATGAGCAGGCACAGGCTGGGCTGGGCTGTGCCATGCTGCACAGAAAACGTGGCCTTCAGGCCCATGTTGTTCTCCTCAGGTCCCTTGGACACAGATTAAAATCAGCCAGCTCCTTGTAACAGAGGAGACTGCAGGCAGCTCCCGCTTGGTGCCGGCAATTACACCTCCCTACACCACCTTTATCTAAAAGTGAGAAGATGATTGCTTCGCTTTCAGACTGTAGCAATGTTGTTTTCTTGTAAGACGCTTGAAAGATCAAAAGGGGAAAACCTCTGCTATGCACTTCATTTGGAGTCGACTCTTGCAGTGATGTCTTTCCCTGATAGAAATGTTTTCTTCTATTTGGATATTGATCTACAAACATGAACGATTTACACGTCTCTATTCAGAATTGTAGTACCATAGGAACACTGGCATTTTGACATAGCCAAACATTACTATGCTTAGGACAATATCTTTCAAGGAAAAGCACCATTAGTTTGGATTTTTGCCTTTCTAATAACTTTTTTTTATTTAGAAATAAAAACAATAAATAATAAACAAAAATAAAAAAATGCAATTATGTAATTGAATATTAATGTATAAATAATACATTAATTTTTAATTATTTGCAATCAATATATTATTAATATATTGTAACACATAACAATATGTTGCCTAGCTTTTTATTGAGTAAATATAGAATATAGTCGTATAAATAATGATACTGGATATTAATGATAATGAGTACTGTAAGGTTACCCCATACATGTCACAAAAGGATGATCTTTTTATGAAGACTTTTTAGGGTTGAGAGAAACGTGACCAAAAAAAAAGTATTTCTATACCTGCGTGGGCCACAAAGAATATTTATTATTGTTCTTTATTTTCTCTCCTGTTAGAAATCCAGAATTTTACTTGACTCCATACTAAACCGGTAATATACTCGTGGAAAAACTTCTTTTGACTTCCATGAGTTTTGGAACAGCCTCAAATAAGTGCATATTTCTCTCAAATGCACACAAAAATGGATAAAAGGTCAAATGTGCAAATTACTTAAGAAAAGGAAACTCCTTAAGTAAGGGAAGTGTTATTAGTAACTGGGAAGGATAAGAACATATACACTTCTGGTCACAGTTTAAAGTTTCTTTTCAAGTGACATTGCCAAGATTAAAGCTTTATAGTTAAATTCCTATTTGACAGAGACATCAATTAGTTTACCTAGTGGTTTTATGATTTAATTGATGACTAAGACAACAGCTTATTTAAAGCTCGAGCCATTTTTACAGTAAGGTATAGTTTAGATTACTAATTTTTCATCCCCCTGGGACCACCCTGTTTTGAAAGGGCAATTCACTGTAAGACTTCTTTATGTTCAAACCTGCTCTCCCATCATATCGTCTGTTTTATAACTCATGTGGTTACCACACAACATTTTTTAAAGTAGCTGGTTTCTTCTCTTTTTTTTTTCCACCCTCTTTCTTCAATTCTGATCTTCCTGTAGTTGTGTTAAAGCTGTCACCACTGAACACTCCTTGTAGCAAAATTTACTGATATATATTGGTGTCAGAAGAGCAATAACTTCCTGCCTCTGTAATTACTCCTTGAAAAGTGCTGCATCAATACAATGTACAGAAACACAGACAAATAAGAACTTAATGAGCAGCCAACTTAAGAGACATTATTCTTTTTCAGGCAGTCATGTGTTATGGTTTCTCTCTTTTTTTCTCCTTACTTGGGTATGTGATGTATAAGGTGATGCCTATATGAACAATGCCAGCTTTTAGAAAAAAAAAATCATACAAAACTTTAGCTACATATTTAGTTTTTAATATTTGTGAGGCAGGTTTCACTCTCCATCTTCTGATGAGCCAGCAAAGAGTTTGTAGATGAGGGTCACAGATATCAAGGCTACTTCAAGCCTATGGCCCATCTAGCTCAGCATCATTTGTGACACATCAGGAAGATTCTCCCTCCTCAAACTGCCACTTTGTAGCTATTACTGAAGTCCTCCAGTCTAATGTCCAGCTTTAGGAACAGCAGCTTTAGGAAATACCCTGGGTAATCCTATGAATTATGGCTGCATTTCTCCACTATTCTGAGGCTGATGTCTCTGCTTTTCATCAAGCAGAATCCAGGAGGTAACTCAAATGGAAAGAAATAGATTTCTTTGCCGTCAATTAATGGCCATCACAACTAGTTCACCACTCTGGCTCACTTCAGGGAACCATGAATAGTAGGAAGAAATGGAAAGATAGTTATCTAGAGATGGTACGTATTTTGGATTTTATAAGATTTGCTTTGGAATATGTCATGACCTGAAGCTCCCTTGCAGGTATACTGAAGGCTGGTCTAGGTATTTCCAGAAATATACATCAACTTCAAAAAGATTCATGCCTCCCATACTTCAGCGAGAAAGAGTTCTCAGATGCCCTGCTGCCAATTGCAAAACTTCCCATTTGTTTTCAGAGAGTCAGGATTTTTTATGAGGCCATTTTCTTCATTCTTTTGCCTATATACAAATTATCTGTAATAGAATCTGAATTTTACAAATTAAATTATTATTCCCACCTTTGTAAACTTCTTATGAACTTTACTTGGTATTATTTGTTTTGGGTTTTTTCTATCTTCCCTATTCAACTACTTTTTAAAAGGAATGAGGGAAATGAAGAAATAAGAGTACTCAAAAGCTGGAAAATGGTTCAGGGGTCATAAAGTGTTTACTTATTGTTTAGTTAAGGCTCTCTGTGATTTTCTCTGTAAAATTAAAAAAATCCCTAACTACTCACTCTAACCTAAGCAAATTACCATGTTGAATATACGTATGGAAGGTATGCAACAGGAAGTCTTTTTTTTTTTTGTATGTTCCATATTTGCCAAGACAAATCGTCTTACATTTTGAACTGAAAACTGTGTGGGAATGGACATGTCAGTGATGATGACATTTTCACATTTTCACTCCAAAATTTCACAGTTCAATTCATGAGGACTCCAGTGAAATTTTAAGAAGCTGAACAGAACAATTAATTAAAGTTCAAATGCTTAGTTATATGATTTCTTTTCTTCATTTCTTTAGATTAAAGTCCATTGTCTTTAACTGAGTCCCTCAGCTAAACCTTGCAGATTTTCAAAGATTATTGGAGTGCTTTGGAATATAGAGAAAAAATCTTCTAAGTAAATCCACCCATATGAAAAAAATGCCGTGTGCCTCTTGAAATGTTCTTTGATTACTAAGAGCTGGTGGCATGAAAGAGATACCAGGATTTTTTTGGTTGGAAGCAACAGCATATAATATCTTCAACAGCAAGCCTTTTGTTTCTCACTAAGCCTATTCCCATTCTCATATGACACGTAAAAAAATGACTGCCTTACACGTTTTTAATTTTCATATAAAAACTTCTGTTCTGAAGATAAGTGCTACATTGTCTATCTACGGTATAAAAAATGCACAACACACTGGTACTAATAACTACACCAGACACTAGAAATGTAAGCTGATTGCTGATAAACAGAAGACTTAATGAAATGCACTTACCTGAATTGTTACAGCATTGCAGAAATGTGAAATAAAGTGGATTTTCTTTCTAAATGGTGCCTCTTATTTTTAGATACATTTTCTGAGTTTTTCATAATCCCTAACAAATGAGCATTAGAGATATTTGTGACTAGGGATTTTCTTTCTTTCATACAAATGATTTCTCTCAGGTTAAGGTCTTTTGTTTACTTAGAAAAGCTCACTTCTCTAACTGCAGTAAAACAGTAATCCTACCACAACCCTACAGCTCCAGCATTTGCTCTGTATTTGAATTTATGCAAAGTGTGGGAAAATTCTTATTCTCTCTTCATATAAATCCAGAACAAAAAGAGATGATGTAACTTTGCTTTGGGTAAAGCCCATAGTTAAAAGAGAACAGAAGTAGGTTCTGATTTCTCAAGTGCATATTCTTCAGGTAGTTGCTGTAGATAAAGAGCCAAAACTGAACCCTAGTTTCAGTTTTGGCTCTTTATCTAGCCAAAGGTGCAATTTTAAAACTATGGTTTGTGTCTATTTTGTGATCAGTTGCTGAAAAAAATTCATCCAAACAAGGGCAAAAAGATATGGAGAAGTAAGTCCCAATGTGAAGACTGAGATAAAACAGTCACTTTTAACTTTACTTGACTTGCAAATTTGGAATTTTGGTTTAGACATTCCGGTGTAGGTATGTAGGTGTTTAAGATGAACTAGGTGTTTAAGATCTCATCATCATCAACTGAGACCTACTCATTAGTTCCAAAGATGGTGCAAATTTAAATAGGTGCCTGATTTTTGTCAATTTAATAGTTAAAAAAAAAGAGATTACAGAGAAATAAACTATTGTTTATATGAAATGTAAGACGTAACTCCCCTCAGTTACATATCCAAAGATCATTTCTCAGTGGGAACAAAGCCATATGTGCAGGCAAATTTAGTTTTGGACCTTGTGATTGAGAAAATTCTCATTTTATCAACTTTCACAGTATTTTACAGAACTATACTATATGGAAATAATATTTATTTATTTTAGAATCATCTCATAGATTTAATCAGATATTGAATTATTGTGTGCTCCAAGTTCTAGTCAAAACAGCAATAAAATTTCAAGATGTATAATTCTGTTTTGAGAAAATTAGTATCAGACATTGAAGAAAACCTGGGATTATTTTTCCCATAGAATTGAGTCCAAGTATTAACATCAAACAATAAAACACAATCCTGTATTCAGGCTACAAGGAAACATGGATGGATGACTTCCTTATATACATTAATTTAGGTGGTATTTTATATAAGCACAAATTCTTCTCAAAAAAAGCAGGCAAAAGCGATCATTACTCTGATGGTTAGTAAGGGTTCCATGTAACCTAATTATACAATAAGCATTAGTCACTCAAAGGATGTTACTTCCATCAAAAAGCTGGGAGTTCTTTTTCTGTACTGTATGTGCTTTGTAGACTTACTATCCAGACGTAATTAGGGCTTTGAAATCATCAAACCAATTTCATGCAATCTTGGATGCTTTTTCTCTCAATTTACTCTTTCTTTAGCAGCAAAAGTGCTCAATTAGATTCATTTAATCTTTATTCTCATGTACCCCATGGAAGTCCTGTATTTTGTGCATATTAAACCAACTGGTGTTGCATATTAGCAGTGAGGAAGAAGAAACGAAAGGCATCTGAAAAATAAAATTAAAAAAAATTAAATATTTATTTATTACAGAAGGTGTATCTTATTAAATTAGAGATGGTGTAAGTCTAGGACATTGCGATTAATTATCTTCTGTACGGACTGCAAACTCACAGTGAACACATTTCGGTGTTTGCGGTCGTGTGATGTTTAGATATCAACTGCCTATTTAAACTCGTCATACATTCCAAAATCATCCATCTGTAGTGCGTATTCCCTAAAAAAAGACAAGTGATCCGAAAGAAGCTGGAAACCACTTTTGAAAGGCCAGCTATCCTCTCTTGTATCAGAATATCATAACAATAACATATTTTGTTTTCTGACAGTTTCCGGTTCTTTCAATTTATTGTATGGCAGGGATTGCTGTAAGATGAATTTGCCCATTTTTACATTTCCAGTTATGGAAGAGAAAGTACAGAGAAAGGTCAGAACTTTTGAAGGGCTGTTACTATTTTGTTACTATATGTATGGAAGCCTTCCATGCTTCCATACATGCTTTGCAGTGGGATGGACCTCATTCTTTTGTGTTGTAGCACTCCTGAGCATGCAAGTTTGTGAGCAGATGTTTAATGTCGCTGTGTCTTCTGCTCTCCTCAAGTCACAGTGATGCCTTCACTATTCCTCTTAGGTTCACATATGGAACAGAAATCCCCAGAGCCCTTTTGTATCCTCCATCAGTGAGGACAAACCACAAAGATTTTTTTGTGAGCCTACACTAGGATAAATGTGTAATTAAACTCTTGTACTGAAGTCATTTATCATGGTTAGCTGTGAAGTATTGTCCAATAATATACAAGACACTGTTTTGTTATCCACCCATGCTAACAGAATAAATAGAAACTTTCAAAATCATTCTACAGTAAGTCCCTGGTGGGGCCCTGAGAGCACCCATAGGCTCAGCTCCCTGGAATGACCTCTGCACCCCATGTACTCTTTGGTTCAGGAGTCCTATCAGTGGTGCTCAGGGCTGGGCTTGCCTGAGCCACATCGCAGGTGTAACTGGTTCCAGTCCTGTTGTCTGTTGGCACTGAATTTCCATTTGGCTTTCCCAGACTGACCTTGGACCTTTCTCTGAGGTTACCTTGCCTTTTTCTGATTGCACTGGCCTGTCGATGGGACTTGTTGCCTCCACTGCCTTGCTCTTCTCCCCGGCACCCTGGTCAGGGGGATTACTGCCCAGATGTGCTGGGGGCACCCTTGGCTCCCAGCTCACCTTCCCTGTGAAGCAGCCTCACTCTTGCAGCTCCTGACAGTCCCCAGGTAAATGTGTCCATGTCTTGATGATAACTATCAGTACATGTTCATAATCACAAAAATAACCTTGAAATATACTGAAAAATATACCTATTTTATGTGCAGAAATAAGGAAAGGACTGAGTAAATGAATTGGGAATATGTCTCCTTGCTTCACATACTGAAGACACCAGCTTCAGTGTCTTTACACTTCCATACCGACAACAGGTTTTGAAACTTTCAGTTTAAGAATGCAAATAGTTGTAGCTGTGATGGCAGGGTTTTGTTTCTGACTTTTGAACAAGAAATGGCACAGAGACTATTAACAGCCTTCAGACGTGGTAGGCTGTTGTAAATTTGTAGGGTGACAATGATGTTTTTACTATTTCTCCTGCCTGGATTGGATTCATACCACTGTCTTAGAGATTTTTCCTTTTTTTTTTTTTTAAAAAAAAAAAAAAGACTGCATACCGCTACTATGTCCCAGAGCCAACCCTTTTGCCACTTGGGGTTTCTTTCGGTTTTACTAATATAACTTCTTTGACAGGTTTTCATGTGTCACCCAGCTTTCTGCCAAATGTGGTGTTTGGTGTATCCTGCTTGTTGCTCACTTCATTTTTAGCACAGTTTAAGTTATTTGCAAGGAACAGTGCTGGAAAAGGAAACAGCTGAGGCATTGTACAGTCAGCCAGGAAGAGTGAATAGCAGAGTCACTTATCTGTCTCCTCATTCTCCATACTTGGTTTTGTGATGTACAATGCAGAAGTGAAGTAAGAATTAAATTACAGCTGCAGAAACACCAACAGAAAGTTAATTTATGATATTAAATGCACATAATTACTATATTCTCATGTAATACCCCCATCTGACATAGCATCAGCTAAATTATGTAATGGGAGCAGTAGAAGAAAGGACTCTATCTAAAATAAGGTTACCATTTTAAGAGTGATAGAAGAGCTCAAACCCAACATCTCTGCCTTCAGATTTTGTATCCAGACCACATGGTTCCACTTTTTCGTCTCCATTTTATTTGGGGGGGGTGGTTTTGGTGGGTCTGGGAGGTTGTGCCTGGGGCTTTCTGATGTGGAGGCTTCTGTTCCTCTTTGGCTTTTAGCCGTAGTCTTGTTGGAGCCTTAAATCCTTACCTATACACAGAACTCCCTAGCTGACCCACACAGAAACAAGAGTTAATTCAATTCAACTAGGTGATATCCCTGTATTAACTTTCAGCTACTTTTGTTGATCTTTTCCTCCTTGTTTATCTCTGTGGGCTTTTTGCCCCCCAGTGCCATTCCACAATGCTGCCTCTGTTAGAGCTCACAGGAAAGTAAGATAGACCTGCTGGATGCATTGATGCCAGGGAAATGGTTTCCTTAGCAACAAAAACAAGGCAAAAGCTCACAGAATTTTTTTGCTAATCAATGTAACTTCTATTCCCGGCGGTAGACAAAGAAAAGGTAAAGAAATGGATCCATGAACTACCCCATTGCCACATCCTCTCACACATCCTGAAAAGCTACATATCAATGTTAGTAGTACAAATTTCTATATTTTAAAAGTATTCTAAATAAGAATTCTCATGACTGAAAATAGCTTTTAAATTAATTTTCATCACTTTTGCTACTGAAAAACTAACAAAGCAATAACTCATAGTAAGTGCACACATGCAGCACCCCATTCATATTCTGTCCAAATTGCCATGAGAAAGAAGAGCCCACAGATAAGGGTTATTTTATTCTCTATGACTAGGAACTAATGCAGTTTAGAGTATCAAGCTGGTTTATGATTTTCAGCACTAATTATGATGAATGTTTGGCTAAGTGTAAAAAAAAAAAAAGACAAGTTATTTGTCCATTTGACAGGTTTTGAAACTGGCTATTTTATCAGAACTTGTGGGGGATGTATTCCCATACCATTCCTTTCACAAAGACCACTTATGACAGTTATGAGCTATGAATATGTTTCCAAAAGGAGAAAAGTTAAAGGTAATGACGATTATTTTGTCAGAGAAACCGTAAGAGATATGCATAAAACTAATCATAATTTTTCTTCCTAAAATGCTTGCTTACCATATGTGCTTTATAGCAGGAAAATGACCCTAAAAATGACATCTTGTAAATTCACTTACATAAGATGCCATTAGATTGTAGCTGCTTACTCTGCTGCCAAAGCTGAATTTGAGAGCCGTTGAAGAACAATGCTCATTCTTTTCTTTAGTCAAGCTCTGTCAACATAATATTTCCTCAACTTATTGCTGGGGTGTACCACATGGAATGCAGCCTGTTTTCAAGGCAGCAGGTGGAACATTCTTTCTCATACATTTTGCTGATTGCATAATAGATGTGAAACACAAAGATCGTTTCTACATTTCCTATAAAGAATTTGATCCTCTGATAAAAAGGCTTGTCTGATATGGATACTCTAAAGTGCTATGCTTTATGTGCTGCGATGTGGAATGTAAAGCTGACGTGTGTGGATTTGAAGGAAAAGTTACCAAAAATACCTTTGAAAAGGGAAAAAGAAAAGTACTATTCCTTTCGATTGGTATTCACACCCCTCAAAAAATGTAATCTGGGAACCGAACACTTTAAAAATGAAGGTGTAAATCTTACTGAAGGTGTAAATCTTACTGAGGTCTAGTTTTTCTGCCTATTTAATATCCCGTACAAATTTAAATAAATTCAACAATTTTAACATTACTGAGTAAAAAACTGAATAGATTCAAAATTTATTCTTGGAAATATGATTCTTAGGTCCTGTTTACTGCACGTAGTTGAGATACGAAATTTTGTTAAGAGTTGCAATGAATGTATTTTAGTTAGAAACTAAGTCCTGTATTTTTGGAGAGTATACAATGACAATATACCTAAAATAAATTACCATTTCAGTAGCGTTTGCAGAATTCCCTCTTTGCTACAGAATTTTATTTCTTCCCTAATTTGGATTACAATTCTGCTGCTCAGGTCCCACTCAACAAAATCTGTTTTGGAATGGTTGTTGTTTTTTTATTTTTCATCCTTTGCATAATCTAGCATGTAAATCAAGAATCTTATACAAAGAAGTTCGGCGAAGTGCATAACAGAATGTTTATCAGTATTTGCCATTGCAAGTAGTTATGAAATCAATGCACCTTCCTCAATTGCTTAGAATAGGAATTAACGAGAATGTCTCAAGATATTTCTGAGGATATTAGCATTCTAGTTCAGACCAGTGTGTTTCTAAAGTGCATCTCCTGGGTGTTGCTGGCTGCTGTGCCTTGGGTTCACATTCTGAAGCATTCTCAATGTGATCACTGGATTCCTTCCGTATAAAATTAAAGATACCCTTCAGCACCACATCTAATGTGCTCCAATTATTAATAAGCCTATGGTCTAATAGTCTAGGGCTAGACTAGAGCTAATTCGAAATAAATGCCTCCAAAATACACTACAGATCCACTCCTACTGTGCTGCATTGCTTGATAATGTATACACAACTTCAGTATAATGTCATAGGAAAGGGTAAATGTTGACTTTGCAGTGATAAAATCCATGCATCTCATCAAGGGGAAAAGTATATCACCTAATTGTATAGACACCATCAAACTGTACAGGAGATACTGAGGGAACAGTGAATCAAGACACACAAAAATTGTCTAGGACACTGTAATGACTGTTCATTGCAGTGTTCAGTTTTGTATGAAAGCTGATTTCAGTCATCAGTGTTGAGAATCTGATCTCAGACTCTAAAACCTAGGAAAACAGTTTTAAATATGTCCATTAACCTGTCTTTTCTCATCGCTCTTACATTTGTATCTGGATTTAATAGGAGGATATTATGCTATTATTTTGTTGTTATACTAACACCTAGAAGCTCTGTAAGCTTCAATAGGGATAAGAACTACTAAATAGGTGTAAAATATGACCATAAGAGGTAAAAAAAAAAAAAAATAAGAAAAGAAAAGAGGACAGTCGTAAGCAAGCATCATAGTAAGAGAACAACAAGTATCAATGAATCAGTGAATCAATGCCTAGCCACATTAAAAGAATGTGTTAGGGAATGAGTCTAGATCTGGAGAAAGCACATTAGAAGGGCAGCAGCACTTTTTCTTAGCTCACTCTGCGTGATTCTGTGACTGTCAGAGCTGCTAAATTGGATCAAAGTACAGCAAACCATGCTTTGTTTGCCCAGAAGTTCACTTGGTCTCACAGAGCAGTTCTCTGGCCCCCTTTACTTATGGCTATATGGCCTGGAATGATGTAGCCATTATTGTTACAGAACTTTGATAACATTACATTTACTGGCCCACTTTCAAGCATTTCAAAGAAATGCTAAGAAAAATTAATTGATCCAAATTATGTATTAGCATTATTTTTATTCTTATCCGTATTTGTTTAAGTTATAAGATTGGTAATTTTTCTGTTTTACAGAAGACTTTCGGTTTGGGACTTCCATTTTAGTGACTTAAACATGCTTGAAAAAAATACAGGCCCATCCATCATAGAACACAGCTGGTGCAAACTTGATACATCCAGAAGTCTAAAAATGTCTCCAGATGTTCAGAAATAACAGAGAAATGGCCAAATTTTTTTACAGGTGAAAAAGAATATATTTACAGAAAATTCAGACATATAATAACCCTTTATAGCCCAAATACAGATTATATTCCGTGATGAAGTTTGTTTGTTGTTTGTTGTTTGAGTTTGAAGGAGTTTGTTGTTTGGAGGTAGATATGTCTAGATAGAAGATAGAAATGCCTCTATATCAACATTCTAGGCTTTGAAAAAGCTATAATGGCAGTTCCTAGCAAAAGGATTTTTTTTTGTTGTTGTTGCATCTCACCTGCATAAGGATCATCTCTTTTCTATGAAGCTATAGAAGTGTTCTGGAGTTTGCCAATAGTAAGAACATGAATGTCAAGAGCTGGGCTGCTGCCAGAATCTTGCATTCTCTCCTGTGCCTGCACACCCAGACCGACTGAGAGTCTGTCAAGGTACAGCTAGACCCCTGAGAGGGGCAAATTCTATTTTTGGTAGAAAGAGTACCTCCAAAACCCAAGTAATTCTGGGACTAAGGTGTCAGTACAGATGTGATGATTCCTCAAGTTCATTTGTTTTAAATCAAAACTTCCTCTAAGAAAATCTACTGTGTTTTATCTTTTGCATTAATAGAGCAACTTGCAAATCATCCTGGAGGTTTTGACCCACATCCTGTCATGCAAATTAGAGAACTGTGCCTACTATATCTTTGACAATCTAGCTATAAGTTTGTTTGTCAGGTACTCCTAGATTCACATCATGAAATATTATCTCTAAACCCCTCTCATTTGTAATGCTTCAAATGTACTACTGCCAACAAGGAGGCTCATCACAGATGTGTGTTTTAAACAGATTTGGGACTGTCCTAAAGAATTTTTCATGCAAAAAATTAAAAAAAGAAAAAACAAAACAAAACAACAAAAAAAAAACACAAATGAAAACAAAAAACCCGCAAGTGTCTGAACCTGAGGCTCCATTCTTCCCTGTTTTGATTTGTTTGGGTTTTTTGTTTAGATGATTGCTTATTTTTGAAAGTATTATGTGCTTTTCAAGAGATGATACTGAATATACCACTAAGTGTGGCTGGGCAGTCTCAAAGCTGATTGGCATTGTTTTGTTTCAAATAATTGATTCCTTGTTGAGAAAGTTCCCAAGGGAATATTGTTTTAAGAAGCTATTGAAGCCAAGAGAAAGTGCTTAGCCTGTATAGATTTTCAGAGTGGTAAAGGTGACATGGAAGAAGGCATATATACGAGAGTAAGAGAAAGATACAGAGGACTTACTAAGGGAAATGTCATAAGAGCAACACAGGTAACAGGAGAGGAAATGTACAGAGATGGAATTAGATACCAGCTTACAGATAGCTTCTAGTACAGCAAAACACATTGCACGGGAAAATTTGAGCTTATGTTGCCATAGTGAGGAAGCACCGTGATATAGCATGTTAAACACACAGGGCATGATTTTAATCTGTCTTGTTACATTCAGATAAACAAATCATTGGACCAGGTCAGGTACAGCAGTGGTGGCTTTTCTGACAGCCAAATCCACCCTTCTTGTTCTTTTCAAAAGGTAAAAATATTCAAAACTCTTCAGGAGGATATTATTACTCTTTGAAAAATTACATTTTATTTTGATAGTGCATGACTAAATGAATAATAACAGTCTGCCAAGCTTTTGTTGCAATTTAATTGAGTAAGTGCTGACTGATCATTACATTTAATAAGTTTAAGATATTGGGAGCTTTGTACTCGGGGGAAAAATAAAGGCTAATCTTCCATAAACAAGCTTTCCTTTTCTGCAGAAAGGGGGCTTTCCTTAGATTTATTTAAAATGTTTATAATTTATATTGGCTTTTCAGACTAGAGTCTGGGTGAGTCTGTTTTTTTGGCTCGCTAGATGGTGCTGTGTTCCAACGTGCAGGAGGAGCACAGCTCAGCATCGATGTGACAAAACCCTTGCCACCCATGCAGACGTGGGCTGCTAGCTGGAGGTGGTCAGCTTGCTCTGCTCTTATGAGGGGATAAAATCATCTGGGGGGTTGTCTGCATTTAGGTGCCTGTTTTAAAAACAGTAGCCTGAATTTGGAATTTGCATTTTACAGGCAGTAACTCAGGGTTAAGAAATCAGGCCAGTTTTTTCCAAGCACGAGGAGCCTTTCTGTTTCGTCAGTGCAGCTCGGAGTTTTCACTTAGCTGTAGAAGCTGTCTGAAGTTTTATTCCTTTGAGCTTTCTGTATGCCATGTGCAGACAAAGTTATTTTTTTTCCTCTTGGTCTTATGATGACAGTGATTGTGAATGTATTGGTAAGTAATCATCTTGCTGAGAAACTGTGGGGCTACCCTCAGTGCCAGAGTCCAGGTAGTACACGCAATTGCTTTGTTTAGCAGGGAATTTATTTGTGGAGTGTGTTGTCATTATCAGAAATATAAGCTTCAGCTCAGCAAAGCACTGACCCATGGACCTAAATGTCTTGCTAAATCAAAAACATTAGAGAGAAAGAAGAGTGAGGGAACATCAGAACAAGGTGTTCTGTTACCCCTCATTGAGTGTGCTTTTATCTCTTTCCAGTCATGTGGCAAACAGCTACTAAGAAACTTATAGCTAAACAAAGTTTTCATTTTCTGACTGAAAACTCTTTGACCAGTCTGCTTTTAGCCTAACAGCATGGTATAAATATTTGGGATATGACCTCTCTTAGAGCCTTTTATATCACGGTCAACTGTTTTCATTACGTTTTATCTGAAAGTATTTTTGACATGGTTCACATGAAGCGAACTTGCTGGCAAGATATGTGGTTTGGCAGGGTTATGAAGTCCGCATCGACGCTATTCTGTCAAAAGGCCCCAAACACCTGATACTAATTTCCCCAGCTATCTACACCATCTAAATTTTGTCAGCTGTTACACTGAAGACAAAATCTTGGATGTGCTTGGCTCCAAAGCATGGCAGCCATCTTTCTTCAGAGATTATTGATCAGAATATTCACTATCTGTGCAATATGGTTAGCCTTGAAGACCAGTGAAAGATTATGGTGAAAAAGATAAAGGACATATATGCTTAGGACAAGGTGGAAACAACTGCTTTAATGAGACAGAGGAGGAAACTTTTGAGGGTAAAACCAAAAATGCTGCAATGGTCCTCAGCAAAGAAGCTACTGTATAACATATGACCACAAGGTGGGTGACCACAAGGAATCATTGCTTACAAGGATGAGAAAGGGAAGTGAAAGGCAGCAGTGAAACAGCTGGCACGTGTGCTCACCTGTGGCTGGTCATTCTCTTCACTGTTACATGCCCAGTAAGTGGAAAACTTCCTGTGACTGGGTCATACCACCCAGCTGTGGTTGAGCAAAGATCACTACCCAAAGTCAGAACAGGTTAGGGTTACAACAGTTTAGGAACACTGAACTTCCATCTTCAGAGGGGACTCCCTTGGTCCCTTTCATTGTTTATTTGGCAGCCAGACCTCTCAGCATCAGATGACTATAGGATGTGAAACTAGAAGTCAGTTGTAGCCAGACTTCTCTTACCTAGGGCAGTGGGCCATAGGTCCTTGCCTGAAGCTTATAATTTCTCATGAGCTAGATAAAGAAGAAGGAATTGCACCTCCTGTTCAGAAAGGCATCCTTGAGAGAAAGACCACAGCTGTTCCTTTTGTCCCAAGCAGAACACTCCATCCAGCTTGCTTAGAGTCCTGTGTTTTCCCCATAGAACCTCTTCAGAATGAAAGTAGAGAGCCAAAAGGATTTGATATGAACCTCCGATTGTTGTAAATGGGCCTGAAATTACTTCAGCCTGTCTTTGGAAAATGTACCAAGAAGAGAGAATGACTACACAGAGCGCTGTACCAGGGATAGCGGAACTTACATGAAGCGTGTTGCTCTTGTTGATCATTTCAAAAAGGATTGTTGGCTGGATCCTATTGTGAAATAGCAACTAGCTCAGCTGAAATCATTATGTTGCTGCTTCCCAGGGTAGTGTTGTGTTCCCATACATACCCCCTTTTGCCTACCAAAACCCATCGTCTACTCTCACACCGATATGCTCTTACAATGACCTCTCCTTATAATGTGTTGCTGTAGTGATAGCAGTGTGGATGTATAAAGGCAGTGATATCATCGCTACTGTCCTATCTCCTGTCTCATGAATAGTGATGTAAAAGAAGCAGATGAGTGACGCCTGATACTCTGAGTAGAATATCTGTAGCTTAAATGTGGAAATATCTCATAGGAAAATCACGGACAGTCCCAGACATCACAGACTGGGTATTTTTCAGGAACAATAAGAGCCTACTGTGTCAGGTGAGGCACACTACCCTGAAGAATCCTAGAAAGCAATCTAGCGAAGTCCTATATCTACCAGGCTGATTCTCTTTAGGAGTTTTGTTGATTTTATATTGTTGATGAATACCCACTTGGTATAAATTTTGAGTAGTTTGTCTGGACCTTTTGAAAGGGATACAGTTTTTTATTTCAAAAACATTCTTTGTGTGTTTGGCATCTCAGAGTCAAGCTGGAAATTAATGCCATACAGACATTTAGAATCCTAACACAGTGTATAAAGTAGCCATGTTCTTCATAGCCACCCTTTTTTTGGACCACGAGCAGAGAATTGTTCATAACCATACTCCACCCCAGCTCACGTTGACTCCCAAACCAATTTTCAGGTGCTCATTTCTGTCAGCAGAAACAATTTCCAGTAGGGTTCAGATCTGATGAAAAACATACTAACTTGCAAAGTTAATCTCTTTTTTTGAAGGATTTTTTTCCCCAGAAGCAATAGCAACAGGAGGTACATCCATAGACTATTATGGTGTGCTAGGAAGATGAACTCTTCTTCCTTCAAAGAAAGGAATTTCTGTGCTCAGTATTTCATCTTCAAATAATTTGTTTTTTAAACATAATGTTTGCTGTTTAACCAACTCAGCCTTACAGAATTTAGTTAATATCATGTTCATTGAAAAATTGGCATATGTGGCTTCCTATACTATACTTTGATATATTGTTTTCTATTTGTTCTAATCACATTATCAGGACTCCCATTGTTGTTCTCTGAGGAGCAAGAGAGTATTCAGGAATAATCAATCAGCTTGAGTCAATCTGTTTTTTTTGCATAATCATCTTTGAGGTGAGGATTGCTGCACTTTGCGCCTTGAAGAACAAAGTCAAGAACCTTGTGGAACAGTGCTGCACTAGGACAAAGGCCAGATATTACTTATAAAATGGTTTCACAGAAATCCGAGGAAACCTTCCCATTGACTTCACCAGCAGAAAATGCCTGATCATTCTGTAAATTCTGTTGAGCTCCTAGCATCAGCATTTGGCTGCATAGGGAAGAGTGTGGCCAGCAGGTCAAGGGAGGTCATTCTCCCCCTCTGCTCTGCCCTGGTGAGGACACAACTGGAATACTGGGCCCAGTTCTGGGCTCCCCAGTTCAAGAGAGACAGGGAACTGCTGGAGCGAGTCCAGCGTAGGGCAACAAAGATGATTGAGGGATTGGAGCATCTCCCTTATGAGGAAAGGCTGAGAGAGCTGGGACTCTTTAGCCTGGAGAAGAGAAGGCTGAGGGGAGACCTTCTTAATGTTTACAAGTATCTGAAGGGTGGGTTGAAGGAGGATGGAGCCAGACTCTTTTCAGTGGTTCCCAGTAATAGGACGAGGGGTAACGGGCACAAGCTGGAACACAGGAAGTTCCGATCAAATATGAGGAAAACCTTCTTTAGGGTGAGGGTGACAGAGCACTGGAAGAGGCTGCCCAGGGAGGCTGTGGAGTCCCCTTCTCTGGAGACTTTCAAGACCCGCCTGGATGCAGTCCTGAGTAATGTGCCTTAGGCAATCCTGCTTTAGCAGGGGAGTTGGACTAGAGGTCCCTTCCAACTCTGAAATTCCGTGATTCCGTGATTCCGTGATCAGACAAAATTACTGGTACGTTCCCCATGGTTTCTGCCGAAAGAACACATGACTCCGATGTGCGATGCTGCCTTCTGCTGGTGGCAGAATGGGAATTGCAGGAAATAACACACCTCGAGCTTTACTGTCTACTATGAAAGTTAAGAGGTTTCAGATCTAGTAGCAAAGCTTCCTATTTTTGTTTTCAAATGCATTCATATATATCTATGTTATATTAAGTAAGTTAAATTCTTCAACAACTGACTACTGAAGGTAGGGTTTTGTGTTATATCTAAAATGCTTAATAGTCTCATTCGTTCTTCTTATGAACTACCAGAAGCTTTCAAGGTAGAACACTGAATAGTCTTACAAAAAAACAGTTTTAAACTTCTGCTCAGAGATATTAAAACTACAAGCTTCCAGAAGCTTTGTTTTGAAAGCAAAACTCATTGTCTGGCACTGAAAACAATTGCAAGAACTTTAATGTGCCCAGTCATGTCAAACAGCATGTTCAGAAAGTGGCTTTGAGGGGCAGGCCACAGACCTGCACAGAGATCAAATAAAAATCAATGAGAGTTCTCCAGATTGATGCTAAGCAGTTGGCACAGGGCACATGGCAGTATTGGTGTCTATCTGAAGCTGAAGGCTAATGGAGACTTCTATCACATTAACCTGGAAAGAGAGTTTTCACTGATGTCTAACAAAAATTCAGACCTAACTTGCACCCTGTGCTTGTCTTTTCTTTCTTTTCAGGTGGCATTACTCAAAATATTTTCATAGAGTAGAGAAGCACCAGAAGACCTTAAAAACTTGAATGGTTATTTTATTCTTTGAACAAGTAGTCTGATACCAGCAATATATACCTTTGTTGGAGATTAATTTTCTCTACTTTTTCTGCCTCAGCACAATATACATAAAATTTATGGTCAGAGTTTATGCTAACCTAAAGAAAATTCCCATAACCCCTTTTTAGTCCAGGGTTACTTGGAGCTTTGTGCTCCCATTTCCTTGTCATAAGTATGGATTGCATGGTATTTTTGAGGTCACTGGATTTTTAAATAACTGAAACACCAAACCCGTAGCTGTGTTAGTCCCAATGCTTACAAATTTCCAGCAATGATCTGTCTTGTTGATGATACTCCTGAGAGAACATTTATTCTAAAGTATTTGAATTTCAAATCCAACCAAAATCAAGTTGGGTTGATGTTTCCAGAGGAATTGTTCAAGTAAGGTTTGTGCTGACTGTAAGGTTCCCTTGATCGTGCTCAACCCTGACTATAAAAAGTATGTTAGCAGAGTAATCTGATACCCTTATACTATTTTAGTTCGTGCAGAGGGTTAGGATCCTTTCAAAGAAATTGTAAGGGTCATTATCTCAGCTTTTAAGCTGGCTAAACTTATTCTTCACCAGTACAGAGGGACAAAGAGCTAACTCATCATTTTAATTAGAGTAGTACAAATGATATTTATTCCTGCAAATGATTCATGAATGAAGTCTCAGCCTAAAGCTGAAGAATTAATTGGGAAGGTGGAATCCTCTCTGCACCACATTACTGATGCTCGATACCAGCAATCCTGGTTGGCCACCCCCTAAGACATGTACACAAAACAGCTTCTCAAAGCTGCAGAATGTAGGCCCAAAGTATATACAAAGCCCCAACGGAGCAGGTAGTGGGCTTCTATTGGGAGATTGAAAGGGAAGGGGACCAATTTCAGAACAGATATTCAGTCTCAGACATTTCAGGTAGGAGTCCTGGCCTAGTGGATGTTACTGCAATTTCCAGTATAACCCTTTTATTTTTTCTTTATTTTTTTCAAGTCTGTTTTAGTCACACTGGGATGAAAATTCAACAGTTTTCACAAAATATCTTCTCCTGTTGCTAGAAATAGAACCCATTACCTGGTCCGCATAAAAAAAAAGGATTGGTGGATTGAAGAAAATCTGAGGTTTCACAGAAAGTGTTATATTTCCATTCAAAGGTTGATAACTAGAAAAGAAATATTGTCTACTTTACTGTCATTCTATGTGAACACATCTGGAGTGTACAAATCCATTTTAGTTTTGTAGCCTTAATCTTCTACAGTTTTTTCACCTTCAATATAAACAGCAAAAAAAAGACAAGTGCAGTGATAATGTGGGATGGATGGGCCAGCTTTCAAATTTATGTTTTCATTATTTTTTCCTATTTCTGAATTTCCTAATTTGACCAAATTTGTGTGGCAAAGATGCAACCCACAGAAGCTGGCATTGCTTCTTGTAGTTGCAGCCTGGACAGAATTCAAACGTAGATAAAGTCTCACAAAAATTCTCAATATTTTTTTCATAACATACACTGGAGGAATTGTTCATAAGCATCCATAATAGCAAAAATTGTAACCAATAGAACCAATTAGTGTCTAGACTATTGATTGTGGCATTAAGCATTATTGTGGGAAAAAAAGAAGAAAGGAAGAGGAATAAAAACTAAGTAAATA